>CAXART010000031.1:0-50054 GCA_963971405.1 Psococerastis gibbosa | reverse complement strand
GGATTTTACAGCAGAAAAGCTTGCAAAGGAATGCATATTGATATTGCTCCAAACAAGGGTACCGGGGGTCTTCCCCGGGGGAGATGTTTTGAAAAAATAAGTCCAAAATAGTGAGATTTTACGATTTAAACAGCAGTAAAGTTTATAATTTACTGAGGAAGACACATTCATGTTACCGAACTTGATTTATTTAATTCTGAACTTTTCATTTCGGGGTTGCAGCCCCCCCCCCCCTGGCTATGGCCTTCGAAAAACCGGATCTGGCAGCCTTGCTCTTATATGTCAGAAGCTACACTGACTGCATTTTCTGGCCATGCTTTGGAGGGCATGTAAAGTAGGCGGTCCCGGGCTCTCCTAGTTGAGTGTTGAGATAGGGCTTTATAACTTTATAACTCCTCTAGATTAGCTGATAATAGCAATTTTCTATTTTTTTAAACCAAGCCACGAGGTGACTAACGACTTAGGTACAGTGCAGTTACTGACTTACTAACTACTGTAGCGGATAATCCACAGTCCATGTCCATAAGTTAAGCCCAGGGGATAGTTCCAGAGGGGCGGAGCGAGGCCTGGCCAGGTACTCTTATGAATGGGGGTTGCGTGACCTTGTTTGGCTTTGTATTGTGTGCAGACTGCTGAGTGCAGACCCCACAATACCATTTTAAATATTACCACCGGCGCCAAATTTTAAATTGCACGTGATTGCAAGAAAAGCAATTTTCATTAGTTAAAAAAATTAAAATTATATCGAAAACCCCTCAAAAAAGTAACTAATAGTAACCAAATATTAAAAAAGTAACCAAAAAGTTACCTGCCTTGAAAAAAGTAACCAATAGTTGAAAAAGTGACCAAGTGGAGGCCCTGTGAGTAGTTTGTCCGGAAATCGTTGAACAGACAGACATTTCGTAAAAATCACTTTTTTGGATTCCTGGGACCTCAAAACGTGCAAATCCGTTGAAATCTCGGAATCGAACATTTCGACCATCACAAAGCTTTCCTTATACTACGTATAACTAAACTAAATTAGCACGCATTGTTTATAGAAAATATTGGGGTTATTGGCTTCTGAGGTGGCAAGGTATAGTAGCGTGTTTGTACTTGTGTGAGTCTCCATACACAATGCGGTCGGATGCGTGTCGTAACTCGCAAGGGTACTAGGTACTAACCTACACCTACTACTTAAGAGGCCAATCTGATACATTATTTGCATGCGATTAACCTTATATTTTCAAAGTTAACATTTTTGTCAAGTAACATATTAAGTAAAATATCTTAGTATTCTAGTTTCGAGCACTAACATTGATATTCTTCTATTTTATGCAGTTCGCCGAATTGGAAATGTTGCTCGGGGACAGTGGGCGAAGTCAGGCAATATATGAGCTGGCTGTCTCCCAACCACGTCTAGACATGCCAGAGATTTTATGGAAGTCCTACATTGACTTTGAAATTTCCTCGGAAGAGTACGATAATGCTAGAAAACTCTATGAGAGATTATTAGAACGCACAATGCATGTCAAGGTACAGCAAACAAAATTTTCTTACAGTTGTCAGAAAATGGAATGCACTACAGGAAAAATGGTTTCTAATTTGATCCCGGAAAATGTTTTTCTGCTAAGTTTTTACAAGTTACTGTGAACATAATGCGTATTTAAATTGGATTACTGACCGTAGGGGATAAGGTGCTGGAAAGAGTAAGAGTAAATAAAGTATTGGATTTGAAAGAATTCTTGTAATTTTTATTTTAAGGTTTGGATGAGCTACGCTCAGTTTGAGCTTAATTGCACTGATGGAGAAAATAAAGTTAAATTGGCCAGAATAGTTTATGAGAGAGCAAATCAGAGTTTGAGAACAGCTAACCAAAAGGAGGACCGAGTTCTCTTGCTGGAGGCGTGGCGGGACTTCGAATTACTGTATGGAGACGAACAACATCAAAGGACAGTGAAAGAAAAAATGCCTCGCAGAGTCAAGAAAAGGCAACGTGTTCAGGCAGAAGATGGGGTAAGCAGACATTTCAGCCTGTCCAACACTTTTCATTCGAGAGATTTTTAAAAACCAAAGAGGCTATAAAAAAATCTTAGGCTGATAATATTTTGTTTAAAATGGGCAGTAGTTCCAAAAAATGAATGAATGTAGCATTACGTTGATCGGGTTTTTTCAAGATACCTCCAACCAGCTTGACCATTCGTGTTTCATTTCTGCTTACTATCTAGTGTAGTTGAATACAATCCATGCGAAATTTCTCGTCGCTACTGGTCACGGGCCAGTTTGTGAAACAACTTAAGAATTGTTTTAGGTTCGGCTAATTAAACCCGATGTTTTCATGTTTTTGTAGTAAAATTCTATGAGATTAGTATGTTTATTGGAATTATGTGAATTGGATTTATTTAATAATGAAGAACCGGTCCGAGTTTACTCGAACATGCTTTCCAATTTATCAAGTAGTAAATTTTAGCTAGAGAAAATGAGTAATTTCATGGTAAATAATTTTCCTATAGTTGAATAATTTCGGGCAACTCGGGGGGGGGGGGGGGGGTTGTCCACCTGACGTCACTGGAGGTGAAGTAAATTCTAGATAGGTCAGACCAACAAATTACCACACAGCAATAATGGCATGGCACGCAATGCATTTGACCGTGAATTTTCTATCATTTTTTCAAAAACATTTTTTTTGCACAAAACCAAATAATTTTTTCGTTTCGTTACTCAATTTAACACCTAAAACATGCCTGAAGGTAGAAATCACCGTTGCAGGTTTCACAGAAAAATTATTTTTTAGTCATTTTTCATTAAAATTTAGTTATTTTTATTTTTTTTACCCCCAGAAGCAAACTATCAAGGGGCAAGCGATCCCCCGCATTTTGTCAACATTAATAACGACTACAATATATGTGAATTTAAAAGAAATCGTTGGAGCCGTTTTTGAGAAATAATTTTTTTAGACGTTTTTTTGGAGTTTTTTGAGAATAAAACCCCCCCAAATTGAGTTAGCCCAAAATAAAAAAAATGGTCCAGAGGTATGATTTTTGTAAACCTACACGTCGAATTTCATCAAAATCGACGGAGTAGTTTGCCCGGAAATCAACGAACAGAGCGACAGACAGACAGACATTTCGTAAAAACCAATTTTTTAGGTTTCTGGGACCTCAAAACGTGTAAATCCGTTGAAATCTCGGAATCGAAAATTTCGACCTTCACAAAGCTTTGCTTATACTACGAATAAATTGGAAGGCAATAATTATGGTATTTCCAGGGTGATGAAGGTTGGGAAGAATTCTTCGATTACGTGTTCCCCGAGGACGAAGCTACGAGACCTAATCTTAAACTACTGGCCAGCGCCAAGGCCTGGAAGAAGAAGATGCTGGAGGATAAACTTGATGATGATGGCGGCAGCAGGGAAAATCAAGAAGGCACTGTCGAAGGTTAGTTAGTCTCATGCAAATATTTAATATATTCTCTGTTTATGTCATTGTAACTATTCTAAGCAGAACTTTATATTTATGCACGAAAGTCAGAGTAATTATTCCCAATTTCAGGTTACTTTGAGCTGGGCTCCATTGGTGAAAGTCGACATTGTTGGTTAAGTACTTGCCAGTTAATATAGGTGGCTTAGGGTCAAGTTACTAACTCTCATAAGATTTTTTTTTAACTCTGCTATTTGGCATTAACCAGACATTAAAGGGCATAAGCTCAAAGGAAAGGTATGAGAGGAATGTTGACCTGTTGTAACAGTACAACTGCAATTTTATATTATCCTACATTTTCATAAATTTGTGTGCTAAATTTCAAATTATTCTAATTTACCTTTATCTTTAATCTTAGCTTGATCTATGTGAATAGTGATGGGTGGCATTAGCAAAAAATAGTCGTGGAGGGAACACTGTGACTAAATTGTCAAAATACCACAACCATAACAGTTAAAACCAACCTACGACGTTATTATAGCCAATAACAATACTATTTCAGAAATCTGTTTTAATACACAAATTAACTGATAGGTACAATGTTTCATTATAACAGCTAGCGAAAACTTTGGTTTCAGGTGAAAAAGAAGGAAATTTGGATGCTGACTCCGATCTCGAGTCGGAATCTGAAAGTTCAGGTAGTGGCGACGAAGGTCGGTCTGACTGAAAATCATCCTTGTATTTATACTTTATTAACAATTGCAATACATTTTGCTATTCCATATGCGACAAGTTCGTAATTGCAATTGCAATGTTTAGTAATTGTTTGCTGTTGTCACAATTTCAGGTTTTTGGAGTTTTTCTCGAGAACGATAAGTTTTTTAATCTAAGTTGTAGATCTTTAAATTCTCAATAAAAAAAGCGGTGTATCAATTTTTTTTTTCTTCTAATGACCACCACTCCCGAGACATCGCGCTTGTAAGAGTCACGTTCCACATAATATGCACATACAGCCACGTATATACAAATTTAGGTACTTTATCATGCCAATTCGTGTCTCTTTCATGTATAAACTATACTATTCTTCGAAAATATACACTTAGAAGTCAGTCCGTTACTAAACAGAATCCACTCCACCTGCTTGGCCTTGAATAACATCTGGCTATGCTATTTATTATGAAATATTATTGTTGTTGTTTCCAACGCCTGTTTTCAACATTTCTGCTTTAAGCAACTGTCAGCCTGGCTGGGGAGTGAGTCTGTTAACTTGAGGCACCCTAAGGGCAGACTCTTTCACCTCGGGGGAAGGGGAGTTGACTGACAGGGTGGACCTCCTGATTGTAGTTGATTCCGAACCACTTGGGGAACATGGTAAAGTCACACGATTAAATCGGAGGTGACCAGGACTCGACACGAACGTAGCCTGACTGGTAAAGTCTCAGCGCTTTATCGTGTCCCACCATGTTCCCCTGCCATTATTAAATGTTATTAAACACAATAATTTTATTGTAGTGGGTGAAGATGTTGATTTGTTGGTATTACTGACAGCAAGGGCTTCAGTAGATAAAATTATTTACTTTTTAAAACCTGGAAAGGCCCAAGAGCGAACAGTAATGTATTCTTCAAAAAGTTTATCGTCTTATCCAAAATGCCAACGTTATATTTTATTTTTACATGTGATAACCGGTTGTGATACCACATCAGCAATGTAGAGAAGGGGCAGAACTTCAGTGTTGAAAATTATTTTCCCGAAATACACTTTTAGGTTCTAAAAACCTAACATAAAAAGGTCGGTCATCATTCTGAGTCAACTGATAAATAAGGCGATATGGGGAAAATCCAGCTTGATAACAAAAAGACGCTGTTGCCCCAATTGTTACATGACTTGCCTCTCTCATCATTTAGAGAAGTCTTTTCTGAAAATGAGCCTCGTCTATACGGCAAATCCAACTTTGAATGGGCTACTGAGTAACCTACAAGTACTTAAATTTTAATCGTATTTTCACGACCCAATAAGATACCGCTCCTTGTTTTGCCAACTGTTTTCACTGCAAAAATTCAATTTCTTTTATTACAGCAACAAAAATTTTTTTTTACATCCCCTCATTGTATCTGCAAGCCTATAAAAAAATGAAAATTTTTTGGCTGAAGTGTAGGAGATAAATAGATTAAAACCACTGCAAAACTTTGGAACACTCTCCTCAAAAGTTAGCACTTTGCAGTTAGAACAGTTGGCAAATCAAGGAGCGATACTATTCTTAATTTTCGCTTACTTTTGAAGTATATTTAGCATTACGACAGTCCTCTATCCACATTCCAAGATTCTTATGCATTGTTGTTAAGACAAAATCGTAGAAGTACTGTGAACATGAAGGTTCCTTAGAATCAAGAACGATGTCTAATTGGAGCCGAGTTGGGCTCGTCCATAGGCAGTGATTAATCGTAATAGAGACTGGTGTCTTCAAATCGCCCGTCGCAGGAAGTTGTTTCAAAATTTCTGTTGAAATCGCTTCTGCCCGTTGAACGCTAGTTAAGTTTTGGCTAATATTGGCTTTCGCCGCTACCTGAAATAAATATAATAATAATGTAAAAAAATCTCACTTGGTCGCTTCCCCTCAAATAGTTGGGTTTATATTTTTTATTTCATTTAATACTTAAGTTATAACGATTTGATATGTTCAGTTAGCTGAGGACTATTTCATACGGCACTGCAATGATTTTTTGTTTGTTTTGCTGCTAGTTTGAAAATGAAAGGTGAAAAAAGGCGACAGAAATTTACCGAAGTCAAATTAATAATATATTATATGCAATAAAAATTATAATAACAAAAATGAAAAACACCATATTATAATTGGTATGCAATACTCCTCTATCGATTCAATAGACCAAATCTTTAAAACTTGTATCAATATACTGGATATTACTTTGTCAACCAAGTTTTTTTTCAAGATAAAATAAATTGAAAAATGTGGTTAGGCTGCCATGGACACAGCCATGGCCGCGTGATTTACGTGAATAAGTATAATATAAATATAATATAAAACTACAGCTATCCATTCTATCGTTGGTCCGCTCGGTCATATGCTGTTTAAACGAACTTAACAAAAGTTATACGAAATGGAAATCTCAAAAAGCGCAACGCATTCTTTGATCCTTTAGCTATCGAATGATGTGATTAAATTTCGGATATAGCTGATAGTGAAGTATCCCCCGATTTTGTTCTCTTTTTTTGGATTGGCTCCCCTATGTTGGGCTAAATTAAAGATGTATTCACGTATATATACATAACAGTCTCCTTACTAACTTTGTAAACTTTGTCATTCATGGTAACATCACGTTATAATGTTTTCTTATTTATTACGCCATAGCATTGGCCTTCCGCCATCAACTTTGTTTAAACGTTATAATGCTAAAAATGCATAACCACTAATTCCACCGCACTTACCTCGCTTCTTAGCTTTTTCGTAAGAGTTCGATGATGAAGTTCACATTTAAAACAGTTTTCAGTCCGCACAATTTTGGCTGCAAGGATACGAAGCAAAATGTTTTCCAAAATGTCCAATTGTTCACTCAGCCACAGCTTTCTACTCTCTTCCAAACAATCACCGAATAGGAAATTTCGACCACAAGGAAGTGTTAGAGAATTTCCAAAGCCAATTCTTCTCTTTTTCTTCGTATGATATACGTAGGGAGAGAATAATACTTTGAGAAAGCTTTTTTTGGGTGATTCGAACTCTTCAACACACAACTGATGAGCATGTTGGCACCAGGTTTGGAAGTCGACCAGGTTTGCGAGGGTAACATTACGGCCAGGGTTGAAATCCAAAATAAAAGGATCTTGTAAACATAAACATTTGCTGTTCTCAAATTTAGGGCTTCCAGATGGTTGGTGGCTCATGTAATCAGGTAAAGGCTTCAATACCAGACTTCCAGTAAAAGGACTAATAACGTAAAAACCAAATTCAAATGTTGCGTAAAAACTGAAGAAATCAGATAAAAGCTGTAAGACTGATAATTTATCATAATTGAGACTTAGCGCATCCTTATCATTAAGAAAAGAAACATTCCATCCATTTATCAGTCGCGGCTCGGGACTCCTACTGTCATTTTGGAGATCGAAAACTGAAGGGACCAGTTTTTTCTGTTGCAAAAAAAATATGCATAGCATACACGTAGCATAACTTGTAAACTTGTTTGAGCCGCCAAGATTATGCCGCTTCATCCAAAGCTTCACACACATGAAAAATAATTGAAAGCTGCGAAACAAGAACAATCTATTAACATCCCATGATCGGGGAAGTAATCAAATGTAAGCCTGTGTCAATAAGAATGAGGAATCTACTAAACTCTAAATCACAAATCCTAAGTACAGTTTGCTTCAAACGGCAATTTTTTGTGCGCGGCAGTAATGAACATTACACTCCTAGCGCATTACAACATATCAACTATATCATAAAGCTAAAATACCAGTAACTATAATATGTATTTCACTCATAACCGGTAAAAGTACTGAACATCATATTAATCGCTTAGGGCCTTATTACATCCAGCAGGTTTCCACACAACTTTTTCTCCAGTTCCAGAAAAAGGAGACTTACCTCTCATTCATAGAAATATAAAATTTGATTAGTCGGCTGTTATCAAGTCCGATTGTGTTTCCGACTGAAATATCGCAGGCAAACCCCACTTCGTGATAACAATGTACTATTGGAACTTTAGCAGGAATTAAGGTAATATTCGAAAACATGCGACCAAGTCCATACAGGGTGTTTTTAATGAATTTGAGCAGCTTATGTTCATCGTCGTGTGGTTCTGCAAAACATAAGCAATCAACCTGTTTAAGTCTGATTTAAAAACACGCAAACCAAATACAACGGAAGTATTTCAGGAATACACTGTTTTTAAATATAATACCTACCAAATGTAACAAATAAATCCAAGTCGCAATTTTTTAGGCACAGGCCTGTAACAACAGAGCCAAAACCATAAGCATTAACGCTGTACTTGCGGTATCTTTTTCTTAGTACTTTTTCAAGTAAGCATATCACTTCATGAAAAAGGGATAGATACTCAGACGGGCATTCGATTGCCAATAGTATTTGCTGCAGTTTTTCTTCCGTTGAAGTGCCCATGCTGTCAATGAAGTCAAGCCACTTTGTTTCATACAACTGAAATGAAATAAAAACAGAAGTATCCGTTTAATTAAGGTAAGTACCAAAGAAAATGAAACATTAAATTTTTACATGGTAATACACGGTAACAAGTGAGTGGACCCGGTGAATTTCAGCATTCAGGCATTCAGCCAGAATGAACACAAGGTCACTCTACGCAAGTCGCAAACCCCCGGCTCCACCTCTGGAGCACACTTGGTTGACTTTCGGAATATGCACATTTTTGTTCAAAATTGACTGAGAATGTAATTTTTTTCATTTATTTTTAATTAAAAAGCATTCGAGCAAAACACGCTGGCGCGATAGTCATGGTGGACGTCGCGCCCGCCCGCCTGGGAATTAATTCCGTAAAAATTAATGCATAGATGTGCGTACATTTTTAAACTATGAGGGGCGTACACACTGGCGTAGCGAACGCCAGCAGTTCGCTTTGGCGTTTCCATGAGAAATTTGTCATGGGGGCAAATGGATTGGTGCAAAACCCCAGTCGATTTCAGCAGATTTCTGTCGCTGGCTATCGCAGGTGCACAGTTTTCCCCTCGACACGCCAGCATCCTAGTAATCTTCTGAAGTGCGTTCAGAAATCACCAACGGTCTATTTGTTCCTATGGCAAATTTCCCAGCTCGCCATGCTGCGTTGCGTTCGTCCGAGTGTATTGGGCCTATACAGAGAGGAAGAAGGAACGTTTTCAGAGGAGATGCATTAAAATTTGTAAGCTACAGAAAAAATCAATGTTTCCAGCAACCTTCGGTTTTTTTAAAACAAATCCATTGTCCGTTGTCCATCTAACGTCACTAGATAGGTCTGGCCAACACATTACCACACAGCAATAATGGCAGAGCACGCAATGCACTTGAGCGTGAATTTTCTATATTTTTTTCAAAATATAGTTTTATGGGAAAGTAACCTGTCCTGTCCGTTGTCCTGTCCTTTTCGTTACTCAATTTAACACCTAAAACATGCCAGAAGGTATAAATCATCGATAGAAAGGTTTCGCAGAAAAATGATTTTTTAGTCTTTTTTCATTAAAATTTAGTTATTTGTATTTTTTTACCCCCAACATTAAATAAAGATGACTACAATATATGTGAATTTAACAGAAATCGTTGGAGCTGTTTTTGAGAAATAAGTTTTTTTGGAGTTTTTTGAGAATTAAACCCCCCCAAATTGAGTTAGCCCCAAATATAAAAAATGGTCCCGAGGTATGATTTTTGTAAACCTACATGCAAAATTTCATCAAAGTCGGCCGAGTAGTTTGCCCGGAAATCGATGAACAGACAGAGCGACAGACATACAGACGTTTCGTAAAAACCATTTTTTTGGGTTCCTGGGACCTCAAAACGTGTAATTCCGTTGAAATCTCGGAATCGAAAATTTTGACCGTCACAAAGCTTTCCTTATACTACGTATAAATTGGAAAGCAAAAATGTAAGTTTTCAAAAAGAACTTTGCACCCCGCCCACATGCGCATGCTCCCACCAGCCCACCATGCATAAAAACAATACACTTATATTTCGCCGCGCCATTTATTTGCGGATGATTGAAGTCCGCTCCGTGCTTTTTATTCATTGCTTTCCAATTTATACGTAGTATAAGGAAAGCTTTGTGACGGTCGAAATTTTCGATTCCGAGATTTCAACGGATTTACACGTTTTGAGGTTCCAGGAACCCAAAAAAGTGGTTTTTACGAAATGTCTGTATGTCGTTCTGTCTGTCTGTGCGTCGATTTCCGGGCAAACTACTCGGTCGATCTGAAATTCGGCATGTAGGTTCACAAAGATCATTACTCGACACAATTTTTTTTATTAGGGGCTAACTTAATTTGGGGGGGGTTTTATTCTCAAAAAACTCCACAAAGACGTCTAAAAAAATTATTTCTCAAAAACGGCTCCAACGATTTATTTTAAATTCACATATATTGTAGTCGTTATTAATATTAACGAAATGCGTGAGTAGTATAGAAAGGGGGTTTCTGGCGCTTACCCCACCCCCCGTCATGCTACCCCTCGTGGGTGGTCTGTTTTTTTTTTTTTTTTTTTTTTTTTTTTTTTTCCACCCCCCCGTCATGCTACCCCTCGTGGGTGGTCTAATTTTTTTTTTATTAATTAATTATTATTAATTTATATTATAATTATAATTATTATTATATTATTATTAATTATATTATAATTTATATTAATTAATATTAATAATAATTTTTTAATTAATTTTTTTTTTTTTTTTTTTTTTTTTTATGGTGTTAATTGAATTAAAACATTTCTTTCTTCTTCTTCTTTCTTCTTCGTGGGTGGTCTTTGTACCCCGCCGTGCTTATCCCGTTGTCTATCTATCTCTGTACCAGGTGGGTGGTCTATGACGCACCCCCCCCCCCCCCTCCCCGTAGTACAGCGTACATCTAGAATGTTCCAAATGTGTCGTTACAAAAGGCATCGCCTTGGGTTGAGGAGCTTAGTTGAAGCCAAACCCATAGACAACAGATAACTAGACTCGTCACCGGGATAGGGATTCAGTTCGCGATAGCAGCGCCACGCCGCGCAGCGGAAATTTTTTCTCCGTCCACTTTCCTTGAACAACAGAGCTCAAGTTAAATTCTTTTGTAAATATTTAAATATCAAATTAAATATTCATGGGAATAAAATGTATTTTAAAAATTGTAATGATTTTTTTACAAATTCTAAAACTATCACTAAAATCTCAATTTGAAACATATTTTCAAAAAGATAGTCCAAAATCAAGGACTGAAGGACGCACGCCATCCAGCCTACCAGCCAAAAGCCATTACTGTCACTGACATTGTTTTGTTTACATTTTCAACTGGGCACTATTATATTTTAGATTTTAGTTTTAGTAGAAAAATGCCGAAAGCTAGCAAAAGAAGAGTCCGATATTGCTCGGTTGTGGGCTGTTTCAATTCAATTAATATGCCAGTCAAAAGGGTGATAAGTCCTAGGGAGAAGGAATAGGTAGTAGTGGGACGACCACGGATGCAATGGCTACAAGGCATCGGGGTAGCTGTGGCTTGCCTAGTAGACCAAGGTCGTTCATGGGTTTCAGTTTTGACTTGGTAATGTCATTCATACGACTATGCTATGTTTATGCACATTTTGTCCATGTTGAGCATGGCTCATTCTCTCATCGTGTCCATTATCCCTCGTATAGTAGATAGCATAAGTTGACATCGAAGACGTTTAACGGATTGCTAATGGAAAAAACAATCAATTTTGGTCGTTGGTATTAGGCATTCGACATAGGACGAATGGGTTACTAATAATAATCTAGAGTAATAAACAATGTGCTACGTACGGGCTATGAAAAAGTTTTTTAGGACATTACGGGCTCTAGACTGTAGCGCCAAAGAGTAAAAATAAACTACCGTATTAATGGGAATGTTCAGTA
The DNA here is from genome assembly GCA_963971405.1 of Psococerastis gibbosa. Lineage (NCBI taxonomy): Eukaryota > Metazoa > Arthropoda > Insecta > Psocodea > Psocidae > Psococerastis > Psococerastis gibbosa. The sequence continues at coordinate 38,088 of CAXART010000031.1, read as the reverse complement.
CAGTATAAAAGTATATGAATAAAATTGAAATGTGGAAATTTAACGTTTGAACTGCAATTGACTAACGCTGCTTACTGTATTACCGATACTTATCTACTTATCATGCGTAAGCTTATTAGACTTTACACTGCCAATGGCACATTACATAATATAAGCGTTGTAATACAGTCAACTGTCATTATAATGGAATATAAAAAAAATAATATTAATCTCCATTGGAATATGGCAACTAAAATGTTACAGACCAAAATTTGAATTTAAGCGGGAACGCTGCAAGCGCCGCGGTGCGGAAAAAATAATCTCCGTCCACTTAGCAGAAGACGGTTCTTAGTGGAAGAAAGGCAAAATTCCATTTTATACAGCGTTGACAGCCCCCTGGCCAAACCTTCATTCAAGACTCAAGTAATACCACTTTATAAGTAAAATTGTATAATCTTACAACATGACATCTCTATTCAATAAAGTTAATGCCATCAACCAAGTAGCCGGGCCTACCATATCAATGCGAAAACTAGTGATTGGAGTTAAATACCTAATATTGAAAATAGTGCAAATCGAAAAAACAGAATATGGACCAGCTGTAAAAGTCATATTGCGAGGATTGGAAAAAAGAAGTCGTGGAATGTTTTGTGCCTCAACAATATCTGCCAGCCTTTCAACAAAGTGAAGTTACTCCAGGAGCTGAGATGTATCTTATCGTTTCAAGCCATCGGGGAAAAAATAGTGTCAACCTACAGATCATAGAATGAATATTTCATGATGTATTATTATTGTAAACTACAGAAATAATGTAAATATATGAATAATTTCTATATATATTTTGTTCTTGTTTTATTAATTTCATAACTAGTTTTAAGCTTACAGTTAGATGATGATGAGTATTAAAAACTAATGTTTGAAAGAAACAAGCTATTGCTTCAGTCATAATCGAGTACTTGAACGGTGAAGGGTTATCATAATCATAGACTATGAAATGATGTAAATCAAATAATTAAACGAGTACATTAGCTAATTTTAATAAATCTATCCGAAGCATAGGTTTATGGGAAGTATTGATTTGGTAAATAGTTAACCGTGTGCAGGTTCAAACCTGTTGTGAATCACCAGGTGCATATAACTCAGTACACCCATCACACCAGGTGGTCCATTGTAAGCTAAGTGATTTTACAAATGGTGCTTACCCCCCCCCCCCCCCCCTCCGCACCGTACAAACACCTTCCCCTCGCCGACAGTCCATTGTAAGCTAAAGTGATTTTTGTTTTTGCATCAGTTGCAATCGGTCGTTAGAAAATGAAGGGTGTCTTTACCACATATTATCCGCTTCGTGATGGACAAAGTGTTATTGTTGGATTACAATTCAAAACATCAGAATTCGAAGTATACGTCGTAGTTGTTGATAAAGATCAGGAAATTGCATTCAATATGATTGAATGGGAGTTCTGGTGTGCAACATTACCATTATTTCGATTATATCTCCGTAAGAAAACAGTGTGCTACAACGGAAATATACTATGGACACCTAATTTCATCAAATCAAACCTGACGATGATGTTAACGAATGATAATGAATTGGAAATGAAGTCTCCATCATCACACATTAAGCTATCTAGAGTAAATATTGAGAACATACAAGCATTGAAAGCTATTCTTCATATTGTATGCTGTGAGTTGGAGGAGAAGAAGATGCAGGCTAACTTCCACTTAAAAAAATATCTTGAAAGACGTATACATGGACTTGGAAACAGATGACGTTTCAATGGAAGCTTTTTTACAGTTTGTGCAATCACCAACTCCAATAGTAGCAACTATCGAGGATGTTCGTTGTAAACTAGTGTCGAAGAAGTATCGAAATCAATCAAATCGTATATATTTAGAAATTATAACCATCTATGAAAATGAATTGTGCTCTGTGATACTTAAGCACTGGTTGGAGCGACCTCAAGTCAGTATGAACCAGACTGTTGAACATGATGAAACCGCTGGGAATAGTTGAGTTTCAAGGTTTCAAAGATAATGGAAACAATTTCATCATCAAAGAATTGGCTATGGGCCCTGCATACGATGACCAGTATGAGCATTGGTTTTTCCGTCCACCCTTTCCATTCGCCAATCTTACAGCTCAAGTAAAAAGCAGCAACACATGGAGCACAAATAATCTCCATAAACTTCGTTGGGAAGAGGGGAACGTGAACTACATTTGGCTAAAGAACATTTTACTTGAGTTTGCTAATCAGTATACTAGAATTGCTACTAAAGGAGGAGAGAAGCAAGTATGGCTTGCAGGAATACTAGAACGTGTTGTATATGACTTGGACTCTGTGGTTCTGGCAAGTTTTCAGAAGTTACCACCTGTAGAAGCTAAACAATGCATTCACACGGGAAACTGCGCGTTGATAAATTTGAAGAAACTACAGAAATGGTTTCAAGATGTCTATTGTTTCATTGATCATGATGAGGTTGATTAAAATAAAGTTATATTTATAAAATATCAGTTTTATTAATCCATGTAGGTTTCGGGAAACCAAGCCATTTCACATATAATTTATCCTTTGACTTTTTCAAAACTTTCTCCACCAAATATACATCTGGATGCTTGGTTTTCTGCAACTCTTCCATATACCATGAGCCCAAGATGGGTTCGCCATCCATAGCCTCAAGGAGATAGGTGGTAGGTCGAGTAGGTTGTACTAGACGCACGCGAAATACTTCTGTAGACCAGTTCGGTTGGTAACCCTTCTCAAATAAGGCTTTTTGCTTGCTGATTCTGACAGGATCACCCTCTTGAAATTTCTGTTTGATAGTACCTTTCACATCAACAGCATTATACATGGATAATAATTTTGCTTCATGTTCTTCTCGCACATCAGCAGGACACATGTTAATTGTCCTATGCTTGGTAGTGTTATATTGTTGCACTAGACGAGGTAGTAAATGCAACCACTTATAATTTCCCTGCAAGCTGAATTCCTTCCACATTCGATTTTTCAGAGTGCGATTCCAGCGTTCAATAATTGAAGCTTTCAGTGTAGAATACGTAGCATAATGATTAATGCTATATTGTTTTAGAAGACTTTTCATTCGCATGTTGAAAAATTCTAGTCCCATATCTGACTGGAGGTGAGCAGGAGCTTGTGGAGCTCTATTGAGAATTTTTATGAAAGCTTCAGTAACATTTTTCATAGATTTAGTTTTTACTGCTTCTGCATAACCGAATTTTGTGAATGCATTTATCACTGTTAGAATATATTTATATCCTTTATTAATCCTTGAATATGGAATCATTTCCACTAGATCTGCTTGCCATAAATCATGCATTCCTTTAAGAGTCACATGACGTCGAGGATAATTCCGTCGAGCAGGCCGATGAATTTCATCAACCAAAGCTTGCTTCATTGAATAATATTTGCTTCTCGCAATTCGCTTATAATATCAATGATTTCGTTTTGATGACTTGTATGTCCTGCAGCATGTGATGCATTAAGTAAGCGTAATCGTTCTACCAGTTCATTTGGATCGTTCCAATACCGGTATTCACCACCAGATTTTATCCCAAATAGCTGTTTAATAATCTTTTGATATTTATAACGTTGACTGCCCCTCAGACGACCACTAGTGGTTAAATGAGCTCCAGTTCTTTCCAGCATATCTTTATAAGCTTGTAAATCTTCCGGAGTATAGTTTTCAGGCTTGTTCAAGGTTAATAATTCATATAAGCCCAATGTACCTTGCCATGTTTTATCTTCGATTGTGATTGAATCATCTTCATCATTGAAATGTACAGGGTATGAACCCAGCCTAAATATACCTTCATTACTTCGTGTTAGTCCATAGTATGTATCAATGGTTTTCCTATTATAATGATCAGGTATAAATAAGTCTAAATATTTGCTAACTCCGGGTTTATTTATTGTTTTTTCTGGTGCTGTCTGTTTGTTCAACTCAATTAATTCTTGTAGTGGTTTCGAGACCGGTTTTAACTTTCGCTCTTGCTGAGCAGCCTCATTGTGTAGATCACGTTTAAGATTAAGGTACTTTTGCTGCAGAGCTTTGCGTATGTTGACAATATTCTTGATAACTTTAGTATCCATATCTACCTCACCGAGTCACAGTTGAATGAATAATGATGAGTTGAGTGTTAAGCAGAGTTATTTATATCTTTGAAGTAGTGATCGAATCCCTGCCGATATCGTCCATCGTTTAATCCAAAATCTTTTGCAATAACTAGGAATGCATGTGACTCTTTCCATGCTTCGGCGCAGAGTTTCATGAATGTCGCTAAATCCATATCCCCCGCAACATGGTCTCTATACACATTCTTTATATTAAGTAAATCCTGTTTGAATAGCACGATAAAATTCAAATTGTCTCGCAACAAATGTTTTGGAATAGAGGTATAGGTCTGAGTGAGATAGAAGCAATCAATCCCTTTATGACGACCCATACAGTAGACATTTCGAATTTCCGTTTGTGATTCACATGAAACATCGTCGAATATTAGCACAGAGTTAGGTTTGATGTCAGAGAGTGGTGTAACCGAATCGCTTGACCCCGTAAAAGTCATCCCACGAATAGAATTTACATTTGTCTCAAGCTGCTGGTATTTATGTTGAAACAATGTTTTGCAGAATAAGTATACATTTTCAAATCGTAGCCCAAACGGATGATATACCATACTGCATAGTAGGCTTGTTTTACCACAACCTGATGGGCCGCAGATTGCACCACGAATCGATCCGGGGAGTAAAGGTCCATGCTTTCTATTATTCCGTACATCTTCATCTTCTTGACTTAGAATCACACTGAACTTGTGTCTCTGTGGTACGAGCTTCATTATATGACTGATAAAAAAGTTATAAATACCACTGTATATATGTATTTTACTCATTCACATTTGAGAATGTCTATGGTGAACAGCATAATTAATAAGTTACCATTTGAAGCACATATCCCCGGCTATCAATTCTGCGGACCAGGCACCAAGTTAGAAAAACGATTAATTCGAGGAGATCGAGGGAGAAACAAACTTGATCAAGCTTGCCGTGAACACGATATAGCTTATTCGCAGTCATCAGATATAACTAATCGACACGTAGCGGATATAAAATTAGCAGATCAAGCGTGGCAACGTGTTAAGGCAAAAGATTCATCTATAGGGGAAAAAATTGTCGCTTTAGGTGTGACAGCTGCAATGAAAGTTAAACGAAAGCTGGGATTTGGGCTGAAGCGGAAAGTATCCTTCAGATCACTATTGACTTCAGCGAAGAAAGCGATAAAGCTTGCAAAACCACCCACTGTGGCGGATACAATCAAGATTGCTTATAAATCTGTGAAGAAATCAAAGGGAAATAAGGTGAAACTTCCCCGAATCATACCTATTGCCAAGACAGGTGGTATATTACCACTTATCCCGATATTTGCGGGGCTTTCTGCACTAGGCGCTCTCTCTGGCGGTGCTGCAGGAATTACATCAGCTGTTAATAAAGTCCATAGTGCACAGAAAAAGTATGAAGAAATGAAACGTCATAATCAAACTATGGAATCTATAGCTATTGGGAAAGGCTTGTATTTAGCGCCACATAAGAAAGGGAGTGGACTCTACTTGCATCCTTATTCAAAAAACTAAGTTGCATGCCTCGGAACCGTCCAATGACTAATGTGGAACTTACAAAATTCACCGCTAACGTTCCTCATTTTCGTGGTGTGTTCATGCGAAATGCATTGCCTCGCATACCATGGAAACATAATGAAGCTGGAATAATTAATTTAGATGATGCTATAGGACCTGGTACACATTGGGTTGCTTACCGCAAGATTAGAAACCGAGTTATATACTTCGATAGCTTCGGGGACTTACAACCACCATTGGAATTGAAACAATATTTCCACAACTGTACAATATACTACAACCATCAATCGTATCAAACCTATTCAACATCAAATTGTGGGCAGTTATGTTTAAAATTTCTCTACATGAAAGATCCATTTTCCATACTATTAAAAGTTATATAAGTTATGAATATGTTTGATTTATTGCATTATGTCGCTAGCATTGACATTGAGCGGTAACGACTCATTGCTAAGTAGCAACTACTTCCCACCGATTGTACTTGAGGGTGCATGGGAAATCGGCTTGCTTGACCTCGAAACATACAATTCAATTCCTAATCTCTCAAATGGTGTCGTTAAAATTGTAAACAATTCAATTCCTCCGAAGACTAGAATAATTGAAATACCAACTGGATCCTACGAATTGTTAGATGTAGTCAAGTATATTAATCAAGTGTGGGGTTCTGAAATCATACGGATACGCGCAAATCGGAACACCCTACATTCGGAAGTTATGATAATACATGAAGACTTTGAAATTGAAGTAAATGAAGAACTAGGATACCTGCTAGGCTTTGGTTATGATGTGATGACATTTTTCCCTGGGGAAAGATATGAATCACCACATAGCATTAAAATATCCAAAGTCAATGCAATTCGAATTAATTGTAATATTACAAGTGGATCATATTTGAATGGTAGACCATCACATGCCGTTCATGAATTTTATCCTAATGTACCACCTGGCTATCGGATTGTTGAAGCACCAAATACAATCATCTACCATGCTATAAATACGAATGTACTTACAAGTCTAACGTTAGACATTGTCGATCAAGACAACGAGACGGTTAATTTCCGAGGAGAAACTATTACTTTACGTCTTCATTTACGTAAACGACAATGAGAGTATATATTGCACAGCGGTATGCACCATACATCATTCCACATCGGACTTCCACGCAAGCACGTTATATTCGGCTCACTAACGAGAACAAGCAATATTTACAATCAATAGGTTTTAAAATCCACGATGACATCAATACTAAACGTGAAGGAGTCCATTCTCGTGGATGAGAGTTTAACGCGTTATGAATACCATAAGATTGCACCCTATTCATCAAGTAGTCTAAATAATAATGATGAAATTCGCATACCAATCCATCAACAAGATATACTTACTCTACCATGTGAAAGCCGACTGTATATTGAAGGGGTGCTAGAAAAAGGTGTGACAACAATTGCTTATGAAGATGAAGACGGGCTTAGCGCTAATGCTATGGCACACTTATTCTCTGAAATACGCTATGAACTCAATGGGATAACTGTTGATCATGTGCGAAACCCTGGTATTGCTACTCAGCTTAAAGGGTTAGTATCATTCACCGCTCAAGATGCACAACGTCTTACAAACAGCTCATTTTATACCGATGCCAATAAAACAGAGAGGAACTTTAATTTTTGCGTGCCATTGAAAATGCTGTTTGGATTTTGCGAGGATTTTCGACGAGTTCTACTCAACGTTAAACAAGAACTTGTGTTAGTGCGATCACGCAGCAATCTGAATGCCATGCGGGATCTTTCAAACACTAAAGACTTAACATTGAAACTAACTACTGTGCTGTGGGAAATACCTTTCGTAAGTGTGAGTGATAGCCAACGTCTTGAATTGCTGAGTGTACTAAGGGAAAACGTGCGGTTGCCTATTGGCTTTCGAACATGGCAACTGTATGAATATCCAAACATTCCCTCATCAACATCATCAATTAATTGGCCTGTGCGCATGATTTCTTCAAGTGAAAAACCACGGTTTGCTATTATTGGCTTCCAAGCTGCCCGAGCGGATGATATTACGAAAGACGCTAGTGCCTTCGATCAATGTGCTATACAACAAATGCAACTATTCCTCGGCTCAGAATGCTATCCATACCATCCGCTACAGGCGAACTTCAACAAAAAGGCTGTCGCTGTGTTGTATGAAAATTTTCTCAATTTCCGGAAACACTACTACATGCAGGATGAAGCAGCCCCAAACGTTTCCCGTAGTGAATTTCTAAATTCATACCCGATTTGGATTATTGACTGCTCGCGACAGAATGAGCTCATTAAAACAGGTGGTGTTGACATACGTTTGGAAATTCATGGCCAAACTAATTTCCCTAATAAAATGAATGCCTACTGTCTACTCATCAGCGACTGCTTATATGAATATGTACCTTTAACTGGTATTGTACATCAACTATTGTAAATGAATGTAAACCATTTTATGATATAATAATTTTATAATACACATATTTTAAAAGAAATCAATGTCTTTTCATATAATCACTTAAAACAAGCTTTTAAGCCTAAGACTTATCTATAATACAATAATGACCATGAGCTAAACGAATGTAAACCATTTTATGATATACAAATTTTATAATACACATATTTTAAAAGAAATCAATGTCTTTACATACAATCACTTAAAACAAACTTTTAAACCTAAGACATATCTATAATGCGATAATGACCATGAGCTAAACTATCAATTCCATTACGACACACATACCGTTTATCATCATAAGGACTAAGAGTGACTTTTTGCTGTTTAATTGTAAAAAGCTTATGATCTCTACTTTGAATACGGAACATTGGTTTACGTGAGTCTTTTGCTATGCAAGGCTTAAATAAGGTATTGTAATAGTCTTGATGGTTAATATGATGTTTAAGGGTTGAACGAACTATACCTTTGCCCACTTTCTTCTCCTTTCCCTCCTCTAAAAGGGAATACAATTTTGGGCGTAAAGCAACACATTGTAAAATGTGAGATTGAGCATTTTCATCTTTGAACGTTCCCACTTTCTTTTTATTTTCAATATTGTATAAGAGATGGTTCGGAGGATATACTGAGTTATCAAATAAATGGGGATATGGTTTTAAATCAGTGTACAAATCATCACTCTCAACCTCATAAACGAGCGAATCTGTATCTGTTAAAATCAGTGCAGCTTTATCACCATACATTTGTTTTACAAAGTTATAATGAAATTCATACATAACTACCTTGGATAGTTCGAGAACGGTTAGGCCAATAAATATTGGCTTGTTTAGCAAAATATTAGTTTTTTTTGACCGGACTGCTATTAAATCGTTGGAAAAAATCTTAAAATCTTTAAATGCAGGGGATGAGATAAGTTTACGAGCTCGTTTGGCAGTGTTAACTAACTCTAATTTTGCGTGATTTCTAACATTCTCCATTGTCTTCCCATACATACTATTAATTTTCAATTTATAAAAATCCTTCTCGAAATCATTACAAGCTAATTTCCGTTTTTCTGTGTTAAAATCGATAAAGGGTCGCATCCAAGCGCTTTGCTTAAAAGCTAAAATTTTATGTATACATTTTAATTTTAATCCCAATTCTAAACATTGCTTCAAATTTCGATAATGTATTATATAGTTGTGTTTATCGTTTAAGTTGGGAATAAGCTTTGAGATGTTGGATGTTAAAGATATATCATTTTCAGCGAGAAATTCCTTACAATAGGGGGAAATCATGTCTGATGTTACAACACAATGTTCAGCTGCTAGTGGGTATTCATTATGTAAATCATGTAATTTTTGTGGATATTCCATGTCCACCTGTAATATGAACCCATCATCGCCCTCATCAGGTGCGAGCATTACATTAAAGTTTTTGATTTCTTCCTCCTCCATCCAGCGAAACCCACTAATAGGTAAAAATTGACGCATCGCATGTCCGTATAAGTTAGTGCAATCCCAATATACTATAAATTTGGATGGCTTATCTGAGTCAAATTTTTTTAAGTATTTATTGTTGCTTTCCGCAAATCTTTTTGAAATCATACTTATACCCCCGCGAATCCCAGCCTCACAAAACAAATACATATCAGGTTCGCTCAATAGCTCAAGTTCTACTCCTGTCATTTTCAGACAGCTCTGAAGAGCTAGCCCTGGTGCTGTGTACATGTGACAAATTTCGAGGTTATCGTTTTCAAAACATAAGGCTCTAAAGGCTTCAAAAACATCGCAAAGGAGAAGGGTGTCTGTTAATACATACAAGTCTTGGTATTCTCCTAAATTCTTTATACTAAAAGCATTCCACACCTTTTGAGCATGTTCATATTTTTCTTGTGAAATCCCCTCTTGAGTTAATTGACTAAAAAATGCATCAATTGGAGGTAAGTGTTCCTCATTAAATTTTGATTCGTGCGTTATATATTCATAGGGGAAGACACCCTTCCTCAACATCAAGTCTAATTTTTCACCCACAAAACATGTTTTCATAATTTTAAATTTATTTTTATCCGCATCAACAAGATTTTTAACTAATGAATCTAAAGAGGAGGCCATAAATTGATAAGTGTCTAAAAAGCGTAACTCTCCAATACTAAAGGCTATATATTCCTCCATAGTTTTAGCTATACAAGTAATTTTCATATTTTTTAGTTTCCCAACCCCTTCCATGATAAGATGACCATCATAACGTTTTAAGTTATGCATAAAAACGGGGATATGTTTTGGAGTTCGAAAATTGCTCATATTACAAACATTATGTAATGCTTGTCTATATTTTCCCGTTATATGACAGTGGTCTATTACACGATCATTTCCTAGTGGTTTTTGACAAACATTACAAATGACAGAGTTTTTAAAATTTTCTCTATCCTTATCAGTCATAATTACTGCTTTAATATTTTTATAAATGTTTAAAATTTCATCCTTAACATTTAATAACGATTTCAAAAACACATCAACAGCATTGGCTCCCCTGTAAACTACCGGTTCTTTAAACTTATTCCCATTGATATCTACAACAACATAACAAAACCCTGATGGTATATGTGCAGATAATTTTTCAGTGTTACAAATAGTCCCTTCAACGGGACTGAGAATGCTCTCGAAATCGGCATATATTCTATATGCTACAGGGATCATATATTGTGCCTTATCAAATTTCATAGTGCTTTTCTCCTTAATTGGAAATGTGGTTTTTTGAGGATCATGTCTTGAGCAGAGTGGCTTATGTTCATGTAAGCGTTCAGCACTACTAAAGGCGTGTATGCACCAACGACAATAAAACTTTTGTTCCTTATGTTTAGTGATTGAGAAATTAAGTTTGTTGAAATTTTTAATAAGACAATAATGTGAATTTTCGTCTTCCGTTATGTAAAGCAGATCCACCTGCTTATTATAATGGTGACTTTGTGATAAATATAATGGGTACAGTCTGTGATCATAACCAAACACATTTACTCCAATATTATTATTTTTTTCAAATTTTGAAATGACTTGCAAAGATACTGGGTAAGTTATACCACTCATATCTAACTCTTTTTCATACTTTTTATAATTATAAACCCGCTGAGCATCCCGACTTACTGGATGTAAGTATGCTAAAATTGACCATATAAAACATTTGAGATCGTCATTTTTAATATTGATTACTGCTTTAGTGTTATAGATTTTTTTGGGTAAAGGGATGTAACTACTACCACTGCATGGATTATATTCAGCAATAAAAATAACAAAACGTTTTAAAGATTTCAACACCCACCCGCTTCCCATTGCTTGAAATTTATCTATTTTTACTAAAATTTGTTCAATCATTTGTTGATATTTTATTGTGGAGTCATCAGTGAGGAAAAGTTGTTCGTTTTTAGCATGAAACCATGCTTCAGTATAGTTTTTATTATTGTCGGGTCCGCGTTCAAATTTAATGTGTAAGGCTACATACCATTTAATTGCATTAAAAAGTTTAATGTTTTCAGTTGTAATTGAATCAACCTCACCTTCCATATTATGTAAATATACAACGGGATCATGACGTATGGTTATGTTTTTATAATTGTATTATTTTACAACACCATCTAGAGCTATAGATGTTTTGCATACAAAGTTCCCCTCGTTAGATAGTGCTCCTCCGCTCATAATTGTGCAATTATTATTATGATCAGTAAAATCTTCCCTCATAAACAATGTCTTTACATACAATCACTTAAAACAAACTTTTAAACCTAAGACATATCTATAATGCGATAATGACCATGCTTCAACCTAAGTGTTGGATAGATTTACGAAAACAAAAATCACTTTAGCTTACAATGGACTGTCAGCGAGGGGTAGATTTATTAATGGCTTGTTTGTGGCTAACTCAACCTATCCTTACCCAATGTAACCTAACTTAACATCATATTTATTTGATATAAAAATATTTTTGTTAAAAAAATGATGAATTTAATCTAGGTAAACAGCTAACCTAACCCAATGTGACCTAATCTGGCCTATCCTAATCCAATGTAACCTACCCTAACTTGATATAAAAATTTAACCTAGCCTAATATTATAACTTAACCTGTCCTAGCCCAATGTAACTAAATCTAACATAGAAAACACGACTGCCTGGTATATTGCACACCCATTGTGAGAAACTGAGACTTAGTTGGGATTATTGAAAATTCATTTTTATAAACATGGCTGGTGGGTACATTGAACACCTATTGTGGGATTAATACATTCCTTTTAAGATACTGAGTGCAACGCCGAGTCCCACCCTTACCGTCTATCATTCGTGGGTAGTCCACTGTTTCAAATTAGGTAATTAATATGTGCATTATTCAATGGCGCTCACCCTCACTGGTTTATCTATCCCTGTCTCCCATTAGCTCAAGCGTGTTCGTCGATGTAAATGTAGCTGATAAAAAATTAATAAGAAAAAACTTATATTAATTTATTTTAAGGTTTTTAAATACTATGGGTGTCTATATTTAGCTTATCTTTACTCAATGTAGTGTACTAAACATTATGCATTAGCTCAAGCGTGTTCATCGATGTAAATGTAGCTGATTAAAAAAAAAAAAAAAAATTAATAAGAAAAAAAACTTATATTAACTTATTTTAAGGTTTTTAAATACTATGGGTGTCTATATTTAGCTTATCTTTACTCAATGTAGTGTACTTAACATTATGCATTAGCTCAAGCGTGGTCATCGATGTAAATTTAGCTGATAATAAATAATTAAGAAAAAACTTATATTAATTTATTTTACGGTCTTTAAATACTATGGGTGTCTATATTTAGCTTATGTTTACTCAATGTAGTGTACTAAACATTATGCATTAGCTCAAGCGTGTTCATCGATGTAAATATTGCTGATAAAAATTAATAAGAAAAAAAAACTTATATTAATTTATTTAACGGTCTTCAAATACTATGGGTGTCTATATTTAGCTTATGTTTACTTAATGTAGTGTACTTAACATTATTAATTAGCACAATCGTGTTCACCGATGTAAATTTATCTGATAATAAATAATTAAGAAAAAAACTTATATTAATTTATTTTACGGTCTTTAAATACTATGGGTGTCTATATTTAGCTTATGTTTACTCAATGTAGTGTACTAAACATTATGCATTAGCTCAAGCGTGTTCATCGATGTAAATATAGCTGATAAAAAAAAAATTTATATTAATTTATTTTAAGGTTTTTAAATACTACGGGTGTCTATATTTAGCTTATGTTTACCTGGGTTATAAAAAAAAAAAAACAATCATAGTGCCATAGAAAGACCACCCACGAAGAAGAAAGAAGAAGAAGAAAGAAATGTTTTAATTCAATTACACCATTAAAAAAAAAAAAAATAAAAAAAATAAAAAAAAAAAAAAAAAATAAAAAAATAAATATATATATAACTCTATCTCACAAATTAGTAATTATAAAAAAAAATAAAACAATCATAGTGCCATAGAAAGACCACCCACGGGTCTCGACGGGGGGGGATAAGCGCCAGAACCTCAGACCACCCACGAGGGGTAGCATGACGGGGGGTGGGGTAGATGGGGTAGCTCGACGGGGGGTGGGGTAAGCGCCAGAAACCCCCTTTCTATACTACTTGCGTGGGGTCGCTTGCCCCTTGATAGGTTGCTTCTGGGGGTAAAAAAATAAAATAAAATTTTTTTTAATGAAAAATGACTAAAAAATAATTTTTCTGCGAAACCTTTCAATCGATGATTTCTACCTTCAGGCATGTTTTAGGTGTTAAATTGAGTAACGAAACCGGACAGGTTGCTTTCCCTCAAAAGTATTTGGTTTTGTAAAAAAAAATGATAGAAAATTCATGGTCAAATGCAATGCGTGCCCTGCCAGTATTGCTGTGTGATAATGTGTTGGTCTGATCTATCTAGAATTTACCTCACCTCCAGTGACGTCAGGTGAACAACCCCCCCCCCCCCCGATATATCGGAAATTTAACCATAGGAAAATTATTTTCCATGAAATTACTCATTTTCTCTATCTACTAATTTTGATAAATTGGAAAGCATGTTCGAGTAAACTCGGACCGGTTCTTTCATATTATTTTCCAAAAAATTTGGTGTGAGGTGTATTCATTTCGAATCCCCCCCCCCCCCCAGCTTGGCGACCTGCCCAGTCTGCCCATCTATAGGCCAGGGCCTTAGAATAGTCGGACAAATAGACTACTTTATGAGACAGCTTGAATTTTACATGTAACCCCTTTCATATTTTTCTGGCTGTGGAAACAAAATAAAACAAATAACAAAATTTTGTCATATGTATCGTTTATTTAGCTTAAACCCATTTTTGAATGAATTAAAGATCGGCGAAACAATTATTTCCGGCTTTTTGCCTTGGCAGTTCTAAGCACCGATTGCTTATGACAAATTTTATGGAAGGAACATGTCGGAAGCATGTAAATAAAACAATTCTTTCTTCAAATATAAATTATCTTCCCAATGGGACACTTGCCTTCAACTTTGTAGACATTTTGAACCGCGGGGTAACTTAACTAGGCATTTTTTTTATCAATCAATCAATCGTGTATTGTCATTTTATCTGCATCCATGCAATCCATGGACGCAGCTTGACCTCGTCATAAAGTAAACTACTCGACAAAATAAAATAAAATGATTAAATTCTTCAAAAATACACGGTCAACGAAAGATTAAAGATTTTAAAATCTGTCACTTAATTTGTTGCAAGGGCGGATTTTGCCTCCAATTTATGGGGGGGGGGGGGGTCAGCGGGCAGGTTCAGATGAATATAACATTAAAAACATTATTTTTTTTATTCCCACTGTAAACCCATTGTTATCTATTGTAAGTTCTTTTTTTTTTGGGGGGGGGGGGATCCGGACCCTTTGACCCCCCCCCCCCCTAAAATCCGCCCTTGATTTGTGGGTTATATTCCAACCTAGAAATGGCCAACTAGTTCCTGAGCAGGCCCGGCCGCATATTAATTAATCAGCGCCTCCTCGATAAAGGTGCATTTTCGAGCATTACAATATATGTTATTTATACTGAAAGTTGCAGTAGGCTAGAAGTGTACGAAGTACATTATTATGAAGACCCAAGTATCGAATTGTTTACATTACATTGCGCTCTGCGCTATTAAATCCTGCAAAGTGCAAACAACAATATAAAACTACTCAACTACTTACAACTTCATGGCACGTCGTTAGCTTCAAATCCATTTTACAGCTGTTTTTAACTTTTTATTCAAAATAATTACATACGATTTATCATTCTACACTACAATACGTTAAAGTAAAGTAAGTCAAAAATCATTATTTCACATTATCATTATACTGTAATTATAATAATAAATTACTATTTTCATTCTTTGTTTTCATTTCACATTTTCACGGTTGGCACTTGGCAGTGGGCCACTGCCAGTGCACGGAATAAAATGTGCCAGTGGCACTTGGCATTGTGGAAGGTTGGCAACAATGCCAGCTTCTAGCCCCACGTGCGACGTTGAAAATAAACAATCATTTGGCGGGGAAAAGGGTAATAAAATCACAATCTATTTTATTATAAAAATATGTTTTCATTTAAAAAAAAAAATAGGACCGGAATAATGATTGTTAGTAAAGTGTTTTTCAGGTAAATATTATTTCAATTGTGCTCAGCTATTACTTGTGAAAATATGGAAAACAAAATTCTGGATGGGGAAGGATTTCATGCCGTTGTTTCCAAACCTTGGAATACCACCCGAAAGTTAATTTTCTCGGCCATTCCGAAGGAATGTATAAGCGAACCTTGTGTCTTGGGAGTGGATGAAGCAGGTCGGGGTCCAGTATTAGGTAAATATGTTATGGCTAATAATTTAGACAAGGGCAAGGCTGCGTTCATGCACAGTTTATTATGTTTGATCCGGTAGATTACGGGATGATAGGCCGTGGTCATTCTGAAAGTGCTTTCAAACGTTTCGTCAACATCTGCGTCTTTCGTAAACTGCTTACACTTCTAAGATTGTATCTAGAAGGCTCAGTAATGTTACAATGTTACTGTTTCAATCGGTTGTGTTAAACCTTCCGAGATACAACCTATCGTCCTATCATCCTGGATTCTACTGTTGCATCAGTTAACCTTTTACCTATATGGTTTGTCATGTTTTTGTGGCCCATTGCCCCAAACCCTGTTGCAAAGAATGACTTGGTGTTATTTTAAACCCTTAAGGCCGGCGTTTAAGTTCCTCAACAAATTCCTAACATTCTCATTGAAAAATGTGTCTGTCAATCACTTGACCAAGCAGGAATTTAAAAATTCAGTATAAATTAATATAGGTTCCAAGTGCTTACCAAGATTTATAGTAAAAAATAAGCGGACTATACTGACAGCTTGGAGCATTAATACCGGAATATTAATTACACACGGTCATTGCAGTGGAAGCGAAAAATATTGTCCCCTTGAACAGCTATGCAGATTCTTATTGGAGCCGCCCACCACCGCTTCCCGTCGAGTGAGCATCTTATCTACCCTTTTTTTTTTTTTTTTTATAAATTGGGGTACAGGTGTTACCTGTGTGCACTTAAGCCTATTGGCCTATTGTGCCCCCTACAACAAAGTATCTACATCACTTCTACATCACTTTCTCGAGGCCTATCTCCCTCACGAGAGCCAGGATCTTGAGGGGATTCAGAAGTGGTAGGTCTTTTACATGTAACTGCAAGCTTTCCGAGCATGCTGCTCTTCTTCGTGCGATTGCATCGCATCGCATCGCAGGTCCTCCGCACCTTCATTGCAGAATCTGCAAGACTATAGTTGAGAGACTCCAGATATTTAACCCCAGGACCAAAGACGCCAAGGCCTGTTCTTGGTTTGGTACTTTCTAGCCTAGAGCCATCAGTAAACCACTTGATTGTGTGACTATTGAAAATTCCTGCTGATTCGCAGCATTCTTTCATTGTCCCTAATATAGTTTCGAATTCCCTCCTAAAACAGTATTTTGGATGGATTCTATCGCTTGGCATATCCAGGCAGTGGTCAGACGCAGTCAGAGAGCCTGAGTCTCTCTTAATTGCCCTTCCACTCCTAGTAATGCCATTTCTGCTGAAGTTTCCACTGCAACATGGAGGGGTGGGAAGTCCAGTACTATCTCCATTGCTGCAGTGGGACAGGATTACATAGCCCCTGTAAAGCATCATGTTAGAGAATACGGGCTTCTGAATGTAGCCATAATTTGGATTATTCAGAGAAAAATTCTCATGTGGTTTGATTTTGCCATGTCCATGAAGCCATGACCAATGGTATGGTTACAGCAGGAAAAGACAATCTACCCTTACATTTCTTTCTATTCGTTATCAATGTAAATTTCAAATTCCATTTGATCTTTCATTTTAAGAAAATCTTAGTTTATATCAGACATCAGTTATCGGTTGATTTATATTGAACGTTCTTTTTAGTTCGATTTTTTTTAATTTGTAGGGCCAATGGTGTACGGAATTTCATTTTGTCCAGTTAGTAGAAAGGAAGAATTTGCAGATTTGGGATGTGCTGACTCCAAGTCTTTGTCGGAAAAGAAGCGAGAAGAATTGTTTTCCATCTTATGCGCTTGCGACGATTATGTTGGTTGGGCTGTCGATATTATCTCCCCTAATTTTATATCAAATTGCATGCTTCGCCGGTAAGTAGCATCATAACTAGACTGATATTTAGCCAATATGTACAAAAACGCAATTTTTAAAATTGCTCGGGACTTTATTGTTCACTGGCAATCAATATTTCTCAATTATAACTAACATGCCGTATTTGTAGCCCAATGATCACAATGTATTATAAACACGTAAAACACTTATTCAGAGATAGCCAAAATGCAAAAGAAATGGTGTGCTAGTCTTAATAAAATGCACCCTACCATATATATAGAGACAACAGATACGTTTGCATATTTTGATCGGAGTTGCCACAAAACGGCTACGGGTCCATATCAACGTGGTATCTCTTCTAAGCGGAGAGCTTATATGATAATTATAACGATGGCACACAGTAATTAATTTAACTTTTTTATTTACTAGCGCGAAGCATTCTTTAAATGAAGTTGCGGCCGATAGTACAGTTGGTTTGATCAAAAAAATTCTGGATGAAGGAGTGAACATTAGCGAAATCTATGTTGACACTGTTGGGCCTCCCGAAAAATATCAGGTATGTAATGCAAAATAATAACGCGTTTTTCGACTCACCAATCTTTCCTGTGATGAAAATGAGAATAAGAATCAATTCAAAAATAAAACCTAAACCTGCCATCACAGCGAAGTTATGGGCATAAGCCCTCTCTTACACACAGCTGGGATGTCAAGCAATCAAAAGCATACCACGTCAGTGCACTCATGGTAAAATTAAAATATCTGAGTACAGTTTTAAAAGAAATAATTAGGTTACTCGTGACGTCGTGGTATATCATTTTAATAAACAAAAAATAACAAAAACTTAGAGTTTAAAAAAACTTGTTATAACTATAACCCGAATTAGTAAAACCCAAATAATCGTTAAGAAATTAACTTTGTCTAAGAAACCCACTTGTGTAAAAAACCCTGAGTTTTAAAAGGTGGGGATGTACGCATTTATTGTATTTAGCAGGGAAAAACAGGCAATTTGAAAGCAAAAACATTTAATTTTTCATATTACGAAGATTCTACCACGCGTAGTAAAGCAATGCGAGTGCTGTGATATGGATGGAAGCCAGATTGTAGAGGATCAAGTAAACCATGCTGAGTGAAATGCTCGGTCATTTGTTCAATATGCATTTCGAAGCCGATGGTTGCCGGCTGATAAGGCGCCCATTCCATTGACCGGCTAGGGCTATTTCCAACAACGGTGACGTGGTAGCAGACATTCAAGACTTAGGTAACGTTTCCACCGACCTCGCATTGCAGATTGCAAGTGACATTGACGGAAATGTTTGTTTTTCTTTTTATAGAAATCTATTAAAATGTTTGTAACTAACATATCCCATGAAGCCATTTTTTAATTTTAGTTTGTTTGTGATTTTATTGTATGATCATTGTTTAATTTTAACTATGGCATAGAGGAAAATAAACATTTCCGTCAATTCTGCAATGCGAGGTCGGTGGAGACGCCACCTAAGTCTTGAGTGTCTGCTACCACGTCACCGTTTTGGAAATAGCCCTAGCCGGTCAATGGAATGGGCACCTAAGCCAAAAGTCGGTTGGTGTATGCTTCGAATTAAAGCTCACTTCCATGCCGAGGGAAATACTGATCAAGAAAGAGACCTATTTACAATGGCTGTGAAAGGTTGAAGAACACCATGACTTATGAATATTGAAATTTCATCGGCGCCAATGGCTTCGGGTGATATACGATTTAAATCCTTTAAGGCAGTCTCTCGGGGAGATTTCGTAATCGTAATATCTGTCATAACAGCCTGCACATTAGCGGCATTGGGGAAAGCAGTGGAAGTGAAAGTCATTGGGATCGTTGAGGTTGAAATCTCTTAGTGGTAGATGGGGTTTTACCGATACTAGAGGCATTTTATAGCTTCCACGTTTTTCTCGTTCAAAGTGGATTGGATATCTTATAGTTGGAACTCAGCTTGGGATTTGGCATGTTTCAGTTTATTATGGTAGTATTTGTAGCGTTGGGTATTGAGTTGATTTGGAGGAACCACGAAGACCTCTCAAATTTTGTATTTATATGAACAGTCTTAAATAGGGCATGAACGCCATATATACACCTAACAGTCAATTTCATTCCAAGCCTTGGACAGTGCATCAGCTCTGAACAAGTCTAAATTAAAGTTTATAAAATTTATATCACATATGCTGTATGTTATTATCCGTTGACAGTGGCAAACTCATGAATTTTTCAAATAATATCAACCGAAATTAGAGGATGTAAAAAAATCTGGATTTATTCGACAGGATTCATGTAACCATATAATGCTACAATATACAATACATTATATAAATTTAATTTATAGTATATATAAGTCTCTGAAGCTGAATATAAGGCAATCGTTTGTCTTCATTTGTATAACGTCTTCTTTTTTTCTAGAACTATGGGACTGGGTGGTGAAGTGATATATAATGTTATGTGTGCCTAATACGTGCAAAGAAGGGTAACTTACCCAGAGGTTAAGTGCTAGGTCGGCTGGAAAAAAAACCCTGCTTAAGTTATTCTTAGAGCCTTCCTTTGCAACAATATATTATTATATATATCTATATTTTAATCCACTCGAAGTGATATAAAACGTTATGTCTGTTGGAGGAATGGCTGGAGAATAAACTGCACGCAATCGCCTGGCATTTTCAGATAGTTTTGACATTTCCAGTCTCGTTGTAACAATATTTCCCCATGCTAAACCAAGTGAAGGCACCAAACATCCTCCTTGTGATATGCTCGATGTAGCTTGATTAACACAAATAACGCTCACGTTATGAGCAGAATTAAGTTTGTGTAGTATGGAGCCCAAAGTTCTCAAATGCTGCGTCCGTAATAGTCCATCGTTCTTGCCATAAGTTCCACGAAAAATAGCTGCTACAGAGTCAATTATTAATAATTTTATATTTTTATTCTCTATAAGAACGCCCAGACGTTCTGTTAAACACTGTTGTAAATTCTGGAAGTCTGCAACGTGCTCGATAAATATTTTATCCGACATATTTTTAGATGAAACGCCATTTGGCTGTGTTGCCAATGAAATAAGTTGATACAAACGTTTGCTGGGAAAACTATCTTCTGTACTAATATAGGCAACAGCACCATTTAATCCTCCAGAATTTAACGGATACTGGACGGTTAAACTCAGTTGCAGACATAATTGAGTTTTGCCACTTCCACTTTCACCAAATATTTCTAAAACACCTCGAGTTGGCAGTCCGCCCCCTAATTCTTTGTCTATCTCAGGGATTCCAGTTGTCAGCCTCGAGTAAGGATTTAAAATATTAGAAATTTCAGTCTTGAAAGCCATGGCTACATTTTAATGTAAACAGGCGCCATGATGTTCACCCTTTTGTACGCGCCTGGTCACTGCCTTGTATAATCATGTGTATATTATCACCGCCTTTTAAAAAGGGCGGCAAATTTAAAATTTGGTTTAGTAAGAGGTTCTATAGATAATTATATATCATATACCACGAAGTGGCTATTTCACTAGTCAATATTCCGTCATTTATGTATCAATAATAAGTCTACCATATCAATCAATCAATCTTTGTCCATGACCCACCAAGGTGGGATAGACGGCGTCCAAAACAAAAAATCTAAAACAGAAACAAAAAATTTCATGCGGAAGCATACGTTAGATGGGGGAGGGGGTTTTTGTTTGAGCATCCCAGCTTATTTCCCTGAACTCGTCCAAGCTGTACAGTGGACATTCTTTAATTTTCCTTGTCACCATGGCCTTGTATCCTGAGAAATCCTTATTAGTAAGGCTGATGGGTAGGGCGTTGTAGTACCTCATATTATAACTTAATTTCCAATAGATAAGTTAAGCATCTACATAATAGTCTCCTTATTACAACAAACATCTCATCAATTTTTGATGCAAAACTGACGGAATATTGACTAGTGGAATAGCCGCTCTAGCAAGTAATGTGGTTGCAACAACTTCTGTTTTCTGTTGCCACTACGCGCCAAAATTTAATTTTTTTGTTTTTCAATTTTCTAAACTGCAGGTTAGTATGGTAAACGGTTTCTTCATCCGCACGGTGCACTGCTTATTAGGATAATAGATTGGTCAATACTTATCACAAAATGGTATGAAGTGATTTCTCTTTGTTTGCAGGCTCGACTATCAAAAATATTTCCCGACTGCAAAATTACGGTTGCAAAGAAAGCGGACGCGCTGTTCCCTATTGTAAGTGCTGCCAGTATATGCGCTAAGGTTTGCCGTGACCGCGTCATATCAAGTTGGAATTTCGCAGAAGAGATTGAAGTCGAATGCGACAAATATGGCAGTGGATATCCTGCTGGTACGTAAGAAGGCTGTACTATATACTGTTTAACTAGGCACCTATGCCACCTATATTCTGATATTTTTTGTAAGTAATAGCATCTGTAATATTGAATGAAGTGGTTAAGTTCACCACGGGTTCGTTACTTCGTTATAAAAAAAATAAGGTTTCCTTTTTTCATGAAGCGCCAGATTCGGATACCATAATACTTTATTATAAATTGAATAATACATTTTATTTCAGATCCAAACACGAAGTCATTTCTTTCAAGCACAATAGACGATGTATTTGGATTCCCTAACATAGTCCGTTTCAGTTGGTCGACAGCTAGTACCATTTTGGAAGACAACGCAGCCCATGTCGAATGGTTTGTGGCATATTTATATGAGACTTAGTAGGTGACACACACATATATTGCGTATGTAGATCTTGAAAAAGCTTTTGACAAAGTGTCCTGGATAAAGTTATTTGAGATCCTTAGAAAAGCAGGGATAAAGCACAAGGACAGAAGAATAATCTGGGCTCTATACAAAGAAGAAGTGGCCGTAATCCGATGTGGAAACTCAGAAGAACAAGCTGTGATAAAAGCGGGCGTGAGACAAGGATGCGCTCTCTCACCAGTACTGTTCAACCTCTACATTCAGTATGCAATAGAGGAAATGAGAGAAGAGCTGGAAGGCACAAGAGGTATAAAAATGCTTGGCGTAAAAATAGACATGGTCAGATATGCGGACGATATTGCTTTGCTGGCGGAAAGTGAGGAAGAGCTTAGAGAGGCTCTAAACGCCATGGAGAACGTTCTTCTAACATACAACATGAAGATAAATAAATCCAAAACCAAAGTGATGGTAGTAAGTATTGACGAGACGAAGAGCACACACATACAACTGAATGGCACTCCACTCAGCAATATTAAAGCCTTCACATACCTAGGTAGCAAAATTACCTCTGACGGCAGGTCAATCCAAGAGATTGAGTATAGATTGCAGCAGGCAAGAGTCGCTTTCAATAAAAAGTCGAAAATTTTTCAGCCTAACAATATAAATATCAGACTCAGGACAAGAATGCTTAAGTCTCTTGTGGGGAGCATTCTACTATACGGATGTGAAACATGGTGCATAAGCGAAAAATATGTCAAGAAAATAGAAGCATTCGAAATGTGGTGTTATCGCCGCATAGTCAACATAAGTTACATAACATAGTCAGCTGCGTCATTGAGGGGACCATGGAAGGCGTAAATCGACGGGGACGGCCACGAGACGAATATCTCCAACAAGTTAAACATGATTTGGGGATAACGTCCTATGTGGAGCTGAAGAGGGCATGTCAAAATCGCGGAGATTGGAGACATCGCTGCAATATGTTGCTGCCAACCAGCCACCATCCGGCTGTAACTTGAAGAGAGAGGTGACATATACAGGTTGATGCTCAACTGACAGAAGACTTGTCCGTGACGGCTGGTTTGAGTTTCGATCCCCGACGTAAAATGATAGATTGACGATTGCCGTAACTTCAGCGGTAAGGAAACTGCTGCAGCTGTTTAACAACGGACTGTCCTCACCATTCCCAATAATGATGTTCTCTTAATTTTCAGGGAGGAAGAGGAAAATGTCAAACAAAGCATCAAAGCATTTTTTAAGAAGAGTGTAAGCAGTGACGCCCACACCTCGAGACATTCATTCTTCACTGATAACTCAATTTTTTCCGTCGCTAATTTCTAAAAGTAGCACGGTTACATTAATCGGGGCAATTGTGGAGCTTAAATTGTAATACCATTAGCAACTGTACAGTCTTAACCCTTATGTTTGGGCTATAGTTAAATAACAGTATGACACTCATTATTACATTATCTTTTTCGCAAAAACTGTTTGTAATAATAGTCTACATAATATTATGTGAAAAAATGCAATTGGCAAAGTCTAATATATCATATGGACCCAGTCATAACATTTAATAACATCTTTAAAACAATTAATGGTACAATTGACGATTTTTTCCCCCGTTCTCAACATATCAGGGCCCCAAAAATATAGGCACCAGCCGCATATACTGATGAACCATGATATAGAACCAGGGTGTTCTTATTAAACTATCTATATAAAAATGCAGCTGACAATGAAAACATGGACTACGTTGAGTGTAAAAAGCGTTATCTAACAAAGATCCGTAACGCAATAAAAGACTATAACACTGATTTTAACGGTAATGCCCCAACCCTATCAAAGCAGCTTGTCAACTGAGGAAAACCACCGGCACATATAGTCCGGATGATGTTAACATATTCTTTGTTGATTCGGTGGTGAATGTTGTATGCCGAATTCCAGTATCCGGGAGGAATCGTGCTGAATAGTTGCAGAGGGCACAAACAAGGCTGCTAAACTGGAAGATAGTCACGCCCCGGAAATAGCAAAAATGGTTAAAGGCTGAAACAATTCCTGATATTTATGGCCTCTTCCCTAAATTGCGTAAGCCGGTTATAGCGGAGCCAATCAGCTTCGCCATAAACGCCTGCTTGCAAGCTGGAACATTGACAAGAAGTAGAACTAACCCCGTATTCAAAAAGGGGGATCCCTCCGCTCTATTCAATCACAGGCCAATTCATTATACCAACGTTAGCCAAAGTATTCGAGACTGTCATGAACTGACAACTCATCACGTCATGGAATATTTTGAAAGAAATCGTTATCTAAATTCTTACCATGGGTTTAGAAAAGGCAGATCAACATCAGTCCATATCTTTCTCTAACTAAGCAAATTCTTGGTGCATTTGAAAATGACCATTCCCTATGGCTCACTCTTTTTGACATGGGCCAATTAGGATATGAATGTATACCTGTGTATTCACATTCTATGCATACAGGAGGTGTACTCCTGTACATGAAAGAAGGGATATCATACAAAATCATTCAATCTGGTGTAATTCAAGTCAAAATTTGGTTTCTAATGGCTGAAGTTATCATGGATCTCACAACAAAGTTGGTGGTTGGATTATTTTATAGATCACCTAGTTCTTCTAAAAGATTATTCGTAAATACTATGCCCGTTTGGTTTCAAACTCTAAATTTATTCAAAGCAACTCATACTGTGATTTTGGCCGGCGATGTAAATATGAACTTCAATGAAATAAAAACGTTAATAAAGGAAGAGAGTTTTCTTCAAAGAGTTACGGAAGCAACTAGAATCACGAATAAGACTTCTTCTTCTTAAGGTTACAATCTTAGCGATTGGTTGGCAGCAACTCCCTGCATATCGTCCTCCAGTTTACTCGGTCCTCGATCTTCCTCTTCAGTTCTTGATATGATATTACTCCTGCGTCTTCTTTTACTTGATCCATGAATTCCTCCTTCGGCCGTCCTCTTCGGTTATTTCCCTCTACTGTGCCCTCGATAATAGTGTGTACCAGATTTTCGTGCCTTAGCAAATGCCCCATCCATTTCGCTCTCCTGATTCGTATCTGGGCTACTAACTGTCTTTCTTCCCCGATAGCGTCTAGCACTCCTTCATTTGTCACTTCTACACTTATTGATATAGTATTGACAAATAATAGCTATGTGAAACCATCGGTTTTAAGTGAATGCCTGGACTCGGACCACTGTGCAATTGTGGTTACTATACTAAAAAACAGTGTTGGTGAATTAGTAATAGACTCGAGCTTGACTAGTGATGACATGTATAATAGACTAACGGATACCTTTAGAAAGGCTGTGGAAACGGCGAGAGGACAGGATACGATTCTGAAAAAACAATACTACTGCCCATTCTTCACAAGTGAAGTACGGGAAGCTCGTGGTAGAAAAAGAGCGGCCTATAAAGTTTTTCGCTACAAAAAGCAACGCCTTGAAATTGAACCATCCTATTGACTGAAATCGGAAGTTAATGAGGCTTGGAATCTTTTCAAGGCTCAACGGAATAGATTCACAGCTATTTTGGGAAGAACGAAGAATCAGTTTTTTCATAGGAAAATCGAAGAATCTAAAAAATTGTGGCGTATCTTGAAAGATCTATGCATGGTGAAAAGTGAACGACCGCGTAGTCTTGAAATTAATGGTGAATGGGTCACAGATAATAAGGAAATGGCTTCGAAGATTAATGGCTTTATTATTGAAAGTCTAGTGGAAAACATTCCGAAAGAAACATTTGTACATTCGTGTGAAGAGACAAATGCGACAATACTAAATGAAATACCAATCCCAACCGTGGATGAATTATATGAACATTATTGTCCTCGTTCAAAAATAGCAAAGGAAGTAACTTCCCTAATAAACAAATGCTAATGTCATGTTGGAATGAAATTGGTGGCTATGTTCACCAGTTAATAAAAAAAATGCATTGAAGAATGCCATACGCCGAACGAACTTAAAGTGGCTGAAATAACGCCAATTCCAAAAGTGCCTGGTTCACACGAAATTGAAGATTTACGACCTATAACTGTGCTGCCTACAGTGGAGAAGTTGCTTGAAGCTGTGTACCACAAAGCTGTCCGGCAGTAAAGAACAGACGGCTGCTAGCAACGTCCTCTTGGTTTCTATCACCAAGGGAGGCTTGCCAGTTGGCCCCTGGGCAGTTGTGCAGGTTTTTACGGGACCTGCTGACTGACCAGGACTAAAAGTACGGGGATTCACAATAGATCTTTAAGGTCAAAGTGAGCCAAGCTCAAGTAGCAGCATCGCCCCATTACTAATCTAATCTAATCTAACCACAAAGCTATTCTAAAACATGTAATAAGTGATAATATTTTAACAGTGTTCCAGTCGGGTTTTAGGACAAAACATTCTACTGAGACGGTAATACAATGGGTCTTAAAAAGATGGAAGCAAGCCTTGAATGGAAATAAATAAATCATTGCTGTTTTCCTTGACTTGAAGAGAGCTTTCGAAACTGTGGATAGAAGAGCTGTTCTCAAAAAACTGTATGTGTTGGGAATCCGTGGAGAAGTATTGAAATGGTTGGAGGACTATTTGACTGATAGAAAACAGTGCGTGAAGATTCTCAGTGAAATATCGGAGAGGCAAGAAGTAAAGTGCGGTTTGGCCCAATGAAGTAAATTAGCTCCACTCATTTTCATATTATTCATTAATGATTTGCCTATGGTGGTAGAGGGCGCTGAAATTCAACTGTTTGCGGACGATACCTTGGTATACACAATTGGTGAAGACTGGTTGGCCTTGACTGAGTCAATTAATGCAGTGTTAAGCAAGATGTATAAATGGTTTAATGGCAACAAATTAATTCTACACAAAAAAAAACCAAAGTGATGTGTATTTCCAGGGATACCCAAACGATGCAGTTACATATAAAAATTGGAAATGACACTCTGGAGTTGGTAAAAGAGTTTAAGTACTTGGGAGTAATAATCGATAATCGACTAAATATGAAGGCACACATGGAAAAAATTAAATCAAAAATTAGAATGAAATTGTCCCTATTTAGAAGATTACAGTTCATACTACCTCGGAAGACCAAGGAACTAGTTTTCAACGCATTAATAAAACCTCATATTACATATTGTTCGACACTATTCTTCATGGAAGGTTCAACAATCAAGAACTTACAAATTTTAATATATCAAGCAATGAGAGTGATATTGAAAGCTAGTTATGATACCCCGATTTCCCAAATGTTAAGAGAACTCGGGTGGCAATCAGTGGATCATATGGTCTGGACCGACTCCTTAACGTTTATACACAAGAACAAAAAAGGACTGATGCCAAGTTACCTAAAACGACACCAATTCTCGGACAATCACGGGTACAACACCAGAGGAAGCCGAGGAAGGAACGACTTCACTCTTCAACATAGGACCCTGGAGATAGGGAGAAATTCATTACTTCAGAAAGGACTATTGGAGTATAACAGACTTTTTGCCAATTTTCCAATGCCACCAACCTAAATATCACTAACTATTGTTTTTCCTTGTTAATTAAGGCAGTGTTGTATGAACGATATGTAGCCTGACGAATGGTCTAGTGCCGAAACCGATAGCTTTGATATTTATTTTTAGTAGTGACGTATTACAAAGTGAATGTGGCAAATATTACTGAAATACTAAAATTGATAGAACAGTTTTCTTTTTAGCAGGTAAATCCTGTATTATGTTTTTCTGACATGGCTAT
The DNA here is from genome assembly GCA_963971405.1 of Psococerastis gibbosa. Taxonomy (NCBI): domain Eukaryota; kingdom Metazoa; phylum Arthropoda; class Insecta; order Psocodea; family Psocidae; genus Psococerastis; species Psococerastis gibbosa. Next base: position 9,928 of record CAXART010000031.1, on the reverse strand, counting down.
TTACCGAGAAATTAAGGGATTTTGGGATAGGTACCAATAATGGCAAAAAAATGGATTAAATTAATGAAAAATATATTTTATTCCCGTATTTCTTATGTTATTACAATTATTATATATTCACTGCGTTAGGCATAATATAAATTGTAAGATTTTCATACTATCCAACAGGACTTGACTTAGGTTGGCGCGCCCAGTTCGGGGGGACTTTTGGCCACTGCCACTACACCACGCCACCTCGGACGATCCTCCGCCGCTCGCTTCCAATCTCGGTGATCTTCTGTTTATTGCAAAAATAACTTTTTACATAAACATTATTGTTGCATTAATTAATGCACTTAACTCAGCAAAAAAGTTGTAAAGTTCATCGTCATTGGAAATAGTTGGGATGTGCATTTAAGTCTTTTGCTAAAAGTTCATTTACTGTAGTAGTCGTCAATCTGTCTTCCCCTAGATTATAACTGACGTATATGGCTTTTTTCAGTTTTCGGCAAAGCTTTTCACTGATAGCTATAGAATTAACCGTGACCTCATCACCCATTATTTTTGTTGAAACTGGAAGCGAATTACCCGTCAACATAGAAAGGGCTAACGAGTGAAACGATGGGTTGAAGCCGTCTCCAATCCAAATCATTATAGAGCTATTCATGTTAACAATCTGGAACTGTATAGTTCGCCCCGCCACGGAATGAATAGTAGTGTGCACCTTAATGCTGCTGTCTTTGTAACTGAATTTTGCACTTTCGAGACTCATTGCGCTATTACTATGCCGGTAATAACTGCTGGAAGGTAAAACCGATTATATTAATATATTCTTCAGCAGAAATTTAAACGTAATTAGTAATTACATAAACAAAATTAATTTGTAAACTGTAATAAGACTCAAAGACTGTAATCAGTAATGGGCATTCGCATTGGGCATTTAAAATGTAATTGTAATACGAAAACTTAAATGCTGGACTGCATCCTTGTTACTGCGCATGTGTCAGGCCCGTCGAATTGGCTCTACCCCTCCAACGGGGAAGGTGTACAACAACAAGTTCCAGGATTTTAAAATATAGCCTAAAAGTAAAACCTCCAGCACTCATTTTTATCAATAGCTTTTCACGTTCCTTTAACGTTATTATAAGCCTAAATGCAACCAGTATGTACTGGATTTTGATCATAGCATACCTACATACCTATAGGTTAAACTTTTAGGCTATATTTATAAATTCTGGAATTTTGACTTTATCAAATGGTTAATTGCTAGGTATTATTAATTATGGCAGCTAACTTAATTAGTTACTGTTTTGACTATTTTCCGTGACGAAATCGAGAATCTACTGAATTGTATTACATTGGCGTAAATTGCCAAAATTTCTGTGGGGGGGGGGGGGGCTGTAGGACCCCAAGACTTTGATCCACCGAAGAAAAAAAACGATAAATGGGCCCAAATTAGTGAGGTTTTACGCATATTATATCATGGGTAAAGGGGAGCCCAGGGGTCTTACCCGGAGAAAAAAAATTGATATATGGGCCCAAATTAGTGAGGTTTTACGAATTTTCTACCCTGGAGAAAAAAATGATGAACAGGCAAAAATTAGGGAGGCTTTACGCATTTTGCAAGCAGTACAGTTAGATTTTACAGACAAATGAATAAATGATATAAATCTTGACTTTTTGTTGGTCTATTACTAAGTCAACCAAAGTTACCAGCACTGAGGGGGGCCCGGGAAAAATTTGTAAAAAATAGCTCTGAAGTAATGGGGTTTTAAGTATTTTCAGTAATTTATTTTTTGTGAAAGTATTTGGTCAATATGTTGATTTTTTTTCATGTAAAATGAGCATACTAAGAATTAATTTCCCTTTCATTATTGTGGATACTATGCCTTTAGCCTCCATAAAATCATCAGCAGAAATCCAGGGGGGGGGGTTACGGGTGAACCTGGGGGGGGCTCAGCCCCCCCCCCCAGGACATCCCTATTTACGCCAATGTTGTATTATATGGGAAAAAAATGTTGAAAATGAAATAAATAGCCTACTACTTTGCATATAGGGCCTACAGTACCTAACCTAGCTACCATTTTTCATCTTTGGTCTTTCGCATCTTTCGCCCAGTAACTAGGGCTAGTTCAGTTGGCTGCCATAATTAATAATATTTAACAAATAACAATTAATTTTGATAAAGTCAAAGTTCCTGAATTTAAAAATATAGCCTAAAAGTAAATGATCAAAACCTAGTACATACTGGTTGCATTTAGGCTTATAATAACGTTTAAGGACCATGAAAAGCTATTGATAAAAATGAGTGCTGGAGGGTTTTACTTTTAGGCTATATTTTAAAATTCTGGAACTTGTAAGTTGTACACCTTCCTCGTTGGAGGGGGAGAGCCAATTCGACGGTCCTGACACATGCGCAGTAACAAGGATGAAGTCCAGCATTTAAGTTTTCATCATGTAATCAGTAATGTAATGTAAGTAAACAAAACGCAATGCAGCAAACACTCCAAAAATGAGTTCAAAATTTCCCTTTTCAGGACCAAGGGAGAATTTTGTCGCAAATTAAGTGTAATGTTTACGTTATTACGTTTAACTTTTCAATTTTATTTCATCATTAAATGATTAAAATCACTTCTTAGTAGTTCTTGTCCAGATAATTAAATTTTACATTCTCTGACACATAATAAATTTTACGGGAATTGAAATACCAAAAAAGAAGAGAACTTCACCAAGAGTTAGACCAATCAACTAAGCTAAGCAAAGTCATGACTGCAGTATCAATCGTTAAAGCATTGGGTAAGTGCAAGTGTTTTACATTAGCAATTGCCGAATTTACTAGCCTACTCATTTTAATCAACTTACGTAGGCTAGGTGGGTGCATTCTCTTAATTGTATATCATTTTAATTATATTTCTACACAGAGACCAACCTTCATTAGTGTATGCTTGATTTTATTTCATTGTTATGTACCCTGCACCGGTCAATAATTGGCGATTGACGCAGGTTGTTGTTGTTGTATTTATAAGTAGCACTATGTGCTAATAAAGCAACTGAGTTCACTTATTACTGTTCAGTTCATCAATATTAATCTGGGTTCAGTGACACTAGTACCATCTTCTTAAATTTCTCGACGGAGTCTTGGTTTTTTATTTCCCTACTTAGCGCGTTATATTTGGATAGCCCCTCATGGAAGATGCTCTTCTTACGAAATGTCGATGTCACGTGGTCAAGGTTTATATCATTTTGATGTCTCGTAGTATGCCCATGAGTTTCACCAAATGCCCTTATCATAGATCTTAAGTAACTTGGTAGCAATCCCTTCATAACTTCATAACTATGTATGAAGACCATAGTGTCACAATACACCTGATCCTTAACTGATAAAACTTTAATGTCTAGCAACATATCGGAGACACCCGTATCATTTGGAGTGTTTTGTATCACTTGAAGTCCTGTGTTGATTACCACCTGTATTTCGGTCATAGTCTCAGCTGATGCGTAGTTTAGTAGGGTACTGCAATAGTTAATATGGGGTTTTACCAATGCTTTAAAAATCAATTCTTTCAATTTCCTTGGAAGTGAATAACGAACTCTTCTAAGTAGGCCCATTTTTTGCTTTAACTTATTGATTAGTTTTCTGAACTGTTGCGCAAACGAAAGTTTCTTGTCAATCACAATCCCTAGGTACCTAAACTCCTCAACTACCTCCAATGTTTCTCCATCCAATTTCAGTTCAATGTTCTGAGCATAGTTTGACTTTGAAATTAATAAGTAGTAATTACTAATTACTTAATAGTTATGAGAAAACGAAACCTGTTCAAGGGGCACATATCTCATGTTTGACTTTTAGTGGGACATAAATAAAAACGCAATGTAGTTTTATGTCGGAATGTATGAAACGTTTGACGCTGCTGGTGGCTTGTACGAGTCGTGTTCTTCAGTTTGTCAATTTGCAAGGTACGGCAGCCAGTCAACCATGAATTATTAAAAACGACTCAACGTAACGATGCTCCTGCTGGCTCCGCACACAACTATCTTAATTTGCTAATATCCAATGGAGAAGTTATAGAATGCTCTTGGAACGCAGCCCTTTAATTTTAAAGCAGTGACAACCCATCAAAGTTTGAAGCCTGAGAACTACGAGTGGTCTTTCTTGAACACCTGTCCATTTAGAGTGTTTAAGTCAGTAACTTTCACTAAAGGTTTCCCCTGCCGTAGAACGTACATTTTTCCCTTTAGACTACGTCGAATAGGTAGCGAACCTTCCTGTTCATAACTATATTATCGCCGACTGGACTATGAATTTATGCCTATGAAATCCTTGAATCCTCGATTTATTATATTGCAGGGAAGTCCTCGATTTTTTCGATGAGGAACTATAGCACAAGCGCTCGTGTGGAATCTGTTAAAACTGCAATTGTTATGATGAATATGGGAGGACCTCAACATACTGATCATGTTCCGGAATATCTGCTTAGGATAATGACTGACCGCGACATGATTCAACTTCCAGTTCAAGGGTAAGTTACTGCATAAAATATTATGCCATATAATTCGTCAACTCATTACAAGTATTCATTGGATAACATTTTGCCAACTCTATTTTTTTAAGTACGCTATGTAGTCTTTTTTCGATTATCGTCGTTCCTTTAGTATTAAGTATTGTGCATTATAAAATAATTCTCTTCAAAAAGTACCTGGGTCATCCGAGCTAGGTTTTTACAATATCGCGACTTCTCTTATTTGTTTGTTAAATGTTGACTGGAACAGAAATAGGAGCGTGTGTTGGCGGAAATTACTGGCATCTGTAAGAATATTTCTCATAGAAGTGTTATTAGGGAAGATAGGTAGGGCAGACAAGAAGCAGGTAGGTGTTCTACATTCAGTGGCACCTTGTTGGGTCAATGAATTACGCCTGACCTTGCTACTCCTAAAACATTAATTCCCCGTTTCTTTTGTATCTAATGAGAGAACCGTATTTCAATTCATAAAAAAATATGTTTTAGAACTCTGGGTCCTCTTATTGCAAAACGCAGAGCTCCTGAAGTAGCAAAAAAATATGAAGAAATTGGTGGCGGATCCCCAATTTTGAAATGGACTAATCTTCAAGGTAAACAGCTCTGTGAGAAACTCAATGAAATTAGTCCAGGTACAGCGCCTCACAAACATTATGTTGCGTTTCGGTACGCTGATCCACTAACAGATGCGGCTATGCAGGAGATAGAAAGGTACAACAATTTATTTTGGTTTGATCTACTGGTCCCTTTTCTAACCTATTTCCCTGAGGGTCCAGCTCATTGAAAACAACTAAATAATAAGAGGGGCTGTGCTATGAAGTAGGGCTCTAAGCGGTGGGAAAGGGACCTGCATTGTAAGGCAAAGACTTGGAAAAAAAAGTTGTGTTTATTGGAACACTACACAGTATGTACTAATTACATTTTATGTTGTGGAGTCCAGTTTCCTCGTTCCCATGTTCGCAGGAATGTGAAACAGGAGAACAATGATTTTAACAGCTTGAAGCAACATTGATTAGGCCCGCTGGATGAAATGGCGCTCGTGGATAATGGCATAGTGGATAGTGATTTGCATTTCAGGATTTACACGAAAATGGCATGTCATTTTAAGGAGCCTCCATCGTTTTTTATTTCAAAAAATGAAATGATTGCAAACATAGTCGGCATTTCAGTCATTTTATAACCTTTGAGCCATTCAATTTTGTTAAAAAATTGACTAACATATCAAGATAGGCCTAAGAAGACTGAATTTGAGCCATAGTTAGAAGAATCCCATTGTATTTCCAGAATCCTTATTAGTGAGTCATAAAGAAATGTTACCTTGCCCAAAAGACACTCGAGTGATTAATAAATACTAAGTGCTTATTGTTCAGAATCACACAGCCCCATTCCACTCTCTTGCGCTATTGTTGAGGCTATTGGTGTTCTTGTGCATATCCTCGAATATATATTATATATTAATAGTAACAATTATGTAATCAAATAATATGCGACTGTTAATCATTGTCTTTGTCTTTTAGGGACGGCGCCGAGAGGGTTGTGTTATTTTCTCAATATCCTCATTACAGTTGTGCTACTTCGGGATCCAGTTTCAATGCTATTTACACTCATTATAGTAAACAGAAAACTCAACCAAAAATGAAGTGGAGTATTATAGATAGATGGTCTACACATCCGCTGCTTGCTAAAACATTTGCTGACAACATTAAGAAGGAACTTGCAAAATTTCCTAGTAACAGTAGAAAAGACGTTGTTATACTTTTCTCCGCCCATTCCTTGCCCCTAAAGGTGACTTTTTATTTCGTAGTATCGTATAATACACAATATTATTATGTAATGTAAATTGTAAGCAGGCAACTTATTTTTTACATAGCAATTCTCAGTGAAATATTAGTGTCACGTACTTTGAACAATACTCCCATAGCATGTTTTTATGTTCTGCGCATGTGCGGTATTTCCATTAATGGTCATCTCCCGCTACTGTACTGAGGTTGGATAAATTTACTTCTTGCTCCCCCCTGCCTAGAAAAAGTACTGGAAACCAGGCTGGCCCTACATCCCCTGCCACATCCTCGTATAACCATTACCGCTAGCTCCATAATCCTGTCAACAACAAAAAAGTCTATAAATATATTTGCAATGCTTAGATTATAAATCGCATGGTTATCTTACACATGATGACCAACTTTTCCCACCGAGGCAGAATAGCAGCTGTATTCAGTTATTTATTTTTGAACGTGTTTTAGGCTGTTAACAGAGGGGATGCATATCCTTCGGAGGTAGGAGCAACAGTACAGCTTGTCATGGATCAGTTAAATTACTGCAATCCTTACTCGTTAGTCTGGCAATCGCGTGTTGGCCCTTTGCCTTGGCTAGCGCCTTATACTGACGAAGCATTAAAAGGTTATGTGCAGCAAGGAAAAAAGAACTTCATCCTAGTCCCTATCGCATTTGTTAATGAGCACATTGAAACTTTACATGAAATGGACATTGAATATTGCCAAGATCTGGCCAAGGAGGTTAGTAAATATTAATATTATTGTTGTTGTTGTCTTAACAGCTGGCTTTAATCATGTTAAATTTTTATGCCTTACATAATTTCTTAGACTTTTTTCAGTTTCTCATTCTTCGTGATGTTTCGATTGGTTACTTAAAAAAAAAAAGGAGTTGGCTTGGTGAACTTAACCTTAGTCTGAGTTTTCTTCTAAGCCCACAGTGGCCATCACAAATACATTTTCATTGTTTTTTTTTTTTAACCTCGGGGAGCAAACTCACATTCATGTTTTTTGCCAAGCCTCCTTATGATTAAACCCACTGCCGGCACGGTCTTGCCACTACTCCATAGCCAGGCACGTATTACACATGCCGGACAGTGCATTTTGCAATAAAATTTAAATAAATAAAAATTACACTGCTTTAAAAATAAATTCTCTAAAAAACTTGAAATTTAAACTTTGCGAAATTTTTCGCGGGTCGTTAAAAATGCGTAAGTGGTGAATGGTGGTGATACGCCCTTGTCCATAGCAACACTCAATCTGATGGATGTCACTATGAGGAATAGACTCCTAAGTCTCCCTATCTGCTAAGTGCCAAGTAAGCTAATCATAGGGATTATTAAATGGAAATATTTTTTCTGGGCGCTTAGTAACGCCCAAAGTGCATGCCACGCCTTAGTACCCCAAGGTACAGATTACACATTTCTTATTCTGAGTACATAACTTCACAATATAGGTAATATATGAAACGAATTACTAGTTACTAGCATTCTAAAAGCCAGGTTGGGATTTTTGTTAGTCGTATTATTTTCATATTTTAATTTCTGAATCAGATTTTACCCCAAGTAATGCGACTTCTCTATTGATAACTTACCTTTCAATTGCTTAAATTTAGAGAATTTTTCTTTTACAGATTGGAGCAGAAAAAATTGGACGTGCAGCAGCTCCGAATGATCATCCTCTCTTCATTGAGGCTTTGGTTGATATTGTTAAGAACCATCTTGTCTCCGAGCAGCGTGTTTCGCCAAAATTTTTAACACGTTGTCCCCATTGTGTTAATTCACGCTGCGATTTATCAAAAAAATGGTATGGTGAGCTATGTGCCCAAGCCTAAGTTTATCTGAAAAAGCACTTCAAGCTTGGTTTATCCAAGAGTCTTCCTTAGAATTCTTTCACTGTCGGCTAATTTCATTTGTGTTGTTGGTTATTGTGGTACGGTATTACAGTTTTATTTTATGTCATTTTAAAAGTTCTAAGATGTCCAGTTTGAAATCACTAACTAGGCTATACTGTATGTTAATTATGCACCAGAGCACAGAAATAAATAGGTTTACTGTCTATGGAGTCTAGGATACTATTCACTGTTCTTGATAGGGCCATATTGTACCTGGGTATAGAAGCAAACCGGGCTAAGTGAAGCAAGCACCAAGCATCTAAAGATGGTCGATTTTCGGCTTTTCATTGCGTACCCTAATAACTTATAGGCTATTGGTAAATTATCATTGAGGCATATACTGTGTCCTATGTGAAAGCAGGTTGGATTATAACCAAAATTAGAGGATATGGAAAAAACTGGGCTTGGCGGGATTCGAACCCACGATCTACGCCTAACCTGGGCGTCGTCTAAACCGCTGGACAGAAATATAGATGTATATGTGTGTATCAGCTATAGGCCCCATAATAAAATTTTAATACGATATGCTACCTATTATAATACCATTTAAGGCTTGGCAATAAAGCTACAAAACAGATAAGGTTTAATTGGCCTCTCGCATTTTTATATTACTACGATAGGGTCTAGCTAGGCCTAGCTTTTGTTACATCCTTGAGTCCTAGTGACTTCCCGCCATCGTCATAAACCTAAGACCCCTCCCCTATACACATGGGCGATTCTCGCAGTCGCGATTTCCCGACTTCTTTTATTATTGTAGGGAGGGATAGGGGCTGGTGCAAACCCACAGAATCTACTTCAAAAGATTTGTATGATCTGACGTACCAAGGGGAATACCGTAGAGTCGGCTCTTGGCTTCACGCGAGCTGCCGAAATATTCTGCTAGCCCTATGGCTGCAATGGGAAAGATCTCGGCAAGTCGCGACTGTGAGAATTGTCCTTGTGTACCGGGCCTAAAAAAGCATTCTACGCTAGGCAGTGCGTCGTCGTCAAATGAAGACTCCACGGGAAAAACGATCAGGGTCCAAAATTCCTACTTTCGCTATTGATACCGTCATTCGATGCTCTTTTTCATTAGGAATCTGCCGGTGCAGTCGCATTGGCCATAAACGGTCAGAGTACCGAGTTTTAGTGGTTTTAAATTGAGCTATACTGACACGGGTAGAACGATCAGGGTCCAGTATTTTAGTATCCCAAAATTAATATTGCTATAAACGACGTGTATTATCGCAGGCAACTGTCATTTTACATGTTTAATATTCATGTTCTAGCCAACCGTGACGCCTACTATTATACTTATGCCGAGATTTACGGAAAAAAAGGAGCAGATGTTGCTTTAATGCTTTTCGATTTCATATTTGACAAGTTAGACAGTAGTGTACAAGAATTTACTCTTTTCTGCGACTCATGTGGAGGCCAGAATAAAAGTTGGACACTATTCAGATTCATGCATTTCATGGTGGATGGCACTAAGCGCCTGAAAAAGCTGAAAATGGTGTTTCCTATAAGGGGGCATTCCTACTTGGAGTGTGACAAAAATATGGCTTTAATAAACCAACAATCTCGCGTAGAACTACCAGGTCAAGGAACACGATTGTGGAAAATGCCCGCTCGGCTCCATCTAGCCTACCTACTTTTCATGTTATTGATTGCAAAGATTAACGCATTTTCCGAAAATGGACTGAGTTCTTTGGCGACCACTATTACAAGAAGTGCCCCTTTTTATCCAGACCAGTAAGGGAGTTGCTCATAGAAGAAAACCACCCTCG
>CAXART010000030.1:0-21754 GCA_963971405.1 Psococerastis gibbosa | reverse complement strand
GGCCTGATGCAGCAGTGCATGATGTTACAGGGTATGGTGCTGCCGGGGGTTGTGATTGTGGACCACAGCTCTGGCTAACGACCACACAGCAGGGGGGCTTCTCAACAACTGGTTCAGCAGTACCCGGGCAGTCAGCTGCAACAATTATGGTATTTGTTGAATTCTTAGTTTATATTAATGAGATCTGAGATGAGCGTATACTATAATCATATACATTTGAGGCAATATTAAAAGTGTACATTCCATAGGAAATTGGCAGCCCGAAATTTAATGGTTCTTATTTTTTATTTAATTAACTAAGCAAGTTATTAAAAGAACCGGTCCGAGTTCACTCGAACATGCTTTCCAATTTATCAAAATTATTAGATAGAGAAAATTAGTAATTTTATGGCAAATATTTTTCCTATGGTTAAATTTCCGATATCTCGGGGGGGGGGGGGGGGGGGCGGTTGTCCACCTGACGTCACTGGAAGTGAGGTAAATTCTCGATAGGTCAAACAAACACATTAATTACCACACAGCAATAATGGCAGGGCATGCAATGCATTTGAGCGCGAATTTTCTATAATTTTTTTCAAAAAATAATTTTTTGGGCAAAACCAAATATTTTTTTGGGAAAGCAACCTATCCGGTTTCGTTACTCAATTTAACACCTAAAACATGCTTGAAGGTAGAAATCATCGATAGGAAGGTTTCGCATTTTTTAGTCATTTTTTCATTAAAATTTAGTTATTTTTATTTTTTTACCCCCAGAAGCAAACTATCAAGGGGCAAGCGACCCCCCGCATTTTGTCAACATTAATAACGACTACAATCTACGAGAATTTAAAAGAAATCGTTGGAGCCGTTTTTGAGAAATAATTTTTTTAGACGTTTTTTTGGAGTTTTTTGAAAATAAAACCCCCCCAAATTGAGTTAACCCAAAAAAAAAAAAAAATGGTCCCGAGGTATGATTTTTGTGAACCTACATGCCAAATTTCACTCAAATCCACTGAGTAGTTTGCCCGGAAATTGACGAACAGACAGACCGACCGACAGACCGACCGACAGACAGACATTTTGTAAAAACCACTTTTTTGGGTTCCTGGGACCTCAAAACGTGTAAATCCGTTGAAATCTCGGAATCGAAAATTTCGACCATCACAAAGCTTTCCTTATACTACGTATAAATTGGAAAGCAATAATTAATGGTTCATTTAAGCTGTAAAAGACTACTTTATGCATCGTATAATAGGGTATTGTTAATTTTTGGGTTTGTAGTTTTTTCATGGTACCGTATCTACTTTACATGAATTTGTGGCCCTTAATCATTTTTATGAAAAAGCATCGGCAACAAAAATTAAAAATTCCTTTCGGCTCTGGCCGATCAAGTGTAGGGAGATTCCGCAGACCCTGCTTTTCCTCTACGCTACCTACGCTATGTACGGTATGTAATAAAAAATAAAAAAATACTTCATTATTTTTCCCGACCACCACATCAACACACATAACACTCTTGTGATCCAAACAATGACGACTATCAACTTTTACTTATAAATTATTATTAATTTGACTGGACGTCATCTTGGAATCGTTGATTTGTCGTAAAAAGTGGTAATTATCATTATCGTAGATAATAATACGGACTTTCAGTCAAATTTTGATTCATTCCTCTGCGACCAATATTAATTGAGATATGAATTATATAAGATTTCAATCGGCCGCCATCTTGTAACTAAAATAGTGGATCTAGCTGGTTAATGAACTCGATGAAGACATTTGTATGATCAATTTTGGCACCAAGTTTCATCAAAAATATTTACAGATGTTAGAGTGTTTCCTAAAATCGATATACATATATACAGTATATATAGCCTACATACATACATATATACTCGTGTATATAACATTTTGAACGGAGGGTGGTATACGGCTCAGGGGGTCATGAAATGAACTTGTGAAGAAATTTTCCGAAAGTCGATTGGTCGCCATCTCAATGGGTAGATGAATCTCCCTAAAATACCCTATTGTGTGATGCATGAAGTAGTCTTCCACAATTTAAATGAGCCAAATCTTTAATATTTTGCTGTGTTAATTAAATAAAAAATAAGAAGTCTGTAAAAACAACGGATTTTGAGGTAGGCCTGTCTATTTAAGAGAAACTTTTTCACCGTAAATCTTCTGTTGCATTACATATGGGTTGCCTCTTACCTGGACATCTTACATTCATTTACTTTATTATAAGGCAGAGCTAGGTTTATTTCTATATCAATAATATTGTTGTTACAATTGCATGGCCAAAAAATTGTAGGAGCAGAATGAGTAGAATTTACAGAACCCGTTTACTTCACAAATTTGGAGGATATGCAACAGGAGAAGAAGGGTTATAATCTTTCAAGTAGCAAATTGTACTTACACTAGGTACCGTAATGATTTTTGGCTATGAATGGTTTCTCTGAATAATTTGCATCTATTTAGGCTAACAATTTTTACACTTGAAGGATATTAAACCTTTCACTTTCTGAATTCCATTACATTAACCTATTGCACAATACCTGTACATACAGGCGAGTTGTCAGGATTAGGGTACTACATACAGTATTGAGTACACAGTATACAGCAGTTTGCAGAGCATTAGTCATGCTACAGTTCACTGTATAATTTGCAGTAGCCTACACACTATGTATTATGTACTGTACGTATACATAGTATGCATACTTATAGTAGTTACAGTACCTGATTTCTTCGGCGGAGGCGGTTCCCGTGTGCAGACATCCTTTGAAGGCCATCGCCATGATGACAAATTTCTCACAGAAACTTTTAATTTCAACAGCCGAGCTAAATTTAATGCCATTTTGATGCTTATATTGGTTAAACAAATCAGAACTCACCACAAAACATGCACCCAGTCAAATCAGTTGATTTTAACAATTTCGAAAGTGTATGTTGATATACTGGACGCATGATTAGTTCGTACATGAGTAAGGTGTATACTAATACGTGTCTTAGGTGCCCATTCCATTGACCGGCTAGGGCTATTTCCAAAACGGTGACGTGGTAGCAGACATTCAAGACTTAGGTGGCGTTTCCACCGACCTCGCATTGCAGAATTGACGGAAATGTTTATTTTCCTCTATGCCGTAGTTAAAATTGATCAATGATCATACAGTAAAATCACAAACAAACAAACTAAAATTAAAAAATGCGTCATGGGATATGTTAAGTACAAACATTTTAATGAATTTCTATAAAAAGAAAAATTCTAATTTCCGTCGATGTCATTTGCATTCTGCAATGCGAGATCGTTGGAAACGCAACCTAAGTCTTGAATGTCTGCTACCACGTCACTGTTTTTGGAAATAGCCCTAGCCGGTCAATGGAATGGGCGCCTTACTCATTCATTCCGACTTGCACGGTGTAATCAGTTCTGTCCATTTAAACCCAAGGTTCGTGTCTTGTTTTTTTATTTTTTTTATTTTTATTTTTTGTATTATACCTTGTGGCTAAGGATGACTATATGACATTTACAAAACAGAAGTTTTTTGCCTGTTGTTAGCCATGAGCCTAGGCCAAGAGGGCGTAACAATTATAAGTGCATGTGGTAAGGGTGCCTGACTAGGCGTCTGGCCGCTGTCTTGTTTCATTGTAGCCTGGATACCAGAGTGACGTGGGGACAAGACTTAACAGGGACCTGCGCTGTTGTCCACTTCAATGACGTCACACTTGCTGCCGGGGCTCTTGTTGCATTCTCCTCCACTGCAGGAATGCCTTCACTGTTGCAATGTACAGCCCCTACTTAGTATTATTGCTTTCTTATTGGCCTATAACTTAGGGGAAGCTTTGTGATGGTCGAAGATGGCCGAATTCGTGATTTAAATGGATTTGCAGGTTTTGAGCTCCTAAAAATAAAAAATAAACGTTTTTTTTTAAAACTAAACAGTGAACAGAAGTTATCGACGTGGTTAGGGACGTGGTTTTTCAATGTACAATAATGGTAAATAGTAAATATTTAAGGCTACACAGTATTGGAAATCCAAGTCCCAACTCAGAGAGAAACTTATTTCTTTGACTTGCGACGACTGATCGAAATGTCTGTTGGTTGGTCTGTCTGCCTGGGGTTTGTTGAAATTCAGCATGCATGTTCACAAAAATCACATCGCGGGACCATTTTCTTATATTTTTTAGGGTTTAACTTAGCAAAACCTAAAATATGGAAATTAGGCTGCGAACCATTTTTTATTATTTCTTTGACATGCGCGAGAATGACTAGAATGGAGTGAGGACGAGCAGTGAGGTCTATAACAATCTTTTTGTAGCCCAGATGAAAAGAAACAGACTTCGGACACATTGTAGAATGCCCGACGGTTATATGAGTACCTAGATTCAGGAGCTAGAAGGTCACCGCTGCGGTGTTTACACTCTGAGGGGAGGACGGTGTCCGAGGGCATCCGAGGGTGGCAGCGTCAGGAATGTCTGGGCTTATTTTGCTTCAGGGGATGTAGCGCTACAGCGTAAGCAGTGCAACACATTTTAATTTTAAGGTGAATATGAAAAACTATAAACTATAAATTCCAATACATGATCCGACTATACCTACCGCCCCGTATTGAAAATAAACCAACATTTGTACATTGCGTACCTTGCAGCCTAGATGGCCTTGTCGTTGACCTCCAAAAGATCCCTCTGGGACACGGCTTCTCTCATATCAGCCTCGGGCAGACTAGATGGTGGCCGTCGTCCTGTATTTGTCCGCATTCGCAAGTTGGGACCTCCACCAGTCCCCACCTACAAAAGTTCGCACGACATCTTGTAACCCCCGTTCTTAGCCTATTCAGGCTCCACCATGTAGGGTACGACCATAGATTTTAATAATAATACGATATAGCGAACTCCAGTGGCGTAGCCAAGGGGGGGGGGGGGGTCCAGCGAGGCCCGGAAAATTGAGCAACATAGCAAATTTTTTAGATATTTAACTTAAAAAAAATCACCGAGGTGACCCCGGTCCCCCTTTTTCCAGTTTTGTTAATAAAGTTATCGTCTGCAAAATCAAATTTTTTTGCCGACAAACTATTTCAGACCTATCTTTAACAAAAACAATCCCGGGGGGGGGGGGGGGCTCCGGGTGCCATTTTTTCCTGGATGTTTGGTGTTAGGTTCTTCCACCTGTTGGTTCGATTTGCGCTGGCTGTTCCCTCCACCCGTGTCGTACGGCTGAAGAAACTCTTTCTGGACTTCAGGCGGTTGCGCCCAGCTGACTCCGTGAAGTGGGTGCCGGGGGTCATCCTCTGCTTTAGTCCTTTCGACGTCTTCCAGAACGGAGCGTCGGATAGTTGGAGGAGCAATGCCGATGATGGAGTAGATCTTATGAACGGGGGTGGGTTTGAGACAGCCTGAGATGATTCGAGCAGCCTCATTTACAGCAACATCGACCTCTTTGGTGTGTGTAGATGCGTTCCAGACCGGTGCTCCGTATTCGGCAGGTGATATGCATAGGCCTAATGCTGAGGTTCGTAATGTCGGCGGCCGCGCTCCCATGTGCTCCTTGTTAATTTGTGGATGATATTGTTTCTCGCGCATACCTTTTTCTTGGTGGCTAGACAGTGATTCTTGTATGTGAGTGAATGGTCAAGTATTACCCCCAGGTACTTTGAGGTGCTGCAGTGTTTCATAATCATACCTTATTGCCACGAAATGTTTAATTTCCGGTTTGCTTGATGGTTCTTAAGGTGGAATGCACAAGTTTGCGTTTTTGATGGGTTCGACTTGAGTAGATTTTGGTCGTAATGTCTCGCCATCTTAGCTAGGCCTGCCTTCAGTTGAGCTTCCACTTCCTCTGCTGCTGCTGCTGCTGTAATTAATATACTATTTAGACGAAAACGCCAGCAGAAGTCCATCGTCCAATCAATCAAGTCAATTTGACTAAATGTCAGTCGAGAGACGCTCAAACGACCGCAGCCCTGGTTACTGTTCAGAGCTCACAGTCGCGTCCAAACTGGGTCATGGAGGTCCTACCGTCTGCCGGCACTGCAATGAAGCAGAGGAGACTGCGCAACACGTGGTTGCTACTGCCCAGCACTGTGGCGGGCGTGATTGGTACATATCTTGGGGCTGCCTATAGCGACCAGGTCAATCTGATTGACTTGCCATTGAAGGATATGATTGTCTTTGCTAACAAGGTTAAGCTGCTGTTTTTCAACAATTGATTAATTGGCAATGGTCATAGTTTGAATGATTGGGATGTGATCCCAATCCTTTTGCTGTTCAAAGGGGCCCAAGACCTATGTCAGCCCAACTCTCTAAATAATAATAACAATAATTTAATACGGTAGTGCAGTCTCGGTATTGCAAAATTCCATTCACCCTTATTTCCTAGCTCAAGCTGTTTTGAGCTCTAAAAAGCAGTAGAGAGTTGAGATTTAATAATATTGAAACAGAGCAATGCCGGAAAAATATATTTATGATAATAAAAACAGAAACAAAGGCAACAAATGGCAGTTTCGCGTTCAAAAACATGTTTTCTTCCCAAATCCGCAGACTACAGTTCTCTGTGTATGAGATTCATATTTCACAATGTGGGCCAAGGATTTTGTACATTCGTATACAAGTATTGTAACTTGGTTACGGATTAGGTAAGCCAAGTATACAAGGTTCAGATTACAATTTAGAATGTGGCTGCGAAGAACTTCAAGGCCATGAAATGAAAGTTTGAGGTTCAAAATTCAACATACAAGAACCGGTTCGAGTTTCTTAGATAGAGATATTGAGTTATTTCATATTAAATAATTTCCCTATGGTTCAATTTAGGAACCCCCAGGGGGGGGGGTCCATCTGACACCCCTCTGGCTACGGCCCCTATTCCGAAGCACTGAATTAATAGATGGCATTACATAGTATACAACGGGCAGACATTACCTCACAGTAATAATGGCACGCAATGTATTGGAGGGTGAATTTTATATCATTTATTCAAAAAATTATTTTTTGTACAAAACAAAATACTTTTTTTTGGAAAGCAACTTATTCGGGATGGTTACTCTATTTAACCACTAAAAAATACCTGATGCTAGAAATCATCGACAGAAAGGTTCCGCAAAAAAATTATTTTTTAGTCATTTTTCATGAAAATTTAGTTATTTTTATTTTTTTATCCCCAAAAGCAATCAAGGGACAATCGACCCAGCGCATTTTGTTAACATTAATAACGACTACAGTATATTATGTGAATTTAAAAGAAAGCGTTTTTGCCATTATTGAGAAATAATTTGTTTAAACATTTTATTGGAGTTTTTTGAGAATAAAACCACCAAAATTGAGTTAGCCCAAAATAAAAATAAATGATCCCGAGGTATGATTTTTTTCAAACCTACTTGCCAAATTTCATTCAAGTGCACCGAATATTTTCCCCGGAAATCGATGAACAGACAGAGCGACAAACAGATATTTTGTGAAAAACACTTTTTTGAGTTCCTGGGACCTCAAAACGTGTAAATCCGTTGAAATCTCGGAATCGTAAATTTTGACAACCCCAAAGCTTTCCATATACTACGTATAAATTGGAAAGCAATAATCATTATTCATTAGAGGTAGGGGCCTCATAGTCATCGAACAATTAGGGTGAAGCCCATTGTCAGGGGAAGGGGCGACGTTTCGGGAGTTGGTACTACTCATTGGGCGATTGACTCATTGTTCTTGCATTCTACTCTGAATTATTGGGTGAATCTGATCCCCTTGAGGATTTGAACTACCGTTCACCCGATTGAAATGCAAGCTCGAGGCGCTTCAGCTACGGTACCTTTGTGTCTGCAGTAAGCTCTAAGTGTAACCATTCTGAACTAGATGGTTTTGACATTCCTTTGACGGCAGAATTCTGTAGGAATTTTTTTTGGAAAAATTCAGGGCACAAAGAAGTCTTAACTTTACTAAGGGAACCCTGAAAGTCATATAACTTGATTTTGTTGTTACATGTACACCCCCCCCCCCCCCACGAAGGGAAACAGGAGGTGTGCCTTTCATTCCTTTCATTCGGGTGTTTTTGCTTTGCAGTTCCAAAAAGTCACATAAAACGTTTGAAAATTATCTCCCGGGGTGCCTTTCGGTGCTTCTGCAGCTTTGGCTGAGTTGATAGGAATACAATTTGTTCCGATTGCGAGCATGACATGGCATGGCATGGCATGGCAGGCTATGCGGTACTCGGCGGCGGTGGTCAATCTGGAAATACTGCACGTTCGGAGGGCAGCACAGGCACAGGGGAGGTGCGCACGGGCCGTTCGCTTGTCCGGGCGCGGGCGTTAGTCTCCAGCGGACGGGCCTGAGAAAGGGACGTGCGCGCTCGCGATGCGGAAGTCCGCAACCCACCGAACGCTCAACGTTCTGTGACCAATCCAGACAAGGTACGTTCACGAAATACCGTCCAAACCGGTACCTGTTGGCTACAGATACCGTATATGTATATTACAACTGGGGGCGGTGGACGCACGTTTGCCACTGCTAGCCCCTGCGTACAACGAATAAAGGACAACGTTCTGAGGCCGCAATATAACCAAGGTAGCTTAGGTTCGGGAAATATTCTCCCATCAGGTACCTGTTCGCTAAAAGCACCGTATATGAATATCCCTACTGGGGCTGGTACACACACGTTTGCCACTGCTTACCCCTGCCTAAAACGAAAACACAACGCTTTAACACTGCAATAGATACACGAGTACAACCAGGGTAGCTTAAGTTTGCGAAATATTATCCAAACAGTTACCTATATATTATATAGGTTGCAGGTACGAATATAATAAATATATATAAATAATATTGCCACGGGGTAAGCAAACAAATTGATTTGCACCCCTTGCACCCATCGAAAATTGTAATGCCCCCTGGCACAATGGGAGGGGGGGGGGGGCGCAAGGAGGATTTGAAAAGAGAAATTGGCTCTTCTCCCCCAAGCTGTTTGTGTATTTCACTATTAATGGCAGTCAGACAAAATATAGGTATACGTACTGCCCGACCACAATATGATGACATTTCGAACGCTTTATTCGGAAACGTGCATAAGTGGAACACCATGTTTACTGGATTGTATGTTCCGAAAAATGTCATACTATCGTGGTTGGGTCGTACATACGATACTTTTATTTTCTTTAATGGTACTATGATTTTTTTTTAGAAGTTGCATAATAACTAGTTCATACATCATACAAAAAATTCTTTTAATGATTGATTTTTCAAAATTTTCCCCTGTAGTAAAACAGCACTGCAGGGGAACATGATGAAAAATTAGTGGCGCATTCATTTAAATTTCTGTTTGGTATGATGTATGGTTACCTGCAGCTTGATAGGACAGTTGCTTTTCTAAACAATTTCATAGTTAAAGAAAAATAAAAGTAACGTGTTTATGAGCTAATAATTTGCCTGGCTGCCATATCCACTTCTCGGAGGGTGGGGTGAGGGGTCTCCCTCGGGGGAAACATTTCAAATTACAAATGCGAAATATTAGGTTTTAAGCATTTTACATGCACATTTTTAGCCCCTTTTAGATCCTGCGCTCTTTTGTGTTATGCAGTGCAGTATGTAGGTACCCGCTCGAAAATTTAACCATAGGAAAATTATTTACCATGAAATTCTCATTTTCTCTATCTACTAATTTTGATAAATTGGAAAGCATGTTTGAGTAAACTCGGACCGGTTCTATTTGATTGTTGCGCTAACATAGAAACACAAATAAGCTGTACAGCAAGCAAAGAGTGTATCGGATGGGGGGGGGGGGCGCTTCCCCGGACATCGTTTATGGTTGTAGATATTTAAGCATAATATAGTTAATTTTTTAAGCAGCTCTAGGTGTACACTGTGTTTCTGATAAACAACCTTAAATATTCATACTAATAAAATCTTAAACAATCCAGAAGAACGCCCCGTGGTGCTGGACCCTCCCCCTCCCCTGTCGATGGCCCTGAACATGGGCGTTGTTAGGATTGGATGCATGGGGGAAGAGGGAAGATGCAAAAGTAACATTAAAATCTTATTCATTTTACCTATTTAAAGCTCAAATTCCCCGCACTTTTTTAAATCGTAAAAATTCATCAAATAGAACCCAATTCTGTCTTGTGTTAACTCTTCTAATCTTGAGGGGGGGGGGGGGCACGTCCCCTCTGTACCTCGCTGGCTACGCCCACGCCCTGACATTATTGATATCGTACGTTTCTTAGTTACCATAAGGATCTAAGATATTTGCTTTACCTCGTGCGATGTACAGCAGCTTACTTCGTGCTAAACTTAGTTCTAGGGTTTTCTTTGCTTATGCCGGTGCCAATCGCATGCTTTTTTTTATGTACATAACTTTAATGACTGTGAATCTATTATATTGATTATTGATTAATTGACTGTTGCAGCTAGTAACGTGCGTGGCAGTCAGTTTGCGGTACCTACACAAAATGTTGTTATTTAGTGTATAGCATACAGTGTTCTCAGGGCATTAATACTCGGTGTCAGATGAGAACGCTGCACTAGCACCCTTATAGTATATCATGTGACCTAATGCAGTATACTCGGAAGTAAGTCTACCTATCCCTACCTAGATTCTTTTTATGCTTATAATAATGGAGCAGTACTGAATATTGTCTGACCAACACAGTTCATACTGTATATAGCTTGTTTTCAACAATGTATAACAGTATTCTGTATAGATACTAGCTACGTCTAGAGTATTCCTCTGCTGTGGGGATTTTAAGATGCCAGCCGGCATGTGTACGCTCAATACTGGGTGACCAATAAAATAATTAAATTAAATAATGTATAATTGTATGTAGCTCATCACCTACAACTGTGTAAGAGTATTCCGTTTTTTCAGTAGGTACGCCGGGACCGAGAGTATGCCTGAGCTGTGGGGTTGGTAAGAAACCAATCAGTGGGAGTAAGCTCATTGTCTAACTATACTACGATATAGTATATGCAGACTACTTACTAGTGGTACCTACAATCTGTAAAAGTATTCAGTAGGTAAGTGTACAGTATTCTTGTGCTGTGAAGTTGGTGAGGTACCAGGCAGCAAGTGTGTGCTGAATATTGATTGACCAATAAAATACAGTATATTACGGTATGTAGCCTATACCTACAACTGTGTAGCAGTGTTGAGTTTTTTCAGTAGGTACGCGTAGAGTATTCCTGTGCAGTGGAGTTGGTGAGGTGCCAGCCAGCAGGTGTATGCGCTCATTTACAATTCCGTTTCTCGCGGGGGTTTAATTTATTTACCTGTAGATTCCTCATGACTTTATAAAATTTTCTGCAGTGCGCTTCCCTTCCCCCAATCTTCCCTCTCAAGTTTTTCAATCAGAATAACTATTATTTTTTTCATTCTGCATTCACCATTTTCTGGATGCAAATTCTTAAATGTGAAATGCAATGTCTATAGGCTCCATATACAAATTAGTTATAGGCAGGAGCGGATCTAGAATGATACCAAGGAGGGGGTTAAGATTAAATTTCGATTTTTGTTTTTGAAAAATAGGGCTGACATTTTGGGGTTTTACGAATTTTCAGAGCAATAAGGGTTCTATATTATAGGCAATTAATTCAATCGAGCACAAGGGGGGCCCGGGGTTCTTCCCCGGGAGAAAATTTGTGAAAAATAGGACTGAAATACTGGGGTTTTACGCATTTTGAGGACCCTTATGGGGGGCTATAGCTCCCATATGTAGCCCCCCCCCCCGCAGATCCGCACCTGGTTTTAGGGGTATTCACAGTGTTGGGTTTACCCTTAGGGAAAGTAGGAAACTGAGGGAAAATGAAATAGAACTCCAGTTTTTCGATTTGAAAAATTATGTTATAAGGAAATCTGTTTTCCCCTAATGTTCCTACTTTACCCAACCCGTAGGTACAAGGTGTACTTGGGGAATCGAAAACGGCCATATTTGTTAATGTTTTGCTTTTGAATTTTGCTTTTTATTTTTATTTAATTTAAAAAATGAGTTGCGCGACAGAAATTAATATAAAACAACAAAAGGAACCATGTGTTATTTTTTATTTTTATTATTTTTATAAAAAAATTACAACGCGTACAAACAATTTAATGAATGTATCCGATTAACCTCTTCAATCGCCTCACTAAGTCACCCAATAGGTACTTGTGTCAAGTTACGACACGTCTGCGACCGCAAGGCATGTAGGGACTCGCACAAGTCCAAGCACGCTACCACCTTGCCACCGAAGTCGCTAGAGGCTAGAGCAGAGAAGTGGCAAGAGGTGGACTACAGCAGTCGTTCACAAGTTAATGGCAAGGAAACTTTGGAAGGTAAGATAGGTTAGGTTTTTCTATTTCAATGGTTGGTGGAGGTATCCTTACGCTCAGTTACTACTTCTCCATTTTCCCATTTTCCCTTTTCTACGAACACAGTGAATACCCCTACTATTTCATATACAAGGCTACGTACCGATAGAATGGACTAGTGCAGTTTTTCTTTCTCTTGTAACTTTGTGGCTCTCTGGTTGCATTTTTTTCTTAGCTCAGATGACTGGATAAGCTCTCAGAATAAGACCGGTTTCCCTATACCATAGTCGCAGGGACGGATCCAGCCCATTTGGGGGGGGGGGGGTAGTCAAAATAGAATAAACTTATTAGTTTCGATTAAATTATAACTTAATAAAACTCCTGTCGGACCTGCAACTGTGGAACGAGATATTAATTAATTAATTAATTAATTATAAAAACGATGATTCCTTGTGTACATAATATTTTAAAATCCGTCCCCCAGGACTGTATAGGACAATAGCTCATAATGAACATTTTCTGATGAAACGGACGATACAGTCGTGCGAAATGTCACTGAAACTTGTCCTTGAAGGGCCTGGTAGGTCAACCAACAAACAGACCACCCTCTCAACTTCCCTCAGCCCTTTTGTGACCCTTCCCTAAAACTTGTGGATGAGGAATGTTTTCCAGACTTTCCCCGACATTTTTTACCTGATGGATACATGAGAAATTTACTACCTAACTGAAAGTGGCATTTTGTCGAATTGAAAATTGAAAATAATAGGAACCAAGCAGCAAGAATGATGGGCCAATGTCGAATAGAAATTCATGAATCAATATACCTATACATTCTTTTTTTTGAAGCAAATTCTGCTAAAAAAATATATCGGACTGATGTCTGCTGTCTGCATTTTATGAAAAATTAGATTTAACGGGAAATATTGCAGCAGCGCCATCAATGTCATGAGGTAGTAAAAACCTTAGAAGCAATGTTCACCTAAATTTTGATGACATAACATGTGTTATACAACACGGTTACCACAAGAGTAAAAATTCTGAAAATTTGCGGACTTCTCACGCCTTCCATAACAGCGTATCAGGTCTGAGCAGTATATTTGAACGTTGTGACGAGTTCTTGACAATCTCAGCTTGAATGTACTGCTCATACAGTAAATTGAGACCACTGATCATAGCAGAAGGGTTCTCTGTTCACAGAGTGATTTGGGATTGATCTCCGGCGTGTCGCTGCTCTCTGAAACATTATGTTTCCATAAGTTGGCGAAAGCCAATGGCATAGCTTAAGGAAACAAAGTTCTTCTTTTTTGGTACTTGACTTGTAGCAACTGGCAGTCTGCCCAATCCAAATACTGTACATCTTGTTATTGTTACGTCTAGTTGTCTCAAGTTGACCGTGTAAATGAAGTTGTGATAGTGTGAGGAGGTTAATTGAGCCGCTCCTCTATGGTAGGAATATCCGAACCATAGCAAAGCAAAACCGTAAAAAGGTTGCGTTAAATATCTGCAGGTATCATGCAACACACCTTAAATATATATAGAACAAAAAGTCAAAAAGTCCGGGATAAGCAAGACCGGAGTCATGCCCCACCTGTAGACTGTAGACAAAACCATTCTAAAACACCCTTGACTTCCACACACACACACACACACACACACACACACACCGACCGGCGCAAATACTCGAAAGAGTCCCGCGCCTTAAAAATAAAAATAAAAAAGTCAATATTTATTTAATTATTTATTTATAACCTAAACACTGCACCGGCCGGCGTAAATACGCGAAAGTCCCGCGTTTAATAAAAGTTTGCAAAACATGTAAATCGGGACAAGGGAACATAATGTGACGGTCATTAAAATGTGATTTCAATTTAACATGAAATCGAGCGGACATTTCTGTAACTATAACAAAAGTACTCCCCATAAAATGTTGAGCAGTGTGCCGCCAATTATGACGAGACAATGGCTTGTTATAGTTGCTTTACGTATTCTAAATATGAAAAGGCCCTTGTTGCATTCCTAGAGAGAATAGAGGGCAATAAAAATTATGGAAAATGAATAAAATGCAAGTTTTCTAAGGCGGCAATTCCACTGCCGAATTTACTTCATTTGTGATTTGAGATTTTTTGTTTGTTTTGTTTTAAGGAGACTATTATCTAGATACTTAACTTATCTATTAAAAATTAAATTATAATATGGTAGAGACTTATTAATGATGTCTGCGACCATATTATAAATGAAGGTATAATAGATAAGTTAAGTATCTACATAAATTATGTAACTTAGTGAGGCGACTGAAGAGGTCAATCGGATACATTCATAGAATTGTTTGTATGGGATTAACCTTTTATTTAAAAAAAAAAAAACATGTAACATAATAGTCTCAAATCACAAATGAAGTAAATTCGCCGGTGAAATTGCAGCCTAAAGAAGGACGCTATTTACCTCACTGACATGATTATTTTATAAAATCTAATGCACCTAATCGTTTTTTTAGGCAATAATACCTAGTGTGCTACCGTCGAAGTACGCTTTCAGATCATCCCTGATTCCGCTACTGAATTAAATACTATTTCAGATGAGAAATAAACTGTTAATTTATTCCGACAGCAAGTATTTTTTTTGTGAATTTTTCATCAGTCCATTTTCATATGCGGAAGGCATAATCTCGCCAAATTGAGGGCTGTTCTTTGTTAGGGCAAAGCGCAAAATTGAGACTGGAATAATGTCATCCAGTGTCGCATATACATATATATATATAAAATATTATTTTTTGGGGAAAAGGGCAAGCCATGATCGCCTCCGACTATCAACATGTTGACTCAGTCAGAAGACCGAAACAACGTTGAATTCTACTGACCAAACTGCTTTCCGCTCACTGTTGACCCCAACATCTGTTATAATAATTAGATCTGAGTAATTATGCATTACAACTCACATTAGTTGATCTCGTCTTAAAATTTCCCATTTTGAAGGGGGGGGGAGTAGTATAGAAAGGGGGTTTCTGGCGCTTACCCCACCCCCCGTCGAGCTATCCCATCTACCCATCATGCTATCCCCCGCGGGTGGTCTATCTATTTTTGCGTGTTATCCCTCGTGGGTGGTCTGAGGTTCTGGCGCTTACCCCACCCCCCCGTCGAGCTACCCCATCTACCCCACCCCCCGTCATGCTACCCCTCGTGGGTGGTCTGAGTTTCTGGCGCTTACCCCACCCCCCGTCGAGCTACCCCATCTACCCCACCCCCCGTCATGCTACCCCTCGTGGGTGGACTGTATTTTTTTTTTTTTTTTTTTTATGGTGTAATTAAAACATTTCTTTCTTCTTCTTCTTTCTTCTTCGTGGGTGGTCTTTCTATGGCACTATGATTGTTTTTTTTTTATAACCCAGGTAAACATAAGCTAAATATAGACACCCGTAGTATTTAAAAACCTTAAAATAAATTAATATAAATTTTTTTTTATCAGCTATATTTACATCGATGAACACGCTTGAGCTAATGCATAATGTTTAGTACACTACATTGAGTAAACATAAGCTAAATATAGACACCCATAGTATTTAAAGACCGTAAAATAAATTAATATAAGTTTTTTCTTAATTATTTATTATCAGCTAAATTTACATCGATGACCACGCTTGAGCTAATGCATAATGTTAAGTACACTACAATAAGTAAACATAAGCTAAATATAGACACCCATAGTATTTAAAGACCGTAAAATAAATTAATATAAGTTTTTTTCTTAATTATTTATTATCAGATAAATTTACATCGGTGAACACGATTGTGCTAATTAATAATGTTAAGTACACTACATTAAGTAAACATAAGCTAAATATAGACACCCATAGTATTTGAAGACCGTTAAATAAATTAATATAAGTTTTTTTCTTATTAATTTTTATCAGCAATATTTACATCGATGAACACGCTTGAGCTAATGCATAATGTTTAGTACACTACATTGAGTAAACATAAGCTAAATATAGACACCCATAGTATTTAAAGACCGTAAAATAAATTAATATAAGTTTTTTCTTAATTATTTATTATCAGCTAAATTTACATCGATGACCACGCTTGAGCTAATGCATAATGTTAAGTACACTACATTGAGTAAAGATAAGCTAAATATAGACACCCATAGTATTTAAAAACCTTAAAATAAGTTAATATAAGTTTTTTTTCTTATTAATTTTTTTTTTTTATCAGCTACATTTACATCGATGAACACGCTTGAGCTAATGCATAATGTTTAGTACACTACATTGAGTAAAGATAAGCTAAATATAGACACCCATAGTATTTAAAAACCTTAAAATAAATTAATATAAGTTTTTTCTTATTAATTTTTTATCAGCTACATTTACATCGACGAACACGCTTGAGCTAATGGGAGACAGGGATAGATAGACCAGTGAGGGTGAGCGCCATTGAATAATGCACATATTAATTACCTAATTTGAAACAGTGGACTACCCACGAATGATAGACGGTAAGGGTGGGACTCGGCGTTGCACTCAGTATCTTAAAAGAAATGTATTAATCCCACAATAGGTGCTCAATATACCCACCAGCCATGTTTATAAAAATGAATTTTCAATAATCCCAACTAAGTCTCAGTTTCTCACAATGGGTGTGCAATATACCAGGCAGTCGTGTTTTCTATGTTAGATTTAGTTACATTGGGCTAGGACAGGTTAAGTTATAATATTAGGCTAGGTTAAATTTTTATATCAAGTTAGGGTAGGTTACATTGGATTAGGATAGGCCAGATTAGGTTACATTGGGTTAGGTTAGCTGTTTACCTAGATTAAATTCATCATTTTTTTTTAACAAAAATATTTTTATATCAAATAAATATGATGTTAAGTTAGGTTACATTGAATTAGGATAGGTTAGATTAGGTTACATTGGGTAAGGATAGGTTGAGTTAGCCACAAACAAGCTATTAATAAATCTACCCCTCGCTGACAGTCCATTGTAAGCTAAAGTGATTTTTGTTTTCGTAAATCTATCCAACACTTAGGTTGAAGCATGGTCATTATCGCATTATAGATATGTCTTAGGTTTAAAAGTTTGTTTTAAGTGATTGTATGTAAAGACATTGTTTATGAGGGAAGATTTTACTGATCATAATAATAATTGCACAATTATGAGCGGAGGAGCACTATCTAACGAGGGGAACTTTGTATGCAAACATCTATAGCTCTAGATGGTGTTGTAAAATAATACAATTATAAAAACATAACCATACGTCATGATCCCGTTGTATATTTACATAATATGGAAGGTGAGGTTGATTCAATTACAACTGAAAACATAAAACTTTTTAAAGTGATTAAATGGTATAAAGGACAAGTCCCGTGCTGGGCAATTAATAAATCTATCCAACGCACAGGTTTAAGGGAAGTATTGATTTAGTAAACAGATAACCGTGTGCAGATTCAAACCTGTTGAGAATCACCAGGTGCACTCAGTACACCCATCACACCAGGGGGTCCATTGTAAGCTAAGTGAATTTTGTTTTTGCATCAGTTGCACCCGGCAATGATAAAAACTATACTGAAGCATGGTTTCTTGCTAAAAACGAACAACTTCTCCTCACTGATGACTCCACAATAAAATATCAACAAATAAACAAACAACATTTACAATATTAAAAATGGTAGGGGGGGGGGGGGGGCCTTTAAAAGCAAAAGTGAACATTACAATTGCAAATACAAGTAAAGAAAAAATGTACGAATTAAGTAAAAAAAAAATTTTTTAAACGTTAATAGAAAAACAATTGTGCAGGCAGATAACTGAAGTAATGTAGGCTAATAATAAAATATTGGTTGACAATCGACACTGAGAGAACATCCACTTTACAGTATGTATCCCAATTTTCATTAAGTCTAGTTGCTAAGTAGGGACGTGATGTTATTGGGGTTGGAAGAAATTAGGTATTTTATGTGTCTTGAAACTTGTTATGCTGACGGAGTCCTTTATGTTGTCCGGTAGGGAATTGTACAATGGAATAGACTTATACATAATATGCGAATGCATAAAGTCTTCCGTATTCGGTTTCAAAGTTTTTAGGTTGCGTCCGGTACCAAGTCTGGTATTAATGTTATGATGGACGAAATCACCTTGCCCAAGAATGGTTTTTGCCCTTTTTAAATCGAAAAAGTAGAAGTTGTTTTGCACATAGCAATGGTAATGGGAGGGCATTGAATTCCTGAAAAAGAAGATTTGAAGGGTAGCGGTGAGGCTTCCCTATAGCTACCCTGATGGCTATTCTTACATCAGTTTCTAGGGAGCATATATGGGAAGAGTGAGCACCACCCCAGGCTAATATGCTATATTGGAAAATTGATTGGACTAAAGCATGATAAACTTACCTTACAGAGTGTCAACGTTAAGTGTACACCTTAGCATCCTTAATTTGTTATAGGTTCTTCTAATTCGTTTTGATGTTAGGAGGATTTGTTCATACCACTTGAGATGATTATCAATGGTAACGCCTAAATATTTAATAGTATTTGCTTTTGCGATTATCTAACATGTGCATGGATTAAGGTTGCAATTATTATGGAGTATTAAACTGAGATAGAATAGAATAGAAGAATAGAATAATGTATTTCATTCCTTCAATAATACATATACATGCACACCAATATAATGAGGTAGGGGTGGCCCAAAGGATTTCTCCCGTGCTGGGGACCCCTTAATACTATAATAACTAAGCTAAAACTTTATCGATAATAATCAATTTTATATAGACTCTAAGTAACATCACTAAGTAAGGAAATAAGTAAGATCATATACTAAGATGGTTTATCACTCTGTTGAATCCGGGGTTGTTATGCTAACGCACTATTGCTGGAAGATTTCTTAGTTGATTTTGGGACAGATGAAAGCTAATTTTACTAATGAATTTTTTTTTTTTTGATGTAGATTTTTTTTTTATGAACTCAGGAAGGCTGTTATATAATGGAACTGATAGGTAAATGTGAGAATGTGTGAAAAGGGTAGTGTTATGATTGGGGATCTGAAGATTGCGACCAACACCAAGTCCAGTATAGCTAAAACTATGGAAGAATATATAGCCTTCAGTATTGGAGAGTTATGCTTTTAAGACACTTACCAATTTATGGCCTCCTCATTAGATTCAGTAGTTAAAAATCTTGTTGATGCGGATAAAAATAAATTTAAAATTATGAAAACATGTTTTGTGGATGAAAAATTAGACTTGATGTTGAGGAAGGGTGTCTTCCCCTATGAATATATAACGCACGAGTCACAATTTAATGAGGAACACTTACCTACAATCATTGCATTTTTAGTCAATTAACTCAAGAGTGGATTTCACAAGAAAAATATGAACATGCTCAAAAGGTGTGGAATGCTTTTGATATAAAGAATTTAGAAGAATACCAAGACTTGAATGTATTAAACAACACCCTTCTCTTTTGCGATGTTTTTGAAGCCTTTAGAGCCTAATGTTTTGAAAACGATAACCTCGAAATTTGTCACATGTACACTGCACCAGGGCTAGCTCTTCAGAGCTGTCTGAAAATATTAGTGGGTTTCGCTGGATGGAGGAGGAAGAAATCAAAAAATTTTAATGTAATGCTCGCACCTAATGAGGACGATGGTGGGTTCATATTACATGTGGACTTGGAATATCCACAAAAATTACATGATTTACATAATGAATACCCACTAGCAGCTGAACATTGTGTTGTAACTTCAGACATGATTTCTCCATATTGCAAGGAATTTCTCGCTGAAAATAATATATCTTTAACATCCACCATCTCAATGCTTATTCCCAACTTAAACGATAAACACAACTATATAATACATTATCGAAATTTGAAGCAATGTTTAGAATTGGCATTAAAATTAAAAATGTATACATAAAATTTTAGCTTTTAAGCAAAGCGCTTGGATGCGACCCTTTATCGATTTTAATTAGCTTGTAATGATTTCGAGAACAAAAGTATGGTGATAAATGATGAAATTCGCATACCAATCCATCAACAAGATATACTTATTACTCTACCATGTGAAAGCCGACTGCATATTGAAGGTGTGTTGGAAAAAGGTGTGACAACAATTGCTTATCAAGGTGAAGACTGGCTTAGCGCTAATGCTATGGCACACTTATTCTCCGAAATATGCTATGAACTCAATGGAATAACTGTTGATCATGTGCGAAACCCTGTGCGAATGATTTCTTCAAGTGAAAAACCACGGTTTGCTATTATTGGCTTCCAAGCAGCACGAGCAGATGATATTTGAAAGACGCTACTGCCTTCGATCAATGTGCTGTACAACAAATGCAACTATTCCTCAGCTCAGAATGCTATCCATACCATCCGCTACAGGCGAACTTCAACAAAAAGGTTGTTGCTGTATTGTATGAACATTTTCTCAATTTCCGGAAACAATACTACATGCAGGATGAAGCATCCCCGAACGTTTCCCGGGTCATTATCGCATTATAGATATGTCTTAGGTTTAAAAGTTTGTTTTAAGTGATTGTATGTAAAGACATTGATTTCTTTTAAAATATGTGTATTATAAAATTTGTATATCATAAAATGGTTTACATTCGTTTAGCTCATGGTCATTATTGTATTATAGATAAGTCTTAGGCTTAAAAGCTTGTTTTAAGTGATTGTATGAAAAGACATTGATTTCTTTTAAAATATGTGTATTATAAAATTTGTATATCATAAAATGGTTTACATTCATTTACAATAGATGATGTACAATACCAGTTAAAGGTACATATTCATATAAGCACTCGCTGATGAGTAGACAGTCCCTTTATTTGCCATGCAGACAACCCTTTATATATTGGAGTGCATAAGGTCGGTGGCCATTTCAGTCCCCCTCGCATTAAGATTATGACACATCGCTATTAATTCAGGTACGCCGATATAATAAGTGCACTCAGCATCTTAAAAGAAATGTATTAATCCCACAATAGGTGTTCAATATACCCACCAGCCGTGTTTATAAAAATGAATTTTCAATAATCCCAACTAAGTCTCAGTTTCTCACAATAGGTGTGCAATATACCAGGCAGTCGTGTTTTCTATGTTAGATTTAGTTACATTGGACTAGGACAGGTTAAGTTATAATATTAGGCTAGGTTAAATTTTTATATCAAGTTAGGGTAGGTTACATTGGATTAGGATAGGCCAGATTAGGTTACATTGGGTTAGGTTAGCTGTTTACCTAGATTAAATTCATCATTTTTTTAACAAAAATATTTTTATATCAAATAAATATGATGTTAAGTTAGGCTACATTGAATTAGGATAGGTTAGATTAGGTTACATTGGATTAGGATAGGCCAGATTAGGTTACATTGGGTTAGGTTAGCTGTTTACCTAGATTAAATTCATCATTTTTTAACAATGTAATGTAACAATTCAATGTAACCTAACTTAACATCATATTTATTTGATATAAAAATATTTTTGTTAAAAAAATGATGAATTTAATCTAGGTAAACAGCTAACCT
>CAXART010000029.1:0-62707 GCA_963971405.1 Psococerastis gibbosa | reverse complement strand
TTTTTTCTGTGATTTTTCTATGTATTGTATCCTGAAATATGATTTATTGGTTACCGGGTTTAAGCTCCCTGGGGGTAAAATAGTTTGAGGTTGTGTTTGATTTTGTGATGTCGTAGGATTCTGTCTATTAGGTTGAGATTGAAATTGTTATTTTGGGTTTGCAGTTAAATGTATATCTTTCTGGACAAGGTATGTGGATGATATCTTCTGCATTTGGACAGGAAGTAACAGACAACTAGACAATTTCTTAAGTTTTATCAACACAATTCACCCAAAAATCCAATTTACCATGGAAGTAGAAGAAAACAACTCCCTGAACTTCTTAGACCTCACCATCACCAAAAATAATAGTACCCTAGACTTCAAGATATTTCGTAAAGAAACCCATAGCGATAATATAATCCTGTTGATTCTTCTCACCCATTCCAGCACAAACACGCAGCATTCCATAGTATGATTTTTCGACTCCTTAACATCCCTATGAATCAAACCAACTATAATAATGAATTAAATACAATAAAACAAATTGCCCAAAATAACAATTTCAATCTCAACCTAATAGACAGAATCCTACGACATCACAAAATCAAACACAACCTCAAACTATTTTACCCCCCAGGGAGCTTAAACCCGGTAACCAATAAATCATATTTCAGGATACAATACATAGAAAAAATCACAGAAAAAATTAGTAACCTCATTTCTTCTACAACAGACAAAACACCAGCCCGTACAATCGCAACAATTTGGCCAATAAACTCATGAACTGCAAAACCAAACCAGAAAAAGAAAAAGGCAATGGAGTTTATCGTCTAAATTGTAACGATTGTAACGCAATTTACATAGGCCAAACAGGCAGAAGCTTTAAAACTAGGGTCAGAGAACATATAACAGGTATAGGAGACACCAACACCAACAGCACATTCGCGAAACACCTTAACTCGGAAAACCACACATTCGATCCTCACAATTGGACAGCCCTACACAAAATAAAGAAAAGTTACACTTTAAATTTTTTTGAAAATGTTGAAATCAAAAGAGCTTTACACAATAGGGAAAAATTAACAAACGACATAACATTCACACAATCATCCCCTCTAATAGATCTAGCTAGTAGGTTAGGAATAGGTAACCAGCCACGCCCCCTCCCACCCCCTCCTCCCCCCGCTCCCAGTCCTATATAAACCAAGGTTCCTCTCCCTAGTCACATTTGCATCTTCTCCTCGAGTTGAGCAAGTCTCAAATCGCAGATAAGGTGTAACGGTGCTAGTGGGGTTTCCCTCTGTAGATGGCAGTTCTTGCCGAAAGCACTCAGGGTTTTATACTAACACAAGTGGGTTTCTTAGACAAAGTTAATTTCTTAACGATTATTTGGGTTTTACTAATTCGGGTTGTTATAACAAGTTTTTCTAAAACTCTAAGTTTTTGTTATTTTTTGTTTAACAAAATGTTCCCTCCTTTTTGGTTGAATACGCTGATTGCTTTCATCAGTGGTTCCCAAACTATTTTGGAGGCGGTTCCCATTTTTACAGGGATTTAATAGGCGATGCCCATTTTTACATGGATTTAATATGCGGTGCTCATTTTTACATGGATTTAATATGCGGTGCCCATTTTTATAGGAATTTAATAGGCAGTGCCCATTTTTATAGGAATTTAATAGGCATGACCCGAACTTGTAGCTAATGCATATTCAGTATTGTACATGTAGGCCTACATAAGAACATATCCTTCTTACCCTACCTTTTCGTTTGTCCTATGGCGCCGTGGTGCCCCTAGTTTGTCGCGGTGCACAGTTTGCATTTTGGAAACCACTTACCTAGCCTACAATGAAACCGGGTAAAATCCGAAATGACTTCATTTGCTTAAATAAATTGTTAAGAGGACTGTAGAATGTGGGGAACATCGATTCTTGTAGCTCCAAAAGTGGCATGGCGCATGCCGTTAATTCAACTTACTTCCAAAGGACCCTAAGAGTTTTGGTCAATGTAAAATTGTAATTAAAATACTTTGTAAATATTACTTCAATAATAATGTGATGTAACACAACCGTTTTCGACTTTATTTATATTTATTATTTATATAGTTAGATAGTTGAGCAGGCATAGGGGACCCTTTGAGCAGCTTAATAGCCTAATTATTGGGTTCACATCCCATCATTCATTTACAAGGTTTATTACTCAAATTTACAAACGATTTACAAAGTTGTTTGAACAAGAATATGTTCAAAATATTACAAAGTTACAATGGAGACCATTGCATGCACTAAGTTAAGGATTGGTGGTTGCATTTTTGTTAAATTTTTCAACCCTTGAAATTTTGATTTATAGAAAATTGATTTGAATTGAATATATTAGCCGTGTTGTTACCACTGTCAGGTTAATACTTACCTTATGACACTAAATTGCTCGATTCTTTAATTCATAGCTTTATTCCAAAGAGCATCACCAATTCAGCAGCAGAAAATCAATCTTTGGAAACTTTGAAATCACAAATATTTGTAATTCTCTTCAGCAGGAAATCACAGTTGGCGCGTCGAGTCTCTCTCATTTCAGGAACTCATCCCCATGTAATGACCAACTAGAAATTACATTTCTTTACTCCAATCTCAGGAGAAGAGAAGATTATTGAGGAAAAATCTTCTCTCTTCTGTAAAGTAAATATAGTTTTTCGTCCCGAGGGGCATGAGATAGAAACATTAAAGGCTCCTGGGACGATGCAGGCTCCATAAAACGATATCTTGAATCAGCGACGAAATTTATTTTAGTGTCGTATTATTTGACACGGAAAAATGGTTACATAATTTAGTTTTCTATGTAGTAGTTACTGCGTAGTTATAATGTATAATTTAAGTATAGCTATAAGGAGACAATAAATTGCCGAAAAAAACTGGAGGAACTCATTTCGGCAGGGTGGGCAGCCTCCCTACAGTGGGTACCTAGCCATGTGGGAATATATGGCAATGAAAAAGCTGATGCGAAAGCCAAGGAAGGAGCGGAAATGGACCAACCAAACGTGCCACTAACCCTGAACCGAGCCAAGAGCCAAATGAATGCAGCAATCTGCAGTGCCACGAAGAACACCCTCAAGACCCTAAGCACTGGCAAAAAGTGGGAGAATCTTGCTACAGTGGAACCCATCTGTAGGAACCTTGAGAGAGCTGAAGCTGTTGCTAGATTCCGCCTCAATACCGGCCATGACTACCTTCAGGCCCACCTACACCGCATTGGCCTTGCCGCCGATGACACATGTCCACTATGTCACGGTGGAAGAATGGACGAAGACCACCTGAGGGACTGCACGGCTCTCACCTATCCGAACGATGACTTGGTGAACCGCTAATGGGAAGCTCGGCGACGAATGGTTGAACTACCACGTTCGGGCGTTGGATAAAGTAAGTAAACTGTCGTTATAATTGTATTGTGTACAATATAATTATTCATTCATTTTTTCAAACACAATGAATATTCCTGTTATGCCTCAACAAGTCTCCATACGAATTTCCTAAGCTGTATTTTCATATCAGCAGCCCTATTAATTGGAGATTTTGGTATTAACATAATACCGGTACAGGGGTTTAGTAACGTAATGCGTAACGATTCAAGTGACGGTGTAAAAATATGGGCGGGAAATTCAAATTAATAAACTATTAGAATACAAGAAAGCTGCATTGTTTAATAATAATTATTCCATTATTCAATTATTGAAGGAAATACTATTGCAATAGGCCTGAACATTAAAATATACAGGTAGAATTTTGAAATATAATAAGAATTCAAGTTAATGTGTCTAGGGCCTACATCAAAGGGAGAAAAAAATTGAAAACTACCCAAAAATTTAGCCGATTTGTGAATTTGCATTCCCCCCCCCCCCCCCCATTTTGCACTCATTTATTTAAAACAAATGAATAAACCCCAATATTATGTTAATCCCAAATCGCCATAATCGGGCTACAGATAGAAATAGTACACAACGAATGCTTCTTTCATTTATTTTGTATAAATAATATAATACGTCACTCAATAAGTTATAAGTTTGTGCCAAAGCCATTGCAATTTTTTTTTGAAATTTCTGTTTACATTTTTCGCAGAGAAACGAGGTCGTTAGTATGCTTTCCAGATAATGGGCGGGGGAGGGGGAGAATTTGAAGTCAGTACGATAAAATATATTTGTTATGCAGCAGCCTACACGTCGATATTATATTTATTTTTATTTTATTACTTAAATTGTACAATATATAGTATACACAAATTCATGATACCAAACGAATAGTGTGTATTGAAAACTCAACCCCGTCAAAAGTCATAATCCCTCTTCCTTCGTTTTTTCCTTTTCCCTCGTTTACCCTTTTATCCACTAAAAACGTCACCAAATAACTTCTGTTTAGAAACTTTCAACCCCCGATGGTATAATAAACTAAAATCACGAAACCACAAGTTTCTTGGCTGGATAAGTGAGAGAGTCAAAAAGAAAGAAACCTGAAAGAAAAATAAAAGTTTTTGCGTCATGAACGTTAAGGGGTTTATTCGATGAAGTCCACTCGACCTCTCTTTCAAACCTAATTCCCCCTTTCTGCCCTATTTCGCTCCTGCTCTCGCCGCCGCCCCGCGTAATGGGACTTTGCATTGACCAGGAGATGATCACCTGCATCCATAGTAGTAGTAGTATGGTTTGACACAGTCCCAGGCCACGATGTGGGCCCATAGGACTCCAGTGGACCTCCTGATTATAGTGGATTCCGAACCACTTGGGAAACACAGTGAAGTCACACGATTAGTTCGGAGGTGACCAGGACAAGTCCTACCATGTTTCCCTACCGGCAGCTGCATCCCTATCTGGGATCAATTGTTTTAAACAAATTAGTGCAAAATGCGCGGGAAATTCAAATTGATAAATTAATCCTCGGCTATATTCGGTGAGTTTTCAAATTTTTCTCCCTTAGATGTAGGCACATTAATTAAAATTCTTATTATGTTTCAAAATTCTAACTGTAAATTTTAATGTTTATTAGTATTTCCTTGAATTATAAAACAATGCAGCCAGTCACTAATATTCCAATAATTTAATAATTTGAATTTTAACAGTGTCCAGAACCTTACTAATGCGGTATTAAAAAAATCCCTTTCGGCTCTGGCCGATCAGGTGTAGGGAGATTCCGCAGACCCTGCTTTTCCTCAAAGGGCGGATTTTGCCTCCAATTGAGGGGGGGAGGTCAGCAGGCAGGTTCAGTGGGTTATAAAATTAAAAAAACATAGTTATTTTTAATTCCCACTGTAAACCCATTGTTATCTAGTGTAAGTTATCTAGTGTAAGTTAATTTATTTTGGGGGGTCCGGACCCTCTGACCACCCCTCCCCTTAAATTCGCCTTTGGCTACCTACGCAATGTATGAAATAAAAAATACTTGATTATTTTCCCGACCACAACATCAACACACAAAACACTCTTGTGTTCCAAAAAATTAATGAACTTTTACTTATTAAATTATTTTTACTTTGACTGGGCTCCATCTTGAAATCGTTGATTTGTCGTAAAAAGTGTTGATGACCATTATCGTAGATAATAATACGGGCTTTCAGTCAAATATTAATTCATTCCCCTGCGACCAATATTAACTGAGATATGAATTATATAAGGTTTCAATCGGTCGTCATCTTGTAACTAAATAGTGGATCTGTCTGGTGAACAAACTCGATCAAGACATTTGTATGATCAATTTTTGTGCCAAGTTTCATCAAAATCAGATAATATTTACGGAAGTTAGAGTGTTTCCTAAAATCGATATACATATAACATTTCGAACGGAGGGTGGTTTTAGGCTCAGGGGGTCATGAAATGAAAAGTTGTGAAGAGATTTTCCGAAAGTCGAACATTGGTCGCCATCTCAATAGGTAGATGAATCTCCCTAAAATAAACTCCGGTATTACATAAATCCCGGTATTATGTTAATCCCAAATCGCTATAATAGGGCTGCATCCGCAGATGTAGAATCTCTGCTTCTTCTTCTTCTTGTTCTTCTTCTTCTTCACCTTCTTCGTCTTCTTCTTCTTCTGCTTCTTCACCTTCTTCGTCTTCTTCTTCTTCTGCTTCTTCTTTAAATGACTCTGCCTACGCCATTATGGCAACTTTGACATTGCTGCTTTGAAAAGGGAAGTTTCTTGTCAAACACCTGCCTCCGGGTTTTCAACCAGGATTTTTATTTAAAAAACTGACTTTTTTTTGGATGATCCAGGGGTGGCCAAAATGTTATTATGATATTGGCAATGTCTGTGTACCATATCCTCTTAATTTAATAGTGTTTATTTTTAACATTATCTTTAACAATCGGTACCTACCTAATATCTACTCCTCGAAAACGCTGGAACGATGAGTTGAAAACTGACCTTTGAGGGTTGCGGGGAGTCCTTAGCTGGTGGAGCGTTATACAAAACCAAGAAGACTGGAGGCGTGTTGTAGAGCAGGCCAAAGCTCATCAAGAGCTGTAGACCAAGAAGAAGAAGACCTAATACCTACGAATTTTTACGAAATTACAGCAACAATTAACTCAGCTGCAAATGAAGTGATTCTACAATATTTTAACTTTGGAATCACGTCCCTCCAGCGACGGTTGTTAATTGTTGAAGTTGAAATATTTACTCGCGTGTATAATTGCTGACAAAAGGCACGTACTGCTCAACGCTCGTTTGAAATTTTCCAATGAAAATGGCCACTGAGTGGAAATTTAATTGGAAATCACGCATGATTCTCACACAAAATGATTTATTTAATTATCCCTTTTTAGGGGAATATCGGACACCCCCTAATTCACGCTTTTTGAACAATTCATCAAGTCTACGAAATTATTACATGTATGCGCCTGGATCCTATACTACATGAGTGCCTTAAAAAAATTCCAAATGAACTGAGAGCTGCAGGAAATGCTACTAACTTTCCTAAATTTCTTTAGAGCCGAAAATTGGGCACTCCCTGATACACGTTTTTTGAACAAGTCAACAAATCTACAAAATTATTACAATTTTATGCTGTAATTGTAGGGCCAGCATCGCCCACTTCCAATTGTGCGACTGGATCTCATACTGCAAGGATTTGCCTACAGCCCATGGACCACCCCCCTGGGCACGGCCCTGTCCCAAATGAACTAAGAGCAGCGAGAAATGTTACTAACTTCCCTAAATTACTTTAGAGCCGAAAATTGGACACTCCTTGATACACGTTTTTTGAACAAGTCATCGAAATTATTACAATTATATTGTAAATGTAAGGCCAGAATCGCACACAGCCAAGTGTGCAACTGGATCTTGTACTCCGAGGGTTTGCCTGCATTAGAAAACTTCAAACTGGACTGAGAGCGGCGAGAAATTAATTTAGAGCCGAAAATTGGACACTCCCTGATACCTTGATACACGTTTTTTGAACAAGTCAACGAAATTATTACAATTATGTGCGACTGGATCTGATACTACAAAGATTTGCCTGCCTTATAGAAAACTCCCAAATGAACTGAGAGCGGCGAAAAATGTTACTAACTTCCTTAAATTACTTTAGAGCCGAAAATTGGACACTCCCTAATGCACGTTTTTGAACAAGTCAACAAGTCTACGAAATTATTACAATTTTATTGTAATAGTAATATTGTAATTATTGTAATCGCGCACAGCCGTTCGACTGGATCCTGTACTACAAGGATTCGCCTACAGCTTAGAAAACTCCCAAATGAACTGAGAGCGGCAAGAAATGCTACTAACTTCCCTAAATTAGTTACTTAGAGCCGAGCATAATTCTTGGCGTCGCCAGGTATGGGCAAAAGTTTTCATAAATGTTTTGCCAACGATTTTTTATTGGGTAAAGTCTTACCTCGAAATAAATCCTGTATGCGTGCCTGGGGATTGCATTAACGGAATTAACACTTTAATAACAGATACCTGAGAAAGTTTGTGATGAGAATGTAAACTTTTTAAACTTTCTACACCAAAGTTTTACCCATTCTCTTCCAGGCTTAATTGGTATGAGAACGCAAATTAAACATTTAAGAGAAACTGAAATTTTAACAACGTAGTCTTGCTGCATTGCTTGCCTAGATTCCTGAGGATTGACTGTGTCAATGCGCCAAAAATTCGGACTATTGGATTTAACATACTATTCACCCATATGGAAAATAAAGACCATTTTCTTTCTTTCCTTCTTTACTAGATATTTGTCTCTGTCTCTGTCTCTGTCAATAAATACATTTTCCAAATTCATCCGGGAATGGCTGATAAGACGGGAAGAGGTGGAATCCTTATTTGAAATAGTGGACTCTGAGACTGTTTATGTCTTTACGAGAGGTTTGTTATTAATATGTAAGTTTAGCGTATTAGTTTGTTCGTCTAATTGTATTTTTTTTTTGTATTTTTATATTTAGTTTAAAGGCAGGGAAAATTGTTATAGGTCTACTAGTGTGGCCTTGCATAATAATTGTATTTAAATTGTTTTTTTCTATATTCAATATAGCCTACGTTCTTTCAAGACTTTAGACTGTACTTTAAAATGTGATATTAGTTATTACATAGATGTTCAGTTGTAATAGTCGTATGCTTAATTTAAGGCAAAGAAAATTGTTAAACTTATAGGTCTACTTAGGGCGTAATTTTTGAGGGACTTTTTTTGGACCTAAGCCTACTTAAGTGGCCTATAGGACCCAGGGACGGATCCTTGGAGGGGGGGCGGTCGCCCCCCCCCCCCCGAGAGAAAAAGTTTTATACTAGATAGAATGGACTTTTGAAGGATATTATGAAAAATTATTACTCAAGTAAAAGAAACGCGATATTTTTCCAGCCACCGCCCCCCCCCCGAAAACTTTTTCTGAAACCGTCCCTGATAGGACCCATGTCCAACGACCCCATGGATTTCGGACATTATTGGTGTTGTTTCCGTATGAATTTTTGGCCATCGTTAATAATGTCAGTTGAGCTCTTAATGTGTTTGTCATTAACATTAGATATAATAGAAAATTCGCCCACATGAAAAATAACTGCAATTTCCTTTCCTTCTTACTTCATTTCTTATGAAAACTGAAATGCCCGCAACTCTTATCTAATTACTGCATTTAAAAAGTTTATCTAGACGCAAAACTGATGTTTCAGCAACGTTACAAACCAAATGAGAACTTCCCGCCGCGTTTCCCCTGACTAAAGCCCTTTTTAAACTTTTCCTAGTTTAAGTTTAGATAATCCTTTTCACGTTCGGCTGCACATTTGGGACATAGCTCATTTATTATGCGGCTATCTTATTTTGTCATCCTTCCAGAGACTAGACTATTTCTGAAGGAACCTCTGTTTCCATCATGGCGAATTATTTTGTATTCTTCGCCAGCAGAGGTTTTGCTTTAAAACTGACGTGACTTCCCTTTTTTCGGAGATTTTTTGAAAGTTGCGCTTTGACATGGAAATATTGGTTTGACATCTTAGCGACAGATGTGTTTGTGTTACGCAGATTTTGCCAGAAGCATCTAAGCTTACACTACAGTAAGCAACATGATTTTACAAACGCAAGAACAGTC
This sequence comes from Psococerastis gibbosa, assembly GCA_963971405.1. Classification (NCBI taxonomy): domain Eukaryota; kingdom Metazoa; phylum Arthropoda; class Insecta; order Psocodea; family Psocidae; genus Psococerastis; species Psococerastis gibbosa. The sequence goes on along the minus strand of CAXART010000029.1, from coordinate 53,169 downwards.
GAGTTACATGTTCTGCATTCGTTTCTTCTTCTTCTTCTTCTTTATCTATTTTGTTAGTACCCCCTTCGGGGTGTCAATGGACTCTTAATTTGTTCATGCATAATACAATCTCGGCCAATTGCACGATTTTTGCTTGGACATGGGTTCAACCATGGAACTTCTCCTTCTTCAAGTTACAGCCTGGCTGGTTGGCAGCAACATGTGGCATCGATACCTCCACTCCCCTCGATCCTGGCACGCCATCTTCAGCTCCACGTATGCATTGGCCCTACATCCTCCATCCTCGGTTGACGCCTTCTATTGCTTCCTTACGAATTGCAGCTTACGAAGTTCTCGTGTTGAAGCAAATGTTCAATCCAGTGAGCTCTTCTTTTACTTATCGATGCAACCATGGAACTTATATAGAGCCAAGCTTTTGTTTTTGAACTGTCTGGCATTCGTTCCACGTGCCCTAGCCACCTGAAGCGGGCTCTCTTGATTTCAGCTGTCTATCGTAGGTCTTGGTATATAGCGTTGAGCTCATCATTTCTACGGGTACACCACTCTGTCACTCCCTCTCTCCCTGATTTTGCACTACGCAAATTGGTAGCATCTTCTCGCTCCTCCGAGTCTTAACCCCTGTCTCACACCCATAGGTAAGTCATCTACGATGAATTTGTTGTTGTTTCAACAACAACAACAACAATAACAACAATGATGAATTTAACCTGATGCCTATGACATTTTACCCACGACCTGTGGCTTACAAAATTTTACCTAATTGACGTATTAACAGCGGCGTTTTGCCTATACGACGTTTCACCCACGACGTTTTACATTTTGACAGAATTTTTTCCCGCATCCTTATTCCCCCATTCACTCAAAAAGTCAAAAGTCAATAGCTTCCGGTCCTTATAGAGTATGAAAAAAAATTTCCTTTGTCAAACATCATCTACAAACTACAGTATATTGACAGGCTTGCCAAAAGCAGCCAATCAGCATCGAATGCTGGATGTGACTCATTCCTTTGCCAAATCGATTCCTTTGAAACAAAAGAACGAGAATTGAAAGAGAACGAGCTGTGAAGGGTACAACGCCATAGTGTTAGCAGAAACGGGTTGTTTATTGCTGATTCGCCTTTGACTAAGATTCTCAATGGATTTCCTTTGTGTGAGCCTAATTATAATTTTAGGGGAGATGTAATGGCTTTATTTAAGATGGCAGTAATTTCAGTCTCTTACGCGGTATTTATTGTATTTAAAAGTAGTTTCTACGATTGTATTAGGGGTATTCACTGTGTTTGGTTTACACTAGGGGTATTCAATGCGTTTCGATTTCCCTATGGGAAAGTAGGAATAGAACTCCAGTTTTGCTACGGTAGAAAAATAATGCCATAAGGAAGTGTATTTCAAAACATTCCCCACTATCCTCAACTATTTGGTTGGGTAAGCTGAGCATGGAGAATGGAAAACGCCAAACGGCATAGAACTCCAGTTTTTCTACGTAGATAAAAATTGCAATGGAAAAATATGTCCCTACGTTTCCAAATTTACTTGACCTAACCTAACCTACCTCCAAAGTCTCTTTGCCTTCGGCTATTAACTTATCAACATCTGCTGTGCCTCTTGCCATATGTTTCTTTTTATTGTTTTTTTTTAATATTAATTTCTGCCGCAGAGCTAATTTAAAAAATAATAATAATAATAAAAACCAAAATTCAAATGCAAAACAACAACCAATATGGCCGCTTGGCGTTTTCGATTCCCCAAGCTCAGTTTTTACCTAATCAAGTAGTTGGGTAAAGTGTGGGAATATTTTGAAATACATTTCCTTATGGCGTTATTTTTCTACGTAGAAAAACTGGAGTTCTATTCCTACATTCCCTTAGGGTAAACCAAGTCACAGTGAATACCCCTAGTAATAATGGCGAGGTATGCAATTTACCGACGACACCCATCGAACATAGAGTGTGGATATACAAAGAACAGCTGAAATTGCTGAACAAGCGAGTATGGGCTGAAGGAAGGAAGGACACCTACACTTTCAAAACCTCCACTTCCTCCCTCGCTGTCACAGTGAGGAAAACTATAAACCCGTTAAAATATATTCCTGCAGACTTGCGTGGGCGCCATTTATCAGATCCTGTCGAGATAATATAGTGGGAGGCATTTAATCAGAGCTCACTGTATGTATACCTCCTACAGGCTACAGCACAAAATACCGGGAGGCACAATATAACTTGTAGAATCATCATTTTATTGTGACATAGACGGATATTGCCCGTAACTTAACTGTCGTTCCATTAGATTGTGTCAGACAGGTACGGTAGTTCTTCTAGATGGGGTCGGAAAATTGTAAGGATGCCACTTTCCTAGGTTTACTGAGGAAAATGAATGTGTTTGCAAAAAGGTATGGGATAAAAATCAACCTTAGCGATTTTTCCTATATTTTGTTTATAATATATACTTTTACTCTGGGATTTTTCTAAGAAAATCTCAAAAATGTTTTGAGAAGCTCAATTGGTTTGGAAACTTGCAGACCTTGCCCCAGCGCATCTATCTATTAATACAATGTGTTTGTTTTTAAGGTTAGCATGAAAAGAAGACTTTATAGTCTTATTGTTCGCCTTTTGTTTTGTTTTTATTCAATAAAGTCGTTTTCAATTCAATTCAATAGATGTAAATTATCATAAATAAACCCCAATGATAATAAATGTTATTGTCTTCAGGTATAATGAATGAATGAATGAATGAATGAATGAATAATGAATGCATGAATAATAATTATAAAGAACACAATGCAATGCAGAACAATACAATAATAACTAAACTAAAAACTTTTAAAATCTAACATTTAATTCAAATACACTATATAATAGCAATAAAATAGAAATTTACAAACGAAATAAAATTAGCCACATGCAGAAAATGAAGCAAGTGTGGGACTCGAACTAACAACCCTTTGGGTAAATCTGAGTTTGAGTCTGAGTCGGAGTCTGCACCACTACTCTGCTTGTCTAACTGACTGGTTACTCTACTTTGTACATGCTTGGTCTGCTCAAATCCTATATCATCTAGTTTATTAACATCACTGCCCAAGTGTAAAAATGTGGCCGCGAAAATGTCAATGAATCCCACCCCCCCCCCCCTTCCAACAGCAACAGCAGCACTAGATCTTCACCTTTTGTTCCCTGCATTCAATTCATCACTTCCCCCCCCCCCTAGAGACCCCTGCCTGCTACCCCCACTATTCTAATGGACCGTGTTGTTGAGCTAAATATAGATTTATAGGCTCTGGCTTTTCCACGAAAGGTTTCCTGTCTTCACCCGCGGGGCTTCTGCAGAGTTATTTTTATTTTTTACCCCCAGAAGCAAACTATCAAGGGGCAAGCGACCCCCCGCATTTTGTTAACATTAATAACGACTACGATATATGTGAATTTAAAAGAAATCGTTGCAGTTTGAGAAATAATTTTTTAGACGTTTTTTTGGAGTTTTTTGAGAATAAAACCCCCCAAATTGAGTTAGCCCAATATAAAAAAAAAGTCTCGAAGCATGATTTTTGTGAACCTACATGCAAAATTTCATCAAAGCATCAAAGTCGGCCGAGTAGTTTCCCCGGAAATAGATGAACAGACAGACAGACAGAGCGACATACAGATATTTCGTAAAAAACACTTTTTTTTGGTTCCTGGGACCTCAAAACGTGTAATTCCGTTGAAATCTCGGAATCGGAAATTTGGACCATCACAAAGCTTTCCTTATACTGCGTATAAATTGGAAAGCAACAAAGATTGTGCCAACGGCCGTACTAAGTTGAATCCACCAGAATAGGATCTGTTCAAGGCTGCATCAAGCTTGGTAGTGTGCACAGCGTTGGCAGGGGTACATGGAGGGACATGATAACGCGCTGAGATTGCCAGTCAGTCTAGGTGCGTGTTGAGTTCTGGTCACCTCTGAAGTAATACATTTTCATTACCTTTAATTCTTGGTAGGATAGCCTCATATTCTATGTTTCTAACCAGGTTATACTAGTAATACTTCCATGCTTCGAAACTTTTGAAACAAGATTTAGACGCCTGTTCTACTATTCACCTGAGCAAGTAGATATTACCATTGAATATATAACACTAGTGTTATATAGTGTTATATAGTGTTATATATTCAATGATATTACTCTTCACTCTACGAGTATAACCACTAGTCGAATGACAACTCTGCCTAGGCCTAGGTGTACGTCCTGTAGGAAATAAGTACCCCAAATCGGTTTTTTGCTGACTTCTTATTTTTTATTAAAATTTTAATTAACAAAGCAAGATACTAAAGATTTGGCTCATTTAAGTAGAAAACTATTATATGCATAATAGGGTATTTTCAATTTTTGGTAGGTACCGTAGATTTTTCATAAAAATGAATGAGGGCTAAAATTTCATGCGGAATAGAAACCATGAAAAAACGGCAACAACATATATATTAATAATACCCAATTATGTGATGCATAAAGTAGTCTTCTACAACTTAAATGAACCAATATTTGAATATATGCTTAATTAATTAAATAAAATACAATAAGTATTGTAAGTAAATTTATTACGTTATAATTTCATCGATACTACATACGTTTTTTTCTATTTTAACCCACAACTACCCCCCCCCCCCTATAAATGGGCTGGATCCGTCCTTATTAGTGTACATGCTGTTTTGTTCAATGATATAATTTCCTATTTCTAAAAAAAAAAAATTCATTAAAACATCAAATTTCAAGGCATCAGTCTATTGATTAGCAATGTGGGAGCCTATTAACTTCATTATATAAATTGGGTTTCCAATAACAGGGGTTTACAGCCCTGCCCCTCCCGCCGTACCCCCCCCCCCCTCCTCAATTCACAATTCGCAAGGCTAAGCGAATCTTCCCCCCAATCTACCCAATCTACAGCAATGACATTATTTGCACTGAATGTCATGCGATCCCTTACATGTATTACTCGCACGTTTGGCTCCAATAATTATCGGTTTCCAAAAAAGACTGTGAATTCAGAAATGGGTGGAATCAGTCAAAATACACGCAACTATTAGTATCAGTTAGTTATCAGCTAGCACAGATATACATAGTTATGTATGCTATTAGTCTGAATAACTTATTGTAGTAGGTCAGGTGTCGACACAAAAATCGCATATGCAAAGAATCGGGAAGCTTCATTTGACAGAGCTGAGGGCTATAAGCGGGGTCGCAGATGGTGGAAAGCAAAAAGGTCTTATAATACATACTGTAACTCAATGACCGATAAACGTTGTGTGAATAAGCCCTAATACCCCCCTCCCCCTTAGAATCGGAAGGCATATAAGGGATGATTTCCGATCGGCACTGACATTTACAATATGCATACCCCCCCCCCCTAACCCTTCCTGCTCCCCCCCCCTATCTGCTGGTGAATGTCCTTGACACTCTGCCATTGTCCTCTAATCACTGCTTATAATAGCTGACTGAAACGGCGGCCCCGATCATGCCCGTCGGCATCTTACCATCTTACATACAAAACGCAACCTACTCCTTCTACCATAATTGGGTAAACCAAAAAAATGTTCCGGTTTTTGGCTGGAGTTACCCTAGCTGTAAAATGTGACATCTATGTTTATTTCCGAGCTTCAGGCATTCCAGTTGATAGTTTGACTGGACTATGAACTCTACGAAGTTCCTGTTAGAAACTGGATTCAAAAAGAAACTTTTTTCGCCAGACCTGGGTCCTTTTACTTCTTCTTAATCTTCTTCTTTTTCTTCTTCTCTTTCTGACATCCCGGGCCTTGGGACTTTCTCACTTTCTCTGCCTAGCCGCCACTGTCATCTACCGCAGGTCACATTCTACCTAGTCTCTTCATCGCTTTTGTGAACATTCTCACTCTGTACACAGATGTGTGGATCTCCGTGCTAACCCACTCGCTCCCACAAATTCATCTAAAAGGTGACGTACTGATTGTTTATTTATTTATTTAATATTTATGCAAAGATAATATTGATAACTGCCTTTCGTCAAAAATGTATACGCTGTAAACCTTAAAGTTCCTAGTCAACTACAAGCTTAAGGAAATTCGCATTATCGACTTTCCACACCACCCTATTGACATTCCCCAAACTTTTCAATAAAGAGTAAAACGGAGGCGGGGGGTGAGGGGAAATTTTAATATTTCAAAAATGGAGTTTCGTAATAACCCTTTTAAGCAATTTTGAGCACAGGTGCACCTCTAATTCACTTAATATCTTCTGCTCACATAAAAGCTACAAAATGGGCAAGTTGCTAAACAGTTTGACGCTTAACGGGTTTATATTTCGTGACGTAATCACTTAGTAGTGTTTTTTTGCAATTTAATTGGGGCATTCAGTGGCGAATACAGGATTTTTTAGCGGTGGAGAAGAAACAGGGCCCTAGGTTAAAGAGAAATCAAGGGGGCCCATCCTGGCCCATTCTAACCGCCAAAAATAACAAAGAGGTAGCAGGATGCGCCAGGATTGTTTATATAGTTTGCAATATCAAGAGAACTGAAATTTGGATCATCATCATCTATTAAATTAAACATTAACAATTCTTCTTCTTCTAATGCCTCTTTCCTGGTTTCCCGTTACCTTCTGCATCCTTTTGTTTTCTGCATCCTTATGTCGTTGGCTCTTCTTAGAGTTCCTCCGCCTTCAGGGCCTTCTAAACCTCAAGAGTGCCCTGTACAGAAAGACTTTTCGCTTATCCCGGCTCAAACTCAGTCCCCTATCGGTTCAGTCGCCACTACGAGCTTCCATCTTCACCACGATGAGGTACAGATTAGGGAATTTCACCCCTTCACCACCATAAGGCATTACTCAGAAACTCAACTACTTTGCAGGCGATATAATAGTAGTTTAAATTTGATACTACTACTAGCCTATATACTGTAGCCTAGTGCTAAGTTACAATTATCAGAATCTATTGTATTTAGTAGTTGTATATTGAAGGTAGATGCACAAAGCTAAGTAAAACAATAGCATTAGACTTCCGTGTAGCTTTCAGACGGGGTTAGTTGGAGCCATTCACAGTAATAATGGAACTCCATTTGTGATTGCGTGCCGGCTCTTCACAATACGATTTCAATTAGTAGATAAGGGGTGTCGGGGTATATTTGGGCCACACTTTCATTTAAATGGCTGACGAGTAACTGATAACTGTGAATGTGAAAGTTTTCCTTTGTTTTTTTTGGGGGTATATATACAACTACGTTATAGTAACAGGTGTCATCACTATTTGGTACGCACGTCCTGCATTGAAATGACAAACAAATAACACTGATAGAATGTAAGGAGACAGACGTTTTTGGGGTAAATTAAGGACTTTGTTAGAAACAAAAACTTCATGGTTAATTGGGACGCATGTTTACGAAATTGTGTACTGCAGTTCTTCACAATACGATTTCAATTAGTAGATAAGGGGTGTCGGGGTATATTTGGGCCTCACTTTCATTTAAATGGCTGACGAGTAACTGATATCTATGAATGTGAAAGTTTTCCTTTGTTTTTTTTGGGGTATATATACAACTACGTTATAGTAACAGGTGTCATCACTAATTGGTACGCACGTCCTGCATTGAAATGACAAACAAATAACACTGATAGAATGTAAGGAGACAGACGTTTTTGGGGTAAATTAAGGACTTTGTTAGAAACAAAAACTTCATGGTTAATTGGGACGCATGTTTACGAAATTGTGTACTGCAGTTCTTCACAATACGATTTCAATTAGTAGATAAGGGGTGTCGGGGTATATTTGGGCCTCACTTTCATTTAAATGGCTGACGAGTAACTGATAACTGTGAATGTGAAAGTTTTCCTTTGTTTTTTTGGGGTATATATACAACTACGTTATAGTAACAGGTGTCATCACTATTTGGTACGCACGTCCTGCATTGAAATGACAAACAAATAACACTGATAGAATGTAAGGAGACAGACGTTTTTGGGGTAAATTAAGGACTTTGTTAGAAACAAAAACTTCATGGTTAATTGGGACGCATGTTTACGAAATTGTGTACTGCAGTTCTTCACAATACGATTTCAATTAGTAGATAAGGGGTGTCGGGGTATATTTGGGCCACACTTTCATTTAAATGGCTGACGAGTAACTGATAACTATGAATGTGAAAGTTTTCCTTTGTTTTTTTGGGGTATATATACAACTACGTTATAGTAACAGGTGTCATCACTAATTGGTACGCACGTCCTGCATTGAAATGACAAACAAATAACACTGATAGAATGTAAGGAGACAGACGTTTTTGGGGTAAATTAAGGACTTTGTTAGAAACAAAAACTTCATGGTTAATTGGGACGCATGTTTACGAAATTGTGTACTGCAGTTCTTCACAATACGATTTCAATTAGTAGATAAGGGGTGTCGGGGTATATTTGGGCCTCACTTTCATTTAAATGGCTGACGAGTAACTGATAACTGTGAATGTGAAAGTTTTCCTTTGTTTTTTTGGGGTATATATACAACTACGTTATAGTAACAGGTGTCATCACTATTTGGTACGCACGTCCTGCATTGAAATGACAAACAAATAACACTGATAGAATGTAAGGAGACAGACGTTTTTGGGGTAAATTAAGGACTTTGTTAGAAACAATAGTATCTTCATGGTTAATTGGGACGCATGTTTACGAAATTGTGTACTGCAGTTCTTCACAATACGATTTCAATTAGTAGATAAGGGGTGTCGGGGTATATTTGGGCCTCACTTTCATTTAAATGGCTGACGAGTAACTGATAACTGTGAATGTGAAAGTTTTCCTTTGTTTTTTTTTGGGTATGTATACAACTACGTTATAGTAACAGGTGTCATCACTATTTGGTACGCACGTCCTGCATTGAAATGACAAACAAATAACACTGATAGAATGTAAGGAGACAGACGTTTTTGGGGTAAATTAAGGACTTTGTTAGAAACAATAGTATCTTCATGGTTAATTGGGACGCATGTTTACAAAATTGTGTACTGCAGTCCTTCACAATACGATTTCAATTAGTAGATAAGGGGTGTCGTGGTATATTTGGGCCACACTTTCATTTAAATGGCTAACGAGTAACTGATAACTGTGAATGTGAAAGTTTTCCTTTGTTTTTTGGGGGGATATATACAGCAACTACGTTATAGTAACAGGTGTCATCACTATTTAGTACCTACGTTCTGCATTGAAATGGTGAACAAATACCGTAATTGATAGAATGTAAGGAGACAGACGTTTTCGGGGTAAATTAAGGACGATGTTAGAATCAAGTGCCTCTTCATTGTTTAGGACGCATATTGTGTACTCTGGCTCTTCGTAAATTTAATTCTAATTTTAAATGAATATGCTCAATATGATTTAAATTATCATAAAAGGGGTGTCGGGGTATATTTGGGCCACACATTCATTGAAATGGCTGACGAGTAACTGACAACTGTGAATGTGAAAGTTTTCCTTTGTTTTTTTTTTGTTTTTTTTTTTTTGGGGAGGAGTATACACAACCATGTTATAGTAGCAGGTGTCATCAGACAAACGGATGGAATTTTGAGATAAGGGTTTAAATAGAGATTGTATTGGCTTTGCCGCGTTGGCAATCCCGGCGGCAAACGGCGGCATAGTGTGGGCTTAGCTCAATGCTAGCTACAAATCACCTTTCCTCCCCCTTTACAAGATCACAAAAAAAATCGCTGTCCTGGCACCAGGAGAACGATGAAGAAGGAGCAGAATAATTGAAGAAAATTGGAATTTCCTTTTCATTCGCGTTGAGAAGGAAAACTAAATTAAGTAACACGACCCTCATTCAAGTCAACCAACTAATAACATGACCTTCTCGCATAAAATACACAGTTCCCAGTTATAATAGGAATAAGAGAGCAGTTGTAGCAGCCTAATTTTATATGGAACATCATGGAAAATGTAAAGGAAACCCGACAGAATTTGTATGTTCAGAAGTTCTGTTGTGGTTAAGAAGGGAGGAAGGTGGGTCAGGAAACGGCTAGCATGTGGAGGCACAGAGATATTAGAGAAGTTCTCCTGCTACCAATTAAGCCGAGTTGCTGCTGACGGGTAAGAAAACGGAAACTGACACACAATAACCATGTGATGAGGAACGACAAGTATCGCCTTCTGCATGTAATAAGCCAGGGGAAGATAGAAGGACAGAGGGCTCCCGGCAGAAGAAGAATATCCTGGTTGAAAAACCTGAGGTAGTTGTTTGGCAAGATCACGACTTCAAATTGCCATGATGATCGCCGATTGAAGAGGCATTAAAGGAAAGAAGAAGAAAAAGAAAAAGACTCTTCGGAGGAGGCATAGACGGATACAGAGGGGGCAGAGGGTAGCTGCCACCCCCCCCCCCCCCGAATCTATTGCAAGTTAATATATATTACGCTCTTACATTACATGTATAACATGGCATTATTGTATTATATTATATTATATTATTATTATTATTATTATTATTATTATTATTATTATTATTGTTATTATTATTATTATTATTATTATTATTATTATTATTATTATTATTATTATTATTATTATTATGTAATCGATACTACATTTGTATCTTCTATTTTGACCCCCCAAATAGATTGGATCCGTCCCTGCCGGTGGAGGGCTCAAGGCCGCAAAGACGACGAAATATGTCCTCTCTGAAGAATGTAGCTAGGGCATACAAGCAAACAAACGGACCTTAAGCATCATTGGAAACACAAAATCTCGAAATAGAAAATACTTCATATTATATGAGTGCCGTATACGATAGGGGCTCCCAAACTTTTTTGTCCGTGAACCACTAGATTATTTCATGATTTTCCGTGGACCTCCATGGCTATGGTAGGAAAATCATTAAATTCCAGGACCAAGATCAAGTTATTAGTGCCTATAATCAGTGCCGGGACTGGCTATGGGGCCACAAAATAGGGGCCCCACAAAAAGCCACAAAATACAAAATTTACAGTAGATATATAGATTAGAATACCAAAACAAACCAATAAGGCAAACACATCTTCCCTTAATTGACTGGATTGTTGATAGTTGAGAATATAATAAATCTAGTACCATAACATGAATATGTCTTCCTAGGTAAATTGTATAAACTTTACTGCTGTTAAAACTGTAAAACTCACTATTTTGGGCATATTTTAGTGTTTTTTCAAAAAAATTGCTCCGAGGGAGCCCCCCAGGCCCCCCTGTTTGCGCCTATATGAATATGAATTCCTTTGTAAGCTTTCCTGCTTGTAAAACCATAATGTTTTTCACTTACTTTTTCCCCCGGACCCCCCTCTTTGCGCTAAATGATATGTTAATTTTATGAATAAGCATTCCTTTGTAAGCTTTATCTAATCTATACTTTACTGCTGCTAAAATGTTTAAAATCCCACTATTTTGCACTTATATTTTCAAATTTTCCCCCCGGGCCCCCCTCTTCGGGTTAAATGCAATATTATTACTATAGGCCTACATTCTCAACCGTCGCAATGTTAACATTACGATTTAGTCCGCATATCCGCAAAATATAAGCCTGTGTTCACACTGCAGCTAAATCGGCCAATAAATTGACGTTTGATGTGCCCATGCTATCATATACTCATATACGAGTAACACCATAACCTCTAAAGAATACACTAGATACAATTGAATTATCAAGAAAAAATAAAAATAATAATAAAATAAAAAAATAAAAGAAAAACTAGATAGGATTACAATCGCCACAGCCACCCCCGAAAAATAATCCTGGCTACGGGCTTGTCTGGCATCCTGATTCCTCTGTCTCCATTTTATATTAAATTGATAGTGGAATATTCGTTTAAGGGTATAAGACTCTTCACACCGAGAAAGGGCCCCCACACAATTCCGGCCCCAGGGCCCCCACAAGGCCAAACTCGGCACTGCCTACAATTACGTGCTAATATTTGATTAATTGTTTAGGACTGGCTTATAGTTCAGTTCCAAAATTTTCTGCATTTTATTTCAAATTTCCAATAACTCAGCTTTTTTATTTTCTTATTACATATTTTGGCCCGTGGACCACCTGGTATATGTCTGTGGTCCATGGACCACAGGTTGGGAACCCCTGGTATACACCACTACTTCATTTATAACCCAAGCGGAAAGGAAGACAGATTAGCTTTAATGTCAGTCATTATATAGGTAGTTCGTCTTGAAAATGTCTCAGATTGGACTTTTCCTACATTTCAAGGAAGATTAACCCAATGCCAACTGCTTCACAAAACCTTTCTCAGCTAAACCATCAAAGGCTTTCTCCATTTTGTCATTGCAACAGTATAAAATAATCTTTCGAGATATTCTTTCGTCGCAATCCTTTGCTTTCCATTCTCTTCAGAAATCTTCAAGTTATTATACTCCTTTTATATGCCGAAGGCTTTTTGCTTGGACATTTTAGAATGGCAATTGGCAAGTAGATGGGAATAGGACCACCCGCAGGTTGGCAGAAGCACGACTACTCGGTAGAAGACTCATCTGGTCTCAAGACCCTAAAAAGTGGTTTTTATGAAATGTCTGTCTGTATGACTCGTATCTGTACTTGGTTAAGTCATGCTTTTGCCTGTTTCATTGCGTCAATGGTAACCTTGTCTCAGTTTGTCCATTATCACTTGTGGCCGGAGTAGGTTGACATCTAGACCGTATACCAGTTTGCCAATGGCCAAAAACTCATACGGAAAAAGTAAATAATGTCCAAAATCCATGGGGTCGTTGGCATTGGACAAGAGACCTACGGGCCACAATAAGTAGGCTTGAGTCCATAAAAAGTCTTTAAAAAATAATAATTAACTAATAACTAGGTCTGTCTGTCTATTTTTCAATAAATTTGAGAAAATTCAAATTAGATGCTAATTAATTAATTAATTAATTTTATTAATAAATTTTTTGTCCATTTTTCGCATTTATTTAATAACTTCAATTTGCGGCGCTTAACCTCCATAAACCCCCAAAATTATAATGCCTTTTAATTTTAATCAACTACTTATTTTCAAGAAGAAGCAGTAGAATCCGGTCTGATGGGCCGTGATCAATATAAAAATAAACTTCGAAACGTTTCGTCAACAGCTGCGGTTTACGTCTTCAGTGGCGCTGCGGCGACTTCAAAAGTTGTACCTCGGTGGATCTGTAGTGAGTGAACCGAGGTACTACCTTTGCAGATACATTATCCCCCCGCTCCCAGTCCTATATAAACCAAGGTTTCCTCTCCCTAGTCACATTTGCATCTTCTCCTCGAGTTGAGCAAGTCTCAAATCGCAGATAAGGTGTAACTGTGCTAGTGGGTTTCCCTCTGTAGATGGCAGTTCTTGCCGAAAGCGCTCAGGGTTTTATACTAACACAAGTGGGTTTCTTAGACAAAGTTAATTTCTTAACGATTATTTGGGTTTTACTAATTCGGGTTGTTATAACAAGTTTTTCTAAAACTCTAAGTTTTTGTTATTTTTTGTTTACATTATTTATTTTTAACTTCACAAAATGTTATATTGTAGTTATATTATATTATTATTATATTGATCCAGTACAATACATTACATTGATACAATAAAATCATAAACCGCAAGGCTTCAGTCAGCCCGTGTGCGGTTTACAGTAGTTAATAAGTAGTAGTTAGATTAGTAATGGGGTGATGCTGCTACTTGAGCTTGGCTCACTTTGACCTTAAAGATCTATTGTGAATAAGTTAGTAAGTAGTAGTTAATAAAATAATTAATTAATTATTGGTTGGTAGTATTAATCAGGTTAGTTGTATCAGTAGATAGTTAGTAAGTTAGTAAAAGTTAATTCAATCAGTAATGTTAGTTAGTAATTAATTTCTGTTCGCAGCCATTTCTCTAAATTTCTTTTAAAGATGGATACATTTTTAGCTGTTTTAATCTCAAGGGGAAGTTTGTTGTAGAAATGTAATCCAGTGAATTCTGTTTGTCTCTGTATTAAGGTAGTTTTGGGTCTGACTTGTATTAACGGTTGTGTTTGTGTGTATCGTGTGGTATAGTTGTGATTTACTGTTTCCTTCGATTTCTTATTTTTGTATATCTGCAGAATAGATTCTTTCACAAAAATTTGTTGAACAGTAAGTGTATTAGATATTTAAAACAAAGTGCTTGTGGGAAAAGTGTTTGGTTTCTTATGTATAATTTTTAGGATTTTCCGTTGTATAACATTTAACTTGTCTATGGTGTTTTTAAATGCTCCTCCCCATCCAGTAATTCCATATTGCAGATTTGATTGTACCAGGGCATGGTAGATTGTTTTTAACAGTATTGGGTTAGCTATATTTTTGAGTTGCACAAATTTGTAGATAGTCTTTCGAAGTTTTTGTAACGTATACAGTATGTGGCCTTCCCATTTTAACTTTTCATCAATTATTAGACCTAGATATTTAGTGGCATTGGTTTGAGTGACATTGTTTACCGTGGCATTCTGAGTGTTTTTTTATTAGAAAAGTTTATAAAATTGGTTTTTGCTAGGTTAAGACTTAGGTAGTTTTCATTTAGCCATTTCTGTACTAAACCGAAGTCTGTATTTGCCTTTCGTTGTAGTTCCTGGCTTGACTCAGCTGTACATGTAATTATAGTATCGTCTGCAGTTGATATTATTGTAAACAAGGCCCACTAGAATAGCTCCCTCTTGTATTTTTTTCTTTTTTTTTCTTTTTAAAAAGGTAGGTTTTATTGCTTTCCAATTTATACGTAGTATCAGGAAAGCTTTGTGACGGTCGAAATTGTCGATTCCGAGATTTCAATGGATTTACAAGTTTTAAGGTCCCAGGAACCCAAAAAAGTGGTTTTTACGAAATGTCTGCCTGCCTGCCTGTCTGTCTGTCTGTCTGTCTGTCTGTCTGTTTGTCTGTTCGTTGATTTCCGGGCAAACAACTCGGTCGATTTTGATGAAATTCGGCATGTAGGTTTAAAAAAATCATACCTCGGGATCATTTTTTTTATTTGGGGCCAACTCAATTTGTGGGGGTTTTATTCTCAAAAAACTCCAAAAAAACGTCTAAAAAAATTATTTCCCAAAAACGGCTCCAACGATTTCTTTTAAATTCTCATATATTGTAGTTGTTATTAATGTTGATAAAATGCGGGCGGTAAAATAATAAAAATATGTAAATTTTAATGAAAAATGACTAAAAAATAATTTTTCTGCGAAACCTTTCTATCGATGATTTCTGCCTTCAGGTATGTTTTAGGTGTTAAATTGAGTAACGAAACCGCATTGGTTGCTTTCCCAAAAAATATTTGGCTTTGCACAAAAAATTATTTTTTGAAAAAATGATAGAAAATTCGCGCTCAAATGCATTGTGTGCCCCGCAATTATTGCTGTGTGGTAATTAATGTGTTGGTCTGACCTTTCTAGAATTTATCTCACTTCCAGTGACGTCAGGTGGACAACCCCCCCCCCCCCCCGAAATAACGGAAATTTAACCACTGGAAAATTATTTGCCATGAAATTACTCATATTCTCTACCTACTAATGTGCGTTAAATGGCCTACCAGCCAAGGACGGGCGTTGGCTGAAGAAGAAGAAGAAGATCTACTAATGCTGTTGATAAATTGGAAAGCACGTTCGAGTAAACTCGAACCGGTTCTTATATTATAGAAAATCAGCATAATTAGTTGGAACAGTAATCCCTAGATCGATTTTAATTTTCATAGCTCTTCCTTCCTGTCGCGTCCTTTATTACTTGATGACGTGAATGAATTAATTTAATTTTTGAATGAACTTTTAAACTCCAACTGACGTCATTTACTAGGGAAGTAAGAGAAAATAATAACCTATCTAAAGCACCTCAAGCATTATTAATTTCCTAATTATCAACCCTTAAATAAAGCCCAAAGTTGTTTACACAGAGAGCGAGTCATAAGCCACAACCCCTCCCCCTAATGCTGAGGTATAAGGACTGAAAATTCCGGGCCACCCTCGTACTATAGTCTTGTAAAAGCATCCCACTTTCATCCTTCCCCCCTTAAAAGCTTTCATTAACCAGCGGGATACCTCGTATGGGGGGCCCTGCTGCGTGTGTAACAGGTTATATAGGCCCAGTTCAGGACAGACTTACGTGAACCAAGTTAAAAAAATGGTTCTTCGATAGTGTTCATTTTTAGGACTTGGACATTTTTTTTTTAGATCATTGGATTATATAGTGTGATTATTATTAATTTACTATTTATACGTAGTATAAGGAAAGCTTTCTGATGGTCAAAATTTTCGATTTCGAGATTTCAGTGTATTTACACGTTTTGAGATACCAGGAACCAAAAAATAATAATATGTCTACGAAATGTCTGCCTGTCGGTCTGTCTGTCTCTCTGTCTGTCTGTTCGTCGACTTTTGGGGAAATTACTAAATTACTCCATGGATTTCCATTAAATTTGGCAACTAAGGCCTTTAGTTTAACAAAAATCATATCTCGCGATGATTTGTTTTATTTTGTTTTTTTTTTAAACTAAAAAAAATGTTTTCTCAAAAATGGCACCTAATATTTCCATTGAATTCACATTATATTGTAGGGCCTAGTTGTTATTAATGTACACAAAACCTGATGGGCCCCTTGCCCTTTGATTAAAAAAAAATCCCTTTCGGCTGTAGGGAGATTCTGCAGACCCTGATTTTCCTCTACGCTACCTACGCTATGCATGTAATAAAAATAAAAAAATACTTCATTATTTTCCACAACATCAACACACAAAACACGTTCTAGACTATTTGATCAATTTAGTGCTTTGGGATAGGGATACTCTTAAGAATCTCTCCGGTCATGTCATGGTGATGACAATTAATTCCTCCCCCCCCCCGTATACCTTTTATCCTTTTTTTCCAATATTCCTCTCTTTTCTTCTTCTCCATTTAATTTTAATTAATCTATAATAGCCTACAATGTTGTTTTTTAGTTTTTAAGGTTAGCATGAAAACAAGACTTTATATATTGTTCGCCTTTTGTTTGCAATAAAGTCGTTTTTTCATTTCATTTCATTTCATTTCATTTCATAGTCAAGGTAATCGAAATTTTACAATGGAACTACTCATATTATTATCTTGCTACCTGTACTAATTCATAAATAGGAAGGCATGTAGGTACGGGTTCACTCGTACCGGTTTTTTTTAAAGCCATTTTTTTTTTAAATTACAAAAGCTTTCACGGCCGGAGTTATGTGACGTAGCAGTAAAATCCGGGAGGATAGGCCGTGGTCGTTCTGAAAGCGTACTTTCAAACGTATCGTCGACATCTGCGGTCGACAAAACGTTTGGAAGTACGCTTTCAGAACGACCACGTCCTATCAACCCGGATTCTACTGCTTCGTCAGTTTTTTTAAGTTATTTATTTATTCGTAATATTAAGTGTGTCATTTAAAACAGATAGGTAGTTACTAATAAACTTGCATTTTCTTTTATTTTACAATACTAAGGAAAATGGTGAAATACTGTATATGTACTGTAGTTGCTTAAATAAACAGAAAACCTTATTGTTGCGTGTATGATAAGGCCTTATACCCGGGTATTGTCATTCGCCATTTTGAATCCTATATGGTAAGTATTGTAAGAAAGTAAAAGATTAAAAAGAACGAAAACACGTTTTAGTATTTTTTTTATTAAGTATTTATTTTCCCTAATTGGTAGAACGTTTGTTTAAAAGAAAAATTAACAAACAACGATAAATTTCTAAAAATAAATAGGTTAGCCCCCAATGCTTTGCTTATAGACCAGAGTTAAAATGGATTCAAAATGGCGGATGACAATACCTGTCTAATGTAGAGCCCTAGTGTATGATATGCACCATAACAGCGTCTATCAGCATTGTAATGTAGAATGGAGATACGGTAGCCCCCAATAGAGTTGCGCTGCTGGGACTGTTGGGAGTATTCAGTCGCCCCCCCCCCCCCCCCCCCCCGGAAACTTCTGAAGAATTGAATCGGCATTTCTATTTCATTATGCTGCCGCGATTTCCAAGCTCTTTGGCTTTCCTCTTCGCTTCACCCCCGCCCCCCTCTCTCTAACCACTATCGGCACACCGTGAGGGGGTGGCAGTAGTAATTTGCCAATGGCTGCATGTTGGGAAGAATATACCAGCACAAAGGCTTTCACTATGTGACGAAGCAGTAGAATCCGAAATGATGTGCCGTCATGGTTCTGAAAGCGTACTTCTAAACGTTTCGTCGACATCTGCGGGCTACATCTTCAGTGGAACTGTGTAGACTTCTAAGATTGTACATCGGAGGCTCTGCAGCAACTGAAGTTTGGAAGTCAGCTAACGCTTGGAAGTACGCTTTCGGCACGACCACGGCCTATCATCCCGGATTCTACTGCTTCGTCATTTTGGGAAGAGTTCGCGGGCGGTAGGTGGACGTCTGCCCATAAATTAAGTCCAATGATGCGCTGAGCCAATCACAGCAAGGCAGAGGCCTGTTGGATTTTCTATATGAAAGTTCTCCATTGTGGTGACAGATGTATTCCTCTCAACTTTTCCAGCGCCTCATTCATCTCCTTCCCCCTGAATGCCGCGTGCGAAGCGTGGGGAGGGGGGGGGGCGCCCCGAACCCATTTCCAGAACTCGCCCCGGTCGGACGTTAACGCCTTGAGCTCGGCCATTGTTTTCCATCTTGCTCCGGCGAGTTGTTCAATCCTTTCCTCGAGGGTTGTCCTCGGTCTGCCAGGGGGTCACCTTCCTTGTGGCCACCTTCCTTGTGGCCGTGGCTTCTCATGAAAAACCTTATTCAGAACTTTTATTTGGTTTTCTCTTTTCTTCCAGGTCTTCTCGAACCTAAGAGCTTCCTAATGTCCTCGACCGACCCCTAAGTCATGGACAACACCACAGTCTATGAAGCTTTCTTCAACTGCACCAATGCTACTTTTTCGAATGGAACCACAGGAAATGGCGAAGGTATGTTAAATTCAAGTGTCCGAACTTCAATCAAATCAAAATATATTTCCAAAATAAAGTTTACGGTTTTTGTCACTTTTCCCTATGGGCTAGGCCCGTTGAGCTGGCTAGGGTAGTAGCACAGACACGTTACTATTCTCCGTGCTGGCTTTGGTATAAAAGAGAATAGATTATGCAATATATTGTAGCATACAGTCAGGAAATTTGCAGTCACAAGCTCAAAATGTCTTCAAAATGCAGAAAGTACTTCGGTGTTGGAATCTGCGGTTGGAATTTAGGTTGCGAATGGTGAAATGTTTGTGTTCTCAATAGTTCCATATGGAATGTATGGATGGACTTCTCATCACTTCATTTTCTGTTACACCTTAAATTTTCATTCCAGAAGAAAACTCTTGGGTCATGGAGCTGCCACCCTGGTGGCGACAGATCCTCTGGACATTCCTGTTCGGCATCATGGTGGTCGTGGCTACAGGCGGTAACCTGATTGTTGTCTGGCTGGTCTTAAGCAACAAGCGAATGCGCACAGTCACCAACTACTTTTTGGTGAACCTGTCCATCGCGGACGCCATGGTGTCCTCGCTGAACGTCACGTTCAATTACACGTACATGTTACACTCCGACTGGCCGTTCGGACATGTGTACTGTAAAGTGAATCCGTTCATCGCAGTGATTTCGATATGTGCGAGTGTGTTTACCCTGATGGCCATATCAATAGATCGGTAAGTTTGAAGTTAAATTCTCTAAACTAACTCAATGCAGTAGAACTAGAATTATTCGAATCGATTTGACTTGGCTGACCGAAAATCTTTGGTTCATTGAAGTCAAATTGCTTACTTGGACCGTGAGGTTCAATACTTTCTTTTAATTTTAGTTTAATTACTTCACTTCACTTTTTTTCCTTGTCCGGTAACTCCGGACAAGTTGCAATATATTGAGAAAAAAATTGTTATACATATAATTATCACGCTCGAGCTAATAATAGTAATAATGGACACATCTGAAAACTATATAACTGCAAAGGCTTTCACGGCCGGAGTCGAATGAGGAACCAGTAGAATCCGGGCTGACGGGCCGTGGTCGAAGTGAAAGTGAACTTCCAAACGTTTCGTCAACATCTGCGGTCGACATCTTCAGTGGAACTGCGTAGACTTCTAAGATTGTATCTCGGAGGCTCAGCAGCGACTGTGAGGGCAGGAGGTTGTGCTCTGAAATTTATACTAAGATGCGGGGTGGTGGGGGGTGGAGGCGGAGTCATCCTCGCTCCTGATTGGCTCCCTACTACCTCAACCTGATAGGTATAACATCATTGTCCCTGCATCTTAGTAGCGAGGATGACTCCGCCTCCACCCCCCACCACCCCGCATCTTAGTATAAATTTCAGAGCACAACCTCCTGCCCTCACAGTCGCTGCTGAGCCTCCGAGATACAATCTTAGAAGTCTACGCAGTTCCACTGAAGATGTCGACCGCAGATGTTGACGAAACGTTTGGAAGTTCACTTTCACTTCGACCACGGCCCGTCAGCCCGGATTCTACTGGTTCCTCATCTGAAAACTGTTTTGTATTTGTAGTTTTGTATTCTTAGTTGCCTGTAGGAAACATTTAAATCAGAAATCAGAAATTTATTTTGATAATACTGAATGCGTTCTAATAATTGCGATTTTCATACCAAAACCACATACCCTGCCAAGCTTAATTGGAGACAAACATGAGCCGGTCATCGCAACATTGAACTTTCTCATGAAGACGAGTCATGAAACACCTATAGAGAAATAAAAGATAACCGTTCCAAACGGAAACTACCAACAATAACAAAATAAGTTTACGACTCTATACACACACCGACCGGCACAAATACTCGAAAGAGTCCCGCGCCTAATATTAAAAAAAAAAAATTGTAATTGTGGAGAGTGGCAAATGGACCTCCCGCCTATAGAAATCCTTAGAGAAATTTGCGTCAATATAGGTAATCTAGTACCGTATTCGTAACGAAAACATTTTTGCTTTCCAATTTAGTATAGTATAGTGTGAAGGTCGAAATTTTCGATTCCGAGATTTCTACGGATTTACACGTTTTAAGGTCCCAGGAACCAAAAAAAGTGGTTTTTACGAAATGTCTGTCTGTCGCTCTGTCTGTATGTCTGTCTGTGCGTCGATTTCCGGGCAAACTACTCGGTCGATTTTGATGAAATTCGGCATGTAGGTTCACAAAAATCATACCTCGGCTCGGGATCATTTTTTTTATTTGGGGCTAACTCAATTTATGGGGGTTTTATTCTCAAATAACTCAAAAAAAAACGTCTAAAAAATGTATTTCCCAAAAACGGCTCAAACGATTTCTTTTAAATTCACATATATTGAAGTTGTTATTAATGTTGATAAAATGCGGGGGGTCGCTTGCCCTTCGATAGTTGGCTTCTGGGGGTAAAAAATAGAAATAACTAAATTTTTATGAGAAATGACTAAAAAAACATTTTTCTGCGAAACCTTTCTATCGATGATTTCTACATTCAGGTATGTTTTAGTTGTTAAATTGAGTAACGAAATCGGACAGGTTGCTTTCCCAGAAAAGTATTTATTTGGTTTTGTACAAAAAAATGATAGAAAATTCACGCTCAAACGCATTGCGTGCCCTGCCATTATTGCTGTGTTAATGAGTTGGTCCGACCTATCTAGAATATTTACCTCACCTCCAGTGACGTCAGGTGGACAGCCCCCCCCCCCCCCACCTCCGAGATATCGGAAATTTATCCATAGGAAAATTATTTACCATGCAGTTTCTCATTTTCTCTATCTACTAATTTTGATAAATTGGAAAGCATGTTCGAGTAAACTCGGACCGGTTCTTCTATTTGTTCTCAGTGCCACAAATAACAATTCCAATTAGTTGTAACAAAACACGTTACAACATGAAACAGCAAGAGGCAGCACAGCTCTAGTCAGTCGCCATTTTACTCCCACGTAGTTCGTTCGGATATTCCCTCTGTTCTTTCACATTATTAATTCATCTAGTTTTAGTCTGGTATAAATGGTAACAAAATCTCTACTCCGTCGTGCGCCTAGAGTTAAACAGCAAGATAGTCTACGAAGCTGGGCGCCCAGACCATCTGATCGACCGCACCGTCATTAAAGGTAAGGCAAACGTCTGAGGAGAGATTATTAATCCATACTAAATTATGGTCCATCGAGTAAAAATTTTGATAATTCTATTTTCTAATTTTAATTACAGTCCACTGCTTTCTCTGATTTTCTGTGCTGCCGCTTGCCTGCTGTAGGCTTTTTTACGACTAGGCCTATACTATAATAATACGCATACAGTAGGTACTTGTATCAGTCAAGTACCTGCTAGAATC
Source organism: Psococerastis gibbosa (assembly GCA_963971405.1). Taxonomy (NCBI): domain Eukaryota; kingdom Metazoa; phylum Arthropoda; class Insecta; order Psocodea; family Psocidae; genus Psococerastis; species Psococerastis gibbosa. The sequence continues at coordinate 30,931 of CAXART010000029.1, read as the reverse complement.
TAATCTGTTTTTCTTTGCTACTTTTAGGGCTACGCTTTTTCTGTGGCTCTCTATAATTAATTTTACTATTATATTTCTAATCAAAAATGAGTGTCAGTGATAGTGATCATAATGACGCAAGTCGTGATGACTTTACAACCGAACAAATTTTAGATTCGCTCCAGGCCCAGCTAAACGATTTATTCGCTAGAGTGACGAGCACTAGGGACCTCGCTATGTCCTATGCTAAAACTAGAGTGTCTCTACTTAAGCAAAAGTATGACATGTGTGTCAAGCTCAGGAGCGAGTTAAGTTATTTGTCAAAAAAGATACGGAGATACAATACGATTGTTACGGATGAATCGTCAAAACTAAACATCGACGCTACAGTTAAAAGTTTCGATGATATAGTGGAATCCGTCACGGTCCTATATTACGACGCCTACGACAAGTCAATCGCATCACGATCTAATCAGTCTAATCCTACTTCTATTTCTACACCTACTCAGTCTAATATACAACTACCGCGAATCCAAATGGAAAAATTTACAAATGATGTAAAAGATTTTCAGAGATGGTTTTCTCTTTTTCAGGCAGTGTATGATTCTCAAACCAACCTATCAGGGTCGGAAAAATTTTATTATTTGCGGACTCTCTTAATTGGTGAAGGCCTAAATATTGTGTCCCAATTTCCATTAACCAACCAAGGCTACGTTGACGCCATTTCTACATTAAAAGAAAGGTTCGAATGCCAGCGTACCTTGGCCGCTCTCTATACAAACGAATTGTTCAATTTCGTTCCACAAAAGAAGGCTACACCCGAGTCCCTCCAAAAGTTTTTAGAGGTACACTCTGAAGGAGTTACAGCTCTAAAAAGTCTGTCGTCAGTCGTGGACCTTGGCGATTTTTTATTACTGTCGATTGCCGTCCGCAATTTAGACCCACTAACTCGCCGCCTGTTCGAACAGCAGCTGTCGGCAGGGGTCATACCTAAGTACAAAGAAGTAATTTATTTTGTATCAAAACAATTTCAAACTTTAACTTTACTGTCTCAGGAATCTGTTACTACGCATTCTAAGACCTCGGATTCTAGCCCAGGTCACAGTGCGCTTCGAAGTAATCGCACTCTTAAGGTGACATCGCATACTACAAATGCGAAGAAACCAACTCCGAAATTACCTAATTTCGTGAGTCCCTGCATTTTCTGCTCCAATTCGACACATAAAATTTCAACTTGTGCCGAATTTCTCAGTTTACCTGTTTCTGACCGCATCAAATGGGTGACCTCTAACCTAAGATGCCCTGCCTGCATGTCGCTTACGCATTCAAAAATAAGCGAGTGCAAAAGCACAAAATCCTGTTACTACTGCCAATCTAAAATGCACAATAGTGCTATCTGTGGTGTCTGTGGTTTTCTAGAACCACGTATTCCGGAAAAACCATTAGTTGGAGTTGTATGGTCGTAAACAATAAATAAAGATGGATGAACGATTTACCGAATTATTAATTTATTACTATATTATTTAATCCTGTACAATAATTAATGGATATAACAGAATAGTATAATGGGTAAACTACAGAACAGTGGCGCAGTCGGTAATTAGCCTACTATATTTACTATTTTGCGGTTGTTTTTGCTTATTGCTTACTTACTAGTGCACGTGGTACTTTTACTTTGCCACAATGACAGATCTAAAAGACGTTTTGCAAGCCAATTTGAATATGCAGAAGACGATGTCGGATATTTTGAAGGCTTTAACTAGACCCCAAGGGCAAGGTTCACCTGCTCAACCTGCTACAGGTGGGGGAAAGAGTTTTCCAAAACTTGATAAATTTATTGCAAGTGACGACATTGCGTTACACATTGAAAAATGTAGTGCAGCTTTTAAACTTTACAGCATTACTGATGATAGCACGATGCTGCAATTGTTTATGCATAGTTTGCCTACTGATTTATATGGACTTACTAAGGATTTGCTACATCCGAAAACGCTTGCAAACTCACAGTATGATGATGTGACTAAACTTTTGCAAGGTCATTTGCGACCAACACCTTTAGTCATACCTTCTCGGCATACACTATATAAACGCCGACAGCAAGAGGGAGAATCATTGGCAGCTTATTCGGCATCTTTACGCCACTTAGCTGTTCCTTGCAAGTATGCTTCCAGCGTGTTATCAGAGGTCCTCAGGGATGTTTTTGTGGCAGGTTTACGAGATCGTCACATTTTAGATCGTGTTCTTGAGGAAGATAACGCTGATTTCGATAAGATTTATGCTCTGGCGGTGTCTCTTGAATCTGCGTCGTCAGGGACACGGGAATTGCTAGTGCAACCTTCTAGTTCCGTTAATAAAATAAAAAACAAGTCTTTTCAGAAGAATAAAGTTACTCAGGGCAAGAAGGAATCTACTTCAAAGCAGTCTACCTCTACTACGAAGGGGAAACAGATTGTGTGCTACAGGTGCGGTATGGTTGACTCGCACAAGGCTCCTGATTGCAAGAAAAAGAACTTAAAATGTACAAATTGCGGACGCGGCTCTCATGTGGCAGCCGTCTGCCTTTCAAAGAAAACGGTTCACGCGGTGGAAGATTCATTACCCATTTATACATTGTATTCCGTGACATCCGTGAGTAATGACTTTTATAAACCTTACATGGTTCCACTGCAAGTAGGGAATAAAACAGTATCGTTAGAATTGGATACTGGAAGTGCTCATACTATTTTAAATGAACATTTATACAAAGACTTACAGTTGAATGCTCCGTTGCAACCTACAAAGACTCAGTTCCGGGGTTATGGTGGTACGATAATCACACCTAAAGGAGTTGTTACAGTGCCTGTGACTTATAAAGCCTCGACGGCTAACTTGCGACTTTTTGTAGTGCCAGGTAACCTGCCTCCACTCATGGGACGTGAGTGGTGTCAAAGTCTGCAAATTTCACCTGTTTTTCATGCAACCGCTACAATTACGCCGTCTGCCGAAGCGAAGCTACAGAAATTGTTAGCGGAGAACAAGGAAATTTTTAGCAGTGGCACAGGTATCGCAAAGAATTTTTGTGCTGAATTACAGTTAAAAACTGGCGCTAGTCCTAAGTACTTAAAGGCGCGACCAGTACCATTTGCTTTGAAGCCAAAAATTTCGGCCGAGATTGACCGTTTAGTTGCAGAAGGAATTTTACGCCCTGTCGAAAGGTCGGACTTTGCGACTCCAGTGGTTCCTGTACTTAAGGGAGACGGGTCCATACGTCTTTGTGCTGACTACAGCGTTACATGCAATCAGCTCATTGAGGTTCCTCAACATCCAATGCCAGATATTGAAGATTTGATGTCTACTTTGGGGCATGGTAAATATTTTGCCAAACTGGACTGTCGTACTGCTTACTTGTCGCTACCTGTTACACCAGACACCGGTAAGATTCTAACCTTAAATACACACAAGGGACTTTATCAACCGACACGTCTGATGTTTGGGGTCAATGCGGCGCCAGCCATTTGGCAACGTTATATTGAAGGTGTTCTACGAGACATCGAAGGAATTTACGTATTTTATGACGATATGTTGGTTCAAGGAGATACAGCTGAACAGCTACTTAGTCGCCTTGCATTAGTGTTTTCTAGATTGAAAGAAAATGGACAGCGACTAAATTACAGTAAATGTGAATTCCTGAAATCTTCCGTCCAATACCTGGGTTACAAAATGTCAAAGGACGGCCTGCATAAGACTGATGAAAAAATACAGGCTATACTTAATGCTCCAAAACCTCAAAATGCCAAAGAGGTAAAATCATTCATGGGAATGGTAACTTTTTATGCACGTTTTATACCAAATTTAGCTACGATAGCCAAGCCTTTATACGAGTTAACAAAGCACGATACAAAATTCACATGGACTAAACAGTGCGACCAAAGCTTGAAAGCTTTACAAAAGGAGATAGTTTCAGAGAAGGTTCTTGTGCACTACAGGCCGGACCTTCCAGTAATTTTGTCTGTGGATGCTAGCCCGGTCGGAATTGGGGCGGTGATCGCTCATCGTTTCAGTGATGGCTCAGAGAGGCCTATAGCGTTTGCTTCTCGCATACTTTCACCCAGCGAACGCAACTACGCCCAACTCTGTAAGGAAGCACTGGCGATTAAATGGGGCGTTTCCAAGTTTTACCGTTACCTGTTGGGACGTCGATTCTGTCTAGTTTCAGATCACAAGCCTTTGTGTCATATTTTTGGGCCTAAGGCGAAGTTACCAGTTATTACTGCTACACGACTTCTACACTACGCGCTGTACTTGCAACAATTTCAGTTCGACGTGAAATACAGAAAGAGTGATGATAACGGCAATGCAGATATGCTTTCACGCCTACCTGTTACATCGGAGACCTTGTTTGACCTGGATGATGTTGAAGAATTCCAAACCCATCATTTACAGGTTGTGCCAATCAAGCCTGTGGATCTGGCGAAGGCCACCAGAGAAGATCCAGACTTGATGCCTATTCTTGAAAAACTACGTGCTGGTGAGTCATTTCACGATGGCAAATATTCATTGCATGCAGGATGCATATTGCTAGGCATTCGTGCGGTTATACCAGCAAAATTACAACGCACAATACTCCATGAACTGCATTTGGGTCATATGGGAGTAGTTAAAATGAAAGCGTTAGCACGTTCATACGTGTATTGGAAAAATATTGACCAAGACATAGAGAATTTGTGTCGCAATTGTGTCAACTGCGCTGAATACAAAACGCAGCAAAAAACCCCCAAGGTGCACTACTGGGAGTACCCCGCAAAACCGTGGGAGAGAATACATATAGATTTTGCTTCGTATGCAGGCAAAATTTTTTTAATAGTGGTTGATTCTTATTCTAAATGGCCTGAGATTTTTCCGATGTCTTCAATGACAGCTAATACTACTACTACTGTTTTAAGAACATTGTTTGCTCGATATGGTCACCCGATTTGCTTAGTTTCGGACAATCAGTCGACGTTTGTGGGAACGGAGTTCCAAGCATTTTTACGTAAACTTGGTATTCGGCATCTTACGTCGCCCCCACACTATCCAGCAAGCAATGGACAGGCTGAACGTTATGTTGGAAGTATGAAACAAGCTTTACGCTGTCTCCAGAATCAGAACAATTTATACGACAACTTACAAGAATTTTTATTTGCATATCGCAGGGCTCCTCACGTGCTTACAGGGCACAGTCCTGCAAGTTTATTTTTGGGGCGAGAGATATCGTCACCTCTTACTATCTTACGCCCAAATATTGGTCGGGCCATCTCAGAGCAGAGAGACACCCTTTTCCAAGATCCTGTTTTCCAGCCTGGAGAAAAAGTGGCGGTACGTAACTACACTACGCCGTTACGGCGTTGGGTCTTTGGGACCATCATCAGCAAGGATGGGGCATTACAATACACGGTGCAGGTGGGAAACGAGCTGTGGCGTCGACACGGAGGTCAAATACGTCCGGTGGGACAGGACATCCCTCTCCGTGAAGAAAGAGCATACAAGCAGCCTATCGCGAATCCTGGTCCTACTCCAATTCAAGCACCGCCCACTCCTCAGCGAGATTCAAGTATTATGGATACTACTTCGGGCGAGCAGCTGACTACAGTAATTCAAGCACCGCTCACTCCTCAGAGAGATTCCATTATTATAAGCTCTACTTCTGGCGAGCAGCAGAGTACATCTAGGCAATCGCTCACTCCAAGGCGAACTTCGATGGCTAATATGCAGATGGAGGCACCTTCGCCTGCTGCAGAAACAGTGGCGGCTCGTCGTCCTGTCAGAAATCGCCGAGCTCCACAGCGCTTGAACATATGAAAGTGCGCGTTACGAGTGCATGGCCTGTCGAGTGCAGTGATTTTTTTTTTTTCTTCTCTTATGGTATGTTGCTAGTGTACTGTGGCACCCGCAGAGCTCCCCTGTCCTTTGTCTATTACTATGCCTAGGAGGTTTGCAATTATTTTTTTTCTACAAGGGGGAGGACTGTGGTGTCTGTGGTTTTCTAGAACCACGTATTCCGGAAAAACCATTAGTTGGAGTTGTATGGTCGTAAACAATAAATAAAGATGGATGAACGATTTACCGAATTATTAATTTATTACTATATTATTTAATCCTGTACAATAATTAATGGATATAACAGAATAGTATAATGGGTAAACTACAGAACACTATCTGCGATAAACGCACTGTAAGCTCAGCTACTGTTCAACCAATCGTCACACAGTCACCCAAGACGCTGTCGTGTGTAACGACTTCCTCTCAGCCAAAAAATGAGTTGCACAACCTCATTGGCACAGCTGTCGTCCACGTAAAGGACAATCTAGGCTACACGCACGAAGTGTGCCTATGCTTAGATAGTGGCAGCGAAGAAACACTTATCTCTCTGCCCACTGTTAAAAAACTAGGTCTAAACTTTTCAAAAAAGAAATTGTTACCTATTTATGGGCTAGGTGATTCATTAAAGAACACCATAGGCTCTACTGTACTCTCGCTTAGATCGAGATTTAATCCCGAATTTATCTTCGAAATAAATGCTAAAATCATGAAAACTATCTGCCAAAATTCTACAAAAGTGACATTAAGTAATGATTTCACAACATACGTTAAGAATTATCAGCTAGCTGACCCAAAGTTTTTTAATTCAAAACCATATGACATTCTATTGTCCGTCGGAGATACCGTCGAATTAATGCAAAATAACGAAAAATTCCTAAATATTCCGAATATTCGACACCCTCCTAACTGGCCTTATCCAGTACATACTCCGTTTGGATACGTAATTATGGGAAAAATTCCCATCTTAAGCGGCTCCGATCCCAAGGTTTTCATGGCTCAATCCGACATTCAACTAGCCGACATCATGGAAAAATATTTTGATCGCGAAACCATTCCAGCTTCCGATCATGAGACCTTGCCTCCATGTGAAGACGATTTATATGTCGAACAACATTTTCTAGACTCTTATAAGCGAGACACCGATGGTTCGTTTATAGTGTCATTACCATTTCGTTCCGATATTTCCTCGTTAGGCAACAATCGAGCCCGTGCAATTGCATGCTTCCGTGCTATGGAAAGTAAACTTTTAAAAAATCATGAGCATTACGCTACTTATAAAGAGACATTACAAGATTACCTTAATAAAAATGAAATCTCGCGTTCTCATGTTACGTCGCAGTACTTACTAAACCAAAAGATTGTTTTTAAGAAATCAAGCGGGAAACCAAAGCTTGTCTTTGTACCTACTCTAACTGCTCCTGGCAATAATTTACATTTAAATTCCATTCTACATACAGGTCCGAAACTGCATAGAGACATAAATTATGTTCTGATAGCCTGTAGATTATCTACTGTATGCCTCATGTGCGATATCAAGACGTTTTATCGAAGTATTCGACTTCGCCCTTCGGATTCTGAAAAAATTCACATTTTGACACGTCTCGACGAAAACGGTCAGGCTTCCCCTGACGGTTCAGTAACTGAAAGCAAGTTAAATCACCTCTGCTATGGTCTTACTTGTAGCCCATATATTGCACTACGTTGTGTAAAGCAACTTTCTCTGGAAAATGAAAAAGAATTTCCCATTACTACGTCATTTTTAAATAAAAACCGATTTATTGATGACCTCGTATATTCATGCGATTCTGTTCAGTCGTGCATCAAAATTCGAGATCAACTGATTAAAATTCTTAAAAAAGGGAATTTTCACTTATGCAAATTTATAAGCTCACATCCAGAAGCCCTTAACGGTCTTCCAGATTCAGACTTAGGTTCGATCTCTTCCGACGTAAATCTTTCTAATTCTACTATGCCAGTTCCGGTTTTAGGTATTCTTTGGAACCCCGAGACTGACATTTTCAAGTTCGAATTTCAACCATTTACTGGTACTGTAACACGTAGGTCATGCACGAGTTACTTAGCTCGCACGCATGATACTATGGGCCTCTTGCACCCATGTGTGTTTTTTATGAAAACTTTAATTCAATCTCTATGGGGCAATTTTCCCAACACGGGGTGGGACGATGAAGTTCCAGAACCGTACAAGTCACAATGGTTAACATTTACTAATGAAATGCCTATATTGTCGAAAATCAGAATCCCTCGCTGCATTACCAACCAATCATCTACCCATTGGTTATCTATAATGTGTGACAGTAGCCAAAAAGGATACTCATCAGTTGCCTATCTCACATCGAAATCCCCCGAAGGATCGTTTCATAGTAACTTACTAATAGCCAAAAGTAAGCTCTGCCCCCAGAAAATAATTCGTACTATGCCCGAATTGGAGTTATCAAGCATTGAACTTGGAGCAAAATTAATAAAATGGTTCATTGACGGTCAATTGCCTATCCAAATTCAAAATATTTGTATATTCTCAGATTCCAAAATAGCGCTTTCATACGTTCACGTACCTGTACAAAAATTGAAAATATTCAATGCTAACCGCGTTTCTCGAATTATGGAAATTGTGTCTCAATCGACAGTTCCAGTATCGTTCCACTACTGTACCACCTCTGAAAATGCAAGCGACCTTTGCACCAGAGGTCTATACCCATCGCAATTGCTGGAAAATTCGCTATGGTTTTCAGGGCCTAGCATTCTGAGGGAAAACTTTCCACCCCCTCCATTTTCCCCAAGCGACTGCAAAAATCTGCCCGGTTTAAAACCGGATAGTTTAATTTCCTTGAAATTAACCCAATCACCAGATATGAATATTTTTATAAATCTGATAGAAAAGTTTTCAAAATTTTCTATTTTACAAAGAACTACTGCTTATGTATTACGATTCATCTCAAATTGTCGAAAAACGAAATCTGAACGCATAAAATCGTCTCTCACAGTAGACGAGCTCAATCTTGCTACCCACACTATAGTGAAAATTCAACAGGAACACAGTTTTCCCGATGAACTTTCGCGAATAAACAAAGGGAAACCACCCACTGATAAGTTTGCGAAACTTACACCGTTCATTGGTAAACATCAGATATTACGAGTGGCCGGTCGGCTGCAGTTAGCTAGTTTACCATACGAAACCAGGCACCCAATGATACTCCCCAAGTGTCATTTAGCCGTTTTATTGTGCCGACTATATCACGCTCAATCGGGTCACAGTGGTACAAATCTCAGTACCTGCCTTCTAAAACAAAAGTTTTGGATAATCTCTGTACGATCAATAATGCGTTCTGTTATCTACCGTTGTTTTACGTGCGCTAAACTGAATCCTGTACGCCCATCTCCAATACAAGCGGATCTTCCCAGGTCCCGACTAACTCCCTGTTTTCCGTTTCGAGGTACAGTTTCGATAGACTGCTTCGGACCTTACCACGTAATACCAGGACTGCGCAGTTCTGGCAGGAAAAACCCACAGGCAAACATGAAAGTTTGGGGTATCATTTTCCTGTGCGATGCAACACGGTGTGTGCACATTGAACATCTGTGTTCAATGACTATGGAGGATTTCCTCGACAGTGTCACCAGATTTACCTCTCGTAGGTCGCTTCCTTGCGAAATCAGATCCGACCATGGTACAAATCTGATGGCGGGAGGGAAATTCATGTCCGAATGTGCGAAATTTCTAAATGATAATCAGGATGAAATTCTATCAGCTTTAGCTACGCGTTCTATAAAGTTCACTACAATACCTGTTGCGGCTCCTTGGATGGGAGGTTACGAGCCCCTCATAAAAGTCGCAAAGAATGTTTTAAAACGCTTACTTGTAGAACCATTACACCTACAAGATCTTATAACACTGTTTATTAATGTTGAAGGACTGGTCAACAGTCGGCCCTACATAGGCCCAACTCTGTTCGACACTACAGACCCTGCATTAATATTGTCACCTAGTCATATGTTGACTGGAGGTCATCTCAATTCAGCACCCATTTTGGTGAACGATGAACCCATGCCCTTGCGTAAAAGATTTTACAAACTAAGAGCTATTATCCAAATATTCTGGAAAACCTTCCGTCGTGAAGTATTAAACACGTATATGCAAAAGCTTAAATGGCCGAAAGGTAATAACGCTAATGTCAAGGTAGGCGATCTCGTTTGGATTCCATCCCTAACAGGGAAGTTTTCAGTCCCAGGCTATTGGGGCTTAGGAATAGTTGAAAAGCTCTACCCAGACGCAAACAATGTGGCTAGAACCATAGACATTAAGACTCGAAGTGGAGTCATTAAACGGGCACTACGATCTATCGTTCTCGTACCCCGTCCCAATGTACTTGTAGAATAAAATAACTCTGCATTCGAAAAAGATTGCAGATTAATGAGTTACATTTTTCTTATATTATTTATATTGTATATTTTGGTTTGCCAGTTTTACCCTCCATTTAAGGGGGGAGGTTAGTTGTAACAAAACACGTTACAACATGAAACAGCAAGAGGCAGCACAGCTCTAGTCAGTCGCCATTTTACTCCCACGTAGTTCGTTCGGATATTCCCTCTGTTCTTTCACATTATTAATTCATCTAGTTTTAGTCTGGTATAAATGGTAACAAAATCTCTACTCCGTCGTGCGCCTAGAGTTAAACAGCAAGATAGTCTACGAAGCTGGGCGCCCAGACCATCTGATCGACCGCACCGTCATTAAAGGTAAGGCAAACGTCTGAGGAGAGATTATTAATCCATACTACCAATCAATTATAAAACCTTTGAAACTATTTAATACACAGTATAATTTAATATATTTCGGGAGTGCCTTTCGGCGCCTGAGACTTCGGCATGTTAGGCATTCACCGTTCACCTCTTGTGGCCCCACGGTCCTGCTGTAGTATGAATTAATATTAATGAAACATGTGATACCTACTCATATTGGCATGAAGTGTACGCCGATGGCAATTGTACGCCTCTGGATGGCTTAACCTACTTTGAGGCCTGGAGTGTTGAACCTGCTGACAACCGCTGACAATGAGAACCTGGTTAGTATTGTACAGCGGGGAGTCAGGGCAAGAAGGACGACCTCAGGCCCGGAGGCCCACGGCAATCTGGAGGGCGTAGCTCCTGGCCCGTACCTGTTGTTCCAAATATATCTCCTTAGGCGCCGATTCCACCGACCAGCTAGGGCTAAACACGAAAACGGTGACGTGGTAGCAGACATTCAAGACTTAGGCGGGGTTTCCACCGACCTCGCATTGCAGAATGCAAATGACATTGACAGAAATTAGAATTTTTCTTTTTATAGAAATCTATTAAAATGTTTGTACTTAACATATCCCATGACGCTATTTCTTAATTTTAGTTTGTTTGTTTGTTATTTTACTGTATGATCATTGATCAATTTTAACTATGGCACAGAGGAAAACAAGCATTTCCGTCAATGTCATTTGCATTCTGCTATGCGTGGCCGGTGGAAACCCCGCCTAAGTCTTGAATGTCTGCTACCACGTCACCGTTTTTGTATTTAGCCCTAGCCGGTCGGCGGAATCCCCACCTGAGAAACGATCAACTCATGTCTTCTCATTTGTAGGATAAGTTCCTTTTACAATATAATAGATGTTATATGATACCTCAGATTAACCCTGCCCTCTGAATCTGAGGAAGTCATATTGCTGTCAGAAGTGGAGAACTTGGTGGATATTAGGCAAAACTATAAGCTGTAGTTACTACACTTTTCATTCGGTTAGGCGCCCATTCCACCGACCGGCTAGGGCTATTTACAAAAACGGTGACGTGGTAGCAGACATTCAAGACTTAGGTGGCGTTTCCACCGACCTCGCAATGCAGAATGCAAATGACATTGACGGAAATTAGAATTTTTCTTTTTATAGAAATCTATCAAAATGTTTGCACTCAACATATCCCATGACGCCATTTTTTAATTTTAGTTTGTTTGTTTGTGATTTTACTGTATGATCATTGATCAATTTTAACTATGGCATAGAGGAAAATAAACATATCCGTCAATTCTGCAATGCGAGGTCGGTGGAAACCCCGCCTAAGTCTTGAATGTCTGCTACCACGTCACTGTTTTTGTAAATAGCCCTAGCCGGTCGGTGGAATGGGCGCCTAAGCCGAGATAGTGGTCTTTTTATGATTCACCATCCCCACGACGTAAACCTGATGCCGCGAATAAAAGCCAAGTGGGAATGACATTATGAGATAAATGCGGACCAGTTATATATAACAGGCAAATCAATACCTACCTATTGTAAATAGTGTATTTAAACTTTACCTGTTTTTCATTGTTATTTCTGATTTAACACGAATTCGATTACACAACAAACTTGTGCCCAAACTCTACCACAAACTTGTTCATTTCTATCTCCCCCTGGGGACGTCAAAGTTACGTTCGCACAAAAGCAGTGTCAAAACTTGTTGTGTACCGTCGTATATACTACACAGTGGAACTTTACTTGTATAGCATTACCCACAGTGATTTACTGATACGGCTGTTTGATACAGCTTGTCGGATTTCCTACAATAATAGCACAGGCATTTTCAGGGTCTGTCTCTAGGAGTACTAACTTCTATTATGACATACACGTATTCATTCAAACGTGCTCTTGCCTCCTGGTGATCTTGGATAGTTTAGCGTCCGTGTTGGGACCGCGCAGCCTGTACGAAGGAGCGAAGAGAGCTCGTGGCAGGTACCTAAGTGAGGAGAGCTCACCACATGATGACACAGGACAGAAGAAGAATAGTATGATCAAGGCTTCAATGGATAGTTGCCGCCAAAGTTTTCCCATCGACACTCCAGCGAAACTGAAATATTCTACGTTGAGAAATAGACTGTTTTTTTTTTTAAATTTCACCAATCAATCACCAACCCATTTGATTCCATGACAAATCGCCAGTGAATCGCTGGCTCCGTGTGTTCCGGGCCTTACTAGTAAGTACGTATTTCCCAATCCGAACAATAGGTACTGAGCTACCGAGGTACTATCTCCGAGTCGTGCCACTGAAAATGTCGACCGCAGATGTTTGGAAGTACTCCTTCAGATCAACCACGGATCTCCTGTTCCATCATTTCTTGAAGTTTATTATATGAGAGGTCTTAAAGTTCATTATTTCCTATTTGAGGTTGTGCTCAAGTACACTCCTCGGGACCTCGACACAGTGCCGGGTTTGGGCTTGTGGGGGCCCGTGGGCCCGAATTATGTGGGGGCCCTTTCTCGGGGAGAAATTTCTAATCCCCTTAGACGAATATCCCACAATAAATTATAAAATGGTGACACAGGTTGCAAAATCATTATAAAAAAGAAAAGCGATTCTTAGTAATATAAAGTCAAGTCAATAGTACAATACAAGCCTAAGGGCTACTCAACTAAAGCTGTAGACACTGCGGTGTATTTTTAAAAGGAATAAATTAATAGGTACCTAATTATAAACACAAAATTTTAATTTATTTAAAGATGCACTCTTCGACTCTTTATTACAGCAAAACTGTCAATTATATCGTCATAATTTAACGCTGCCACTATGTCGTGATTTATATTCAGCATTGAAAGATGGCTAAGCCGAGCTTCAGAAGAACTGGTGCGACGAGGATTTTTTATGTGTTTTAGTACGGAAAAAGATCGCTCGCTGCTTATGTTGCCACTCATTATAACTAAGTACATCTTCAAAAGTACTTCTACATTGGGAAAGCTATCAGCTACTCCTCTTTCTAAAATCAAATTGTACATGAACCGTTCAAAACTGATACGTTTTTCTTCGATTATATTGTTTTTTTGTGCATCATCTATCACAAATAATTTCACAAACTCACGAAACTGTACTAGCTCGAAGTACAAGTTACCGTCCAAGTCACCTGTGTAACAACTCACCAGGTTCTCTGCCCTAGTTTTCAAATCATCAGGGCTTATTTTTTCTAAATATTGTAAAAATCCAAATTTCCTATTTATGTCTTCATATGCTGAAATTCTCCGATCCAATGATTGCATAAACTGGTCAATTATGGGAATGAAACTTTCGATTCGGAATTTCTCGCTATGACTGAATTCAGCTTCCTCAGTTTTCCCATAATCCAAAGGATTTAGCCTCACATTTCGGATCCGCTTCCGCAAAGTTTCCGATTTATAAGAATTGTGCCCACACAATTCAACACCCTTTTTCTCATATTCTTGGAAAGAATCCCTAAATTCCCCAATGAAGATCTTAAGGGACTCCATCACACTGATCGAAGTATTAATGTCGATTCTTGGATTCTGGAGATTGATGTTTACTGCATTCACCCTTGCCAGTATATCGTTCCAAAGAACAGCGTAAATTGCTATCTCCAACGTGGTAATTTGCAAATAGAGTCCACTTGCTTGGACATCTTCTTCGGAGAGATCTTTAAGGACTTCTCGTATTTCGTTATAGCCCAAAACTAGGCTATTAGTAGCTTCCGCTCTTGAGGACCACCGGGTTAAACTGATTCTTTTGGGCACTGGTATGTTGTGGCCATACTTCTTCGCAGCACTTTTTAGAACATTTGAAAGGACGTTGAACCGAGCTGTGGAACTTGTAAAAAATACATAAATTTGCTCAAGAAAGCTAAAAAATAATTTCGATTGGGAGCAGGAGTCCATCGCTTTTGTGCCCACTAAGTTGAGGGAATGATTGAAACATGGAACCCATAAAGCCAAAGGATTCTCATTTAGCACCAAAGTGCGTAGACCACTATATTCTCCACTCATAGCGGAAGCATTGTCATACGACTGCCCACGAATATCTTTCAAATCCAGGCCGAACTTTTTTAAAACTTTGTTGAGGCCATCAAATAATTCTTTAGCTTTATGGCCTTGGTTTGGCATAAAACTAAGAAATCTTTCCTTTGGTGTGCTTTCTTCTAGATACCTGACAATCACAGTCATTTGATCTATATGGCCTTCGTCAGTTGTTGAATCTACCGAAACCGAATAATATTTGCAGGCTTTTAAGCGTTTAATTATTTCATCGCTAACTTTGGTGGACATCAGCGCAATTAATTCTTCGCAAATGTGGGCAGATAGGTAGTTAACGCCGCCACTACCACTGCCACGATTTCCATGCTTCTCTAAGTGGCCTACTAAAAACGGATCATATTGTGCAATTAGCTCAAGGACTCCCAAATAATTGCCATTTTTGGTTGATCCCAAAATTTCGTTGTCCCCTCGAAAGGCAAGTCCTCGTCCAGAAAGAAATATTATGACGGAAATCAATCTGTTTAGAACGTTTCGCCAATAAGCAATGCTCTCCTTCACTTGTGTGGCCAACTCACGATCAATACGCATTGCCTCGTTTGAGAGATGCTTAAATTGGCAAACTATTTGCAAATGCGTTACGGTAGTTTCATGTCTTTTCAAACGCTCAGACGCATGCTTCCAGTCAGCAAACCCTTCAGTTGAAAACTGATTTGCTGATTTGCAGAGCAATTTACAATAAAAGCAGTATAGCTTCCCCGTACTAGGTGAAAAACATAACCAAGAGCGGCTTATAGACTTGCCTGCCTGAGTTTGACGAAGGAATAAACTTGCATGGCATTTTCTTCTTTTCACTGCATCTACTTGTCCCAAGCTTTTTTCTTTCAAAATATCTTCATTACAATGCTGAGTTTCCAAATTTCCTTTCTTGATCCAATAGTCGATGTGTTGTTGACTAAGAACTGCTGGCCACAATCCCACGTCATTTTCTTTGCAAAATCCATCATCAGCAGTATTTTCGGATTCGTCATTGTTATCAATTACTGCCTACAAGTAAAACAATTACAGTTGTAATTAATTTTGTAAACAATCCTTTCGGCATGGCCGACTCAAGTTTAGGTAGGTTTAATTCATACAGTAAATTAACAGGAGTCCCCCATTTTTAATTCCATAAGAATTACTGGGGTGAGTGGGGTCGGTAATTTTTGATTGCGGTCACCTTAATTAAGTAATTAAAGTCAAACTCTTACCTCTTGGGTAGGGCTAGCAATAACTTGAGAAGATGCAGGAAAATCAGAATCACCACTCATCATTTCAACAAAATTAGAAGTAGAACTAGGAGTAGATGGACCCGTCTCTATTTTTGTTACAAAATCCGTTATACGGCGCGTTTTAGATAAAACATCTTGAATTTTGTTTTCTTTATCTGCTGCGATTTTCCGCTTTTCACTGCCGCTTGCATATTCGCGTTTTCCCTTGTGACGATCCATTATTTCACTACGGAATCAAAAATAAAAATTGTAATAAATTAGTTTTTTCAGAACTCACTAGCCAGAGCCTAATTATCTAGTCCACTTGTTCCTATTGCCCTACTTAAGATGAAATGTGCAGCCACGTGGTCACCACAAAATCGAATACATTTTATTTTTTATCCCCTTTTGTATAAAACATCTCAAAATTCCGAATCATGCGTCTTATAATATAACATTTTATGACATATAACATTTTAGACCAATGAATTTTATATTTATAACGTGCTCGATTTTGTGGCGACCACGTGGCTGGGCACATTTCGTATTAAAATTAATAGGCTTACAAAGTTTTGATGCGTTCTGTGAATTGTGGTAAATGGGCGCAGAATACGAAAAATAAGGACCTTATCTTATAAAGAACAACTATTAGGTACTTCCGCCTCTAATATAAGAATTAACTTATGCTACTTACCTTAACAATATACCAACCAGAAAGTGCTGATAAAAGTAGTTTCAATTTAGAAATTTGATTTCAAATTTTCAATTTGTATTTAATGAAGCAAAACAATCGTGGTTTCAGAGCAGGAGTGGACATACTTCATTTTTTGTTAAATTTTTATCAAAAATGAGTCATTAATGCCACGATGCGTTCGAATTTCCCGCGAAAATTTAAAAAGTTATCTGTTTTGATTTTTTTTAATTTTTTCAATTTTTTATTTGTATTTTTTCGTTTTGTGGGGGCCCCATTTTTGTGGGGGCCCTGGGGCCCGGGCCCACAGTGCCCCATAGCCAAACCCGGCACTGCCTCGACATCTTCAACGGGTGAAGTGAGAGAACTTTACAAAACTTTCTTCATTGAAGCAGTGCAAAACCACTAGGCAACTTATAATAAAAAGATTTCTAGTCGCATCTGTAGACCATTTCATTCCATTTTTCCCCATTCATCTGATGTACCATTAGTCTCCCATTCATTTGGAAGGGTGATAGCTGTCGACAAAGAGGGGGTCGTACCTCTGTCTACAAAACCTGATTATTATTTTGCGACTCATAGGTTACACACAAAACATCAAAAGCCTTTGGGATTCCAACTTCTTTCGGGCTCTTTTGTAAATGATGCACCATGTCACGTAGCCATATGAAGCAGTGTGCGCAGTGTTTTCAATTGGAAAAACATATCAAAACAAAACATTTCAAAGGCTTCCAGCTTATTTTGGTCTCTTTTTTAAATGCTGCACGCTACCACGCTATCACCTTGCCATCGAAGTCGATTTTCGAAGTCGAAGTCGAACTTCTCTCGGTCTCTTTTGTAAATGATGCACCATGTCACGTAGCCATATGAAGCAGTGTGCGCAGTGTTTTCAATTGGAAAACATAACAAAACAAAACATTTCAAAGGCTTCCAACTTCTTTCGGTCTCTTTTGTAAATGATGCACTGTGTCACGCAGCCATAAAGCAGTATGAGCAGTGTTTTCAATTGGAAAAACATATCAAAACAAAACATTTCAAAGGCTACCACCTTGCCATCGAAGTCGATTTTCGAAGTCGAAGTTGAACTTCTTTCGGTCTCTTTTGTAAATGATACACCATGTCACGCAGCCATAAAGCAGTGTGTGCATTGTTTTAAATTTAAAAAACATAACAAAACATCGCAATGGCTTCCAGCTTCTTTCGGTCTCTTTTGTAAATGATGCACCATGTCAGGCAGCCATGAAGCAGTATGGACACTGGGCAGTGTTTTAATTGGAAAAACATAACAAAATATGCACCGTGTCACGCAGCCATAAAGCAGTATGCAGTGTTTTAAACAGCAGCAGTAAATCGTAGCTGTGCCATAAACCATAACCAATACTTCATCAAAGGAAATGAAATCCCAAACAAATCGCCAATCAAATTCCAAATTAATTGAGCCACCACTACTGCATAAATCAAAAAGCGTTAAAAAATACCTGCGGATAAAACCGTGGTGGAAAATCCCCAAACGGGGAAAATTTAGGAGAAAATCCAGAAAATAATATTTTCAATGGAACCGTGGAGCTTTGGTTTTTCGAATAATTTATGCGAGTATGAAAATTAATTCGTGTTGTTTACTCTGAAAGGGAACTAGTTCCGTTTGCTTTTACAGCCGGTTCCATTTTATGAACACTGCAGCTGCGTCTAAACAGCCACCAACCCCTAAATATACTGTATTACAGCATATTTTAACGTATCTATTCACTGTACAGCAATGTTTATTTGCCTGTGTCGCTCACCTTATATCGAGACATAGACGGATACAGGAGGGTAACTGCCCCCGCCCCCTCCCCAAAATTTAGTAAACTATTGTAAGATAATTTATTACGTTTAATCGATACATATGTTGCTTATATTTTGACCCCAACTACCCCTCCTCTTCCCCCCAAAATGGGCTGGATCCGTCCCTGTATAGAGATGTTTATGTTTTTGTATTTAATGGGGTTTCCCAATTTAGGGGACCTGTTGAATGAGAAATTAAAATTAATTTGGTTAAATTTACTCGTGTTGTGCTCACAATTGTCCTCAATCATAGTAATGATTCGCTCTCGACAGCTTAGTCTAAAGGTAATATACGTGTGTACCAGTGTACCTATGGCCTGCTGTCACAATTGTGCGTCATTATTAGCCAATCAGAGCGCTAGTCACATGTCTTTTAGACTACTGATGGGTAGGCTCCCGAAGTGATAAAAGACTTGTAACGGCGACTTAGAGACTCCGAGACAACTTCTAAGAAGATTGAGATGAAAAAGAGAGAGAGAGAGAGAGAGCAACGATGTGATTGGATAGTGTATTGTACTGTATATGAGTGGTGTAGAAGCAAAACGGGTTAATTTCATTTCAGTAAATACTGTATTTCAGGAGAGCTAAAAAACTGTAGCTGAGTGCCCTGTCACCCTGTGATTGCATCTAAACCCAATATTCGCACTAGTTTTACGCTGGACTATGTCAGAATTAGCTTCTGATAATAAATTCAAAGGATAGATTTCAACCAGATGAAGCTATTGCCGCCAAAACTCAATTTCAGAAATTTGTGAACTTTGACTGTTTTGCTTCTATACCACTAATATAATATTCTTTAATTGGGTGCAACAGACTTCCTACAATTTTATTTTTTCTTAAAAAGATTAATCGCATACAAACAATTTAATTAATGCATCCGGTTGACCTTTTCAGTCGTCTCTGGGTACTAACACCCGTGTTGAGTTACGAGACACCTCCGATCGCATGGCGTGAAAAGACTCGCACAAGTGAAAGCACGTTACCACCTGGCCATCAAAGTCAAAAAGACCATAAAACTCGTAGTGTAGTCCAGAATGTCTTCAAAATGCATCTTTTCTTTTGAGTCCCCTTCAAGGCCTATCCGTTCATAAGTTTATGAAGGCTATATACACCATCCAGTACTTGCCCTATTAGTAAGAACAGTAAAATAATTCCCAGAGACAGTTACTGCAGTATAAAATGAAATTGTAAAGCCTACTGTAGCTGACATAGAGTGTAATAATCATATAACATAGGGCTGTTGAAAAGTATCTCCCATGAGAGGTTCCGGCGCTTCAGCCGCGGGCAGTATTTGCATTTTACATTTGCAGTATATTCCCTTGAATATTATGCCCCATATTGTCTGCTTCTATAACTAGTTCAAAATCTATGGTGTGTCGACGATGTAAGCCTTTTTGGTCTCATTCTCATGGCCTTCTTCTTCTTCCTCTTCTTCTCCTCCATCTTCATCGTCATCATTGGCATTATACTCATCTTCATCACCATATTCTGCATCTATTTCATCATCATCTTCTTCTTCTTCCACTCCCCATGTTAGGTTCCATTTTGCCTGCTTCTAATCCTCCATTAACGTATACACCATACCAACTGTATATATTGTGATGATTTGCTGTATTCAATGCTTCTACCTTCAGTATATTCCATGGTAGTAGTATAGAAAGGGGGTTTCTGGCGCTTACCCCACCCCCCGTCGAGCTACCCCACCCCCCGTCGTGCTACCCCTCGTGGGTGGTCTGATTTTTTTTTTTTTTTTTTTTTTTTTTCCACCCCCCGTCATGCTACCCCTCGTGGGTGGTCTAATTTTTTTTTTTTTTTTTTTTTTTTTTTTTTTTTTTTCCACCCCCCGTCATGCTACCCCTCGTGGGTGGTCTAATTTTTTTTTTTTTTTTTTTTTTTTTTTTTTTTGGTGTTAATTGAATTAAAACATTTCTTTCTTCTTCTTCTTTCTTCTTCGTGGGTGGTCTTTGTACCCCGCCGTGCTTATCCCGTTGTCTATCTATCTCTGTACCAGGTGGGTGGTCTATGACGCACCCCCCCCCCCCCCCTCCCCGTAGTACAGCGTACATCTAGAATGTTCCAAATGTGTCGTTACAAAAGGCATCGCCTTGGGTTGAGGAGCTTAGTTGAAGCCAAACCTTCATTCAAGACTCAAGTAATACCACTTTATAAGTAAAATTGTATAATCTTACAACATGACATCTCTATTCAATAAAGTTAATGCCATCAACCAAGTAGCCGGGCCTACCATATCAATGCGAAAACTAGTGATTGGAGTTAAATACCTAATATTGAAAATAGTGCAAATCGAAAAAACAGAATATGGACCAGCTGTAAAAGTCATATTGCGAGGATTGGAAAAAGAAGTCGTGGAATGTTTTGTGCCTCAACAATATCTGCCAGCCTTTCAACAAAGTGAAGTTACTCCAGGAGCTGAGATGTATCTTATCGTTTCAAGCCATCGGGGAAAAAATAGTGTCAACCTACAGATCATAGAATGAATATTTCATGATGTATTATTATTGTAAACTACAGAAATAATGTAAATATATGAATAATTTCTATATATATTTTGTTCTTGTTTTATTAATTTCATAACTAGTTTTAAGCTTACAGTTAGATGATGATGAGTATTAAAAACTAATGTTTGAAAGAAACAAGCTATTGCTTCAGTCATAATCGAGTACTTGAACGGTGAAGGGTTATCATAATCATAGACTATGAAATGATGTAAATCAAATAATTAAACGAGTACATTAGCTAATTTTAATAAATCTATCCGAAGCATAGGTTTATGGGAAGTATTGATTTGGTAAATAGTTAACCGTGTGCAGGTTCAAACCTGTTGTGAATCACCAGGTGCATATAACTCTGTACAGCCGTCTAATGGTTCAGACAAACAACACATTAATAAATCTACCCCTCGCGGACAGTCCATTGTAAGCTAATGTGATTTTTGTTTTCGTAAATCTATCCAACACTTATATTGAAGGGAAGTATTGATTTGGTAAACAGAGTGCAGGTTCAAACCTGTTGTGAATCACCAGGTGCATATAACTCTGTACAGCCGTCTAATGGTTCAAACAAACAAGCCATTAATAAATCTACCCCTCGCTGACAGTCCATTGTAAGCTAAAGTGATTTTTGTTTTCGTAAATCTATCCAACACTTAGGTTGAAGGGAAGTATTGATTTGGTAAACAAATAACAGGGTGCAGGTTCAAACCTGTTGTGAATCACCAGGTGCATCCAACACTTAGGTTGAAGGGAAGTATTGATTTGGTAAACAGAGTGCAGGTTCAAACCTGTTGTGAATCACCAGGTGCATATAACTCTGTACAGCCGTCTTATGGCTCAAACAAACAAGCCATTGATAAGTCTACCCCTCGCTGACAGTCCATTGTAAGCTAAAGTGATTTTTGTTTTTGCATTAGTTGCAATCGATCGTTAGAAAATGAATGGTGTCTTAACAACATATTATCCGCTTCGTGATGGACAATCTATCCCTGTACCCTTACCATCTATCCTTAGTGGGTGGTCGTCGCTACAAAAGGCATCGCCTTGGGTTGAGGAGCTTAGTTGAAACCGAACCTTCATTCGCGTAGTACCACTTCATTGTAGTGAATTTGTGTAATCGTACAGCATGGAATCGAAGAAAAGGAAACTGAACGCGAGGGAATATGTGTGTAGAATATGTGCTGTGAGTTTCACACTAAATTGTCATTTGAAAAGGCATGCTATAAACAAACATGGAGTTAGTATTATACCGTGCAAAAAATGTAAAGCTACATTCACATGCAGAGAGGACCTATCTCATCATATATTGCAGCGGCATACATCAGCTAATCGCGGGAAGGAAACTGAACAAATCACCCCAAAACTGACATCTGCTGGGAATGGAGAGGACTGCAAGGCATGCGGGGGCAAAATCAACAACTCCAGTCCACTTACAGTTCTGTGTAAAGAATGTTCATCTATCTTTTCGTGTAAGTATGAGAATCCTGTATCTGTTAAAACCCTTGAGTGTAAATATATTTGTGAATTCTGTTCGGTCCCTTTTGCTCGGAAGTATAGTTTGAAAGTCCACATATTAAGCATACATATTATTAATTGTTTGAATTGCAAGAAATTGTTTATGAGGGAAGATTTTACTAATCATAAGAATAATTGCACAATTATGAGCGGGGGAGCACTATCCAACGAGGAGAACTTTTTATGCAAAACATCTATAGCTCTAGATGGTGTAGTAAAACAATACAATTATAAAAACATAACCATACATGATCCCGTTGTATATTTAAATAATATGGAAGGTGAGGTTGATTCTATTACAACTGAAAACATTAAACTTTTTAATGCAATTAAATGGTATGTAGCCTTACACATTAAATTTGAACGCGGACCCGACAATAATAAAAACTATACTGAAGCATGGTTTCATGCTAAAAACGAACAACTTTTCCTCACTGATGACTCCACAATAAAATATCAACAAATGATTGAACAAATTTTAGTAAAAATAGATAAATTTCAAGCAATGGGAAGCGGGTGGGTGTTGAAATCTTTAAAACGTTTTGTTATTTTTATTGCTGAATATAATCCATGCAGTGGTAGTAGTTACATCCCTTTACCCAAAAAAATCTATAACACTAAAGCAGTAATCAATATTAAAAATGACGATCTCAAATGTTTTATATGGTCAATTTTAGCATACTTACATCCAGTAAGTCGGGATGCTCAGCGGGTTTATAATTATAAAAAGTATGAAAAAGAGTTAGATATGAGTGGTATAACTTACCCAGTATCTTTGCAAGTCATTTCAAAATTTGAAAAAAATAATAATATTGGAGTAAATGTGTTTGGTTATGATCACAGACTGTACCCATTATATTTATCACAAAGTCACCATTATAATAAGCAGGTGGATCTGCTTTACATAACGGAAGACGAAAATTCACATTATTGTCTTATTAAAAATTTCAACAAACTTAATTTCTCAATCACTAAACATAAGGAACAAAAGTTTTATTGTCGTTGGTGCATACACGCCTTTAGTAGTGCTGAACGCTTACATGAACATAAGCCACTCTGCTCAAGACATGATCCTCAAAAAACCACATTTCCAATTAAGGAGAAAAGCACTATGAAATTTGATAAGGCACAATATATGATCCCTGTAGCATATAGAATATATGCCGATTTCGAGAGCATTCTCAGTCCCGTTGAAGGGACTATTTGTAACACTGAAAAATTATCTGCACATATACCATCAGGGTTTTGTTATGTTGTTGTAGATATCAATGGGAATAAGTTTAAAGAACCGGTAGTTTACAGGGGAGCCAATGCTGTTGATGTGTTTTTGAAATCGTTATTAAATGTTAAGGATGAAATTTTAAACATTTATAAAAATATTAAAGCAGTAATTATGACTGATAAGGATAGAGAAAATTTTAAAAACTCTGTCATTTGTAATGTTTGTCAAAAACCACTAGGAAATGATCGTGTAATAGACCACTGTCATATAACGGGAAAATATAGACAAGCATTACATAATGTTTGTAATATGAGCAATTTTCGAACTCCAAAACATATCCCCGTTTTTATGCATAACTTAAAACGTTATGATGGTCATCTTATCATGGAAGGGGTTGGGAAACTAAAAAATATGAAAATTACTTGTATAGCTAAAACTATGGAGGAATATATAGCCTTTAGTATTGGAGAGTTACGCTTTTTAGACACTTATCAATTTATGGCCTCCTCTTTAGATTCATTAGTTAAAAATCTTGTTGATGCGGATAAAAATAAATTTAAAATTATGAAAACATGTTTTGTGGGTGAAAAATTAGACTTGATGTTGAGGAAGGGTGTCTTCCCCTATGAATATATAACGCACGAATCAAAATTTAATGAGGAACACTTACCTCCAATTGATGCATTTTTTAGTCAATTAACTCAAGAGGGGATTTCACAAGAAAAATATGAACATGCTCAAAAGGTGTGGAATGCTTTTAGTATAAAGAATTTAGGAGAATACCAAGACTTGTATGTATTAACAGACACCCTTCTCCTTTGCGATGTTTTTGAAGCCTTTAGAGCCTTATGTTTTGAAAACGATAACCTCGAAATTTGTCACATGTACACAGCACCAGGGCTAGCTCTTCAGAGCTGTCTGAAAATGACAGGAGTAGAACTTGAGCTATTGAGCGAACCTGATATGTATTTGTTTTGTGAGGCTGGGATTCGCGGGGGTATAAGTATGATTTCAAAAAGATTTGCGGAAAGCAACAATAAATACTTAAAAAAATTTGACTCAAATAAGCCATCCAAATTTATAGTATATTGGGATTGCACTAACTTATACGGACATGCGATGCGTCAATTTTTACCTATTAGTGGGTTTCGCTGGATGGAGGAGGAAGAAATCAAAAACTTGAATGTAATGCTCGCACCTGATGAGGGCGATGATGGGTTCATATTACAGGTGGACATGGAATATCCACAAAAATTACATGATTTACATAATGAATACCCACTAGCAGCTGAACATTGTGTTGTAACATCAGACATGATTTCCCCCTATTGTAAGGAATTTCTCGCTGAAAATGATATATCTTTAACATCCAACATCTCAAAGCTTATTCCCAACTTAAACGATAAACACAACTATATAATACATTATCGAAATTTGAAGCAATGTTTAGAATTGGGATTAAAATTAAAATGTATACATAAAATTTTAGCTTTTAAGCAAAGCGCTTGGATGCGACCCTTTATCGATTTTAACACAGAAAAACGGAAATTAGCTTGTAATGATTTCGAGAAGGATTTTTATAAATTGAAAATTAATAGTATGTATGGGAAGACAATGGAGAATGTTAGAAATCACGCAAAATTAGAGTTAGTTAACACTGCCAAACGAGCTCGTAAACTTATCTCATCCCCTGCATTTAAAGATTTTAAGATTTTTTCAAACGATTTAATAGCAGTCCGGTCAAAAAAAACTAATATTTTGCTAAACAAGCCAATATTTATTGGCCTAACCGTTCTCGAACTATCCAAGGTAGTTATGTATGAATTTCATTATAACTTTGTAAAACAAATGTATGGTGATAAAGCTGCACTGATTTTAACAGATACAGATTCGCTCGTTTACGAGGTTGAGAGTGATGATTTGTACACTGATTTAAAACCATATCCCCATTTATTTGATAACTCAGTATATCCTCCGAACCATCTCTTATACAATATTGAAAATAAAAAGAAAGTGGGAACGTTCAAAGATGAAAATGCTCAATCTCACATTTTACAATGTGTTGCTTTACGCCCAAAATTGTATTCCCTTTTAGAGGAGGGAAAGGAGAAGAAAGTGGGCAAAGGTATAGTTCGTTCAACCCTTAAACATCATATTAACCATCAAGACTATTACAATACCTTATTTAAGCCTTGCATAGCAAAAGACTCACGTAAACCAATGTTCCGTATTCAAAGTAGAGATCATAAGCTTTTTACAATTAAACAGCAAAAAGTCACTCTTAGTCCTTATGATGATAAACGGTATGTGTGTCGTAATGGAATTGATAGTTTAGCTCATGGTCATTATCGCATTATAGATATGTCTTAGGTTTAAAAGTTTGTTTTAAGTGATTGTATGTAAAGACATTGATTTCTTTTAAAATATGTGTATTATAAAATTTGTATATCATAAAATGGTTTACATTCGTTTAGCTCATGGTCATTATTGTATTATAGATAAGTCTTAGGCTTAAAAGCTTGTTTTAAGTGATTGTATGAAAAGACATTGATTTCTTTTAAAATATGTGTATTATAAAATTTATATATCATAAAATGGTTTACATTCATTTACAATAGTTGATGTACAATACCAGTTAAAGGTACATATTCATATAAGCAGTCGCTGATGAGTAGACAGTCCCTTTATTTGCCATGCAGACAACCCTTTATATATTGGAGTGCATAAGGTCGGTGGCCATTTCAGTCCCCCTCGCATTAAGATTATGACACATCGCTATTAATTCAGGTACGCCGATATAATAAGTGCACTCAGCATCTTAAAAGAAATGTATTAATCCCACAATAGGTGTTCAATATACCCACCAGCCGTGTTTATAAAAATGAATTTTCAATAATCCCAACTAAGTCTCAGTTTCTCACAATAGGTGTGCAATATACCAGGCAGTCGTGTTTTCTATGTTAGATTTAGTTACATTGGGCTAGGACAGGTTAAGTTATAATATTAGGCTAGGTTAAATTTTTATATCAAGTTAGGGTAGGTTACATTGGATTAGGATAGGCCAGATTAGGTTACATTGGGTTAGGTTAGCTGTTTACCTAGATTAAATTCATCATTTCTTTTTTAACAAAAATATTTTTTATATCAAATAAATATAATGTTAAGTTAGGTTACATTGAATTAGGATAGGTTAGATTAGGTTACATTGGATTAGGATAGGCCAGATTAGGTTACATTGGGTTAGGTTAGCTGTTTACCTAGATTAAATTCATCATTTTTTTAACAAAAATATTTTTATATCAAATAAATATGATGTTAAGTTAGGTTACATTGAATTAGGATAGGTTAGATTAGGTTACATTGGGTTAGGATAGGTTAAGTTAGCCGCTAACTTAACCTATCCTAACCCAATGTAACCTAATCTAACCTATCCTAATTCAATGTAACCTAACTTAACATCATATTTATTTGATATAAAAATATTTTTGTTAAAAAAATGATGAATTTAATCTAGGTAAACAGCTAACCTAACCCAATGTAACCTAATCTGGCCTATCCTAATCCAATGTAACCTAATCTAACCTATCCTAATTCAATGTAACCTAACTTAACATCATATTTATTTGATATAAAAAATATTTTTGTTAAAAAAAAATGATGAATTTAATCTAGGTAAACAGCTAACCTAACCCAATGTAACCTAATCTGGCCTATCCTAATCCAATGTAACCTACCCTAACTTGATATAAAAATTTAACCTAGCCTAATATTATAACTTAACCTGTCCTAGCCCAATGTAACTAAACCTAACATAGAAAACACGACTGCCTGGTATATTGCACACCTATTGTGAGAAACTGAGACTTAGTTGGGATTATTGAAAATTCATTTTTATAAACACGGATGGTGGGTATATTGAACACCTATTGTGGGATTAATACATTTCTTTTAAGATGCTGAGTGCACTTATTATATCGGCGTACCTGAATTAATAGCGATGTGTCATAATCTTAATGTGAGGGGGACTGAAATGGCCACCGACCTTATGCACTCCAATATATAAAGGGTTGTCTGCATGGCAAATAAAGGGACTGTCTACTCATCAGCGACTGCTTATATGAATATGTACCTTTAACTGGTATTGTACATCAACTATTGTAAATGAATGTAAGCCATTTTATGATATACAAATTTTATAATACACATATTTTAAAAGAAATCAATGTCTTTTCATACAATCACTTAAAACAAGCTTTTAAGCCTAAGACTTATCTATAATACAATAATGACCATGAGCTAAACGAATGTAAACCATTTTATGATATACAAATTTTATAATACACATATTTTAAAAGAAATCAATGTCTTTACATACAATCACTTAAAACAAACTTTTAAACCTAAGACATATCTATAATGCGATAATGACCCGGGAAACGTTCGGGGATGCTTCATCCTGCATGTAGTATTGTTTCCGGAAATTGAGAAAATGTTCATACAATACAGCAACAACCTTTTTGTTGAAGTTCGCCTATAGCGGATGGTATGGATAGCATTCTGAGCCGAGGAATAGTTGCATTTGTCGTACAGCACATTGATCGAAGGCAGTAGCGTCTTTCAAATATCATCTGCTCGTGTTGCTTGGAAGCCAATAATAGCAAACCGTGGTTTTTCACTTGAAGAAATCATTCGCACAGGGTTTCGCACATGATCAACAGTTATTCCATTGAGTTCATAGCATATTTCGGAGAATAAGTGTGCCATAGCATTAGCGCTAAGCCAGTCTTCACCTTGATAAGCAATTGTTGTCACACCTTTTTCCAGCACACCTTCAATATGCAGTCGGCTTTCACATGGTAGAGTAATAAGTATATCTTGTTGATGAATTGGTATGCGAATTTCATCATTTATCACCATACTTTTGTTTTACAAAGTTATAATGAAATTCGTACTTAACTACCTTGGATAGCTCGAGAACGGTTAGACCAATAAGTATTGGTTTGTTTAGCAAAATATTATTATTATTTATTTATTTATTTATTTATTTATTTATTTATTTTTTTGATCGGACTGCTATTAAATCGTTTGAAAAAATCCTAAAATCTTTAAATGCAGGGGATGAGATAAGTTTGCTAGCTCGTTTGCCAGTGTTAACTAACTATAATTTTGCGTGATTTCTAACATTCTCCATTGTCTTCCCATACATACTATTAATTTTCAATTTATAAAAATCCTTCTCGAAATCATTAGAAACTAATTAAAATCGATAAAGGGTCGCATCCAAGCGCTTTGCTTAAAAGCTAAAATTTTATGTATACATTTTAATTTTAATGCCAATTCTAAACATTGCTTCAAATTTCGATAATGTATTATATAGTTGTGTTTATCGTTTAAGTTGGGAATAAGCATTGAGATGGTGGATGTTAAAGATATATTATTTTCAGCGAGAAATTCCTTGCAATATGGAGAAATCATGTCTGAAGTTACAACACAATGTTCAGCTGCTAGTGGGTATTCATTATGTAAATCATGTAATTTTTGTGGATATTCCAAGTCCACATGTAATATGAACCCATCATCGTCCTCATTAGGTGCGAGCATTACATTAAAATTTTTTGATTTCTTCCTCCTCCATCCAGCGAAACCCACTAATATTTTCAGACAGCTCTGAAGAGCTAGCCCTGGTGCAGTGTACATGTGACAAATTTCGAGGTTATCGTTTTCAAAACATTAGGCTCTAAAGGCTTCAAAAACATCGCAAAAGAGAAGGGTGTTGTTTAATACATTCAAGTCTTGGTATTCTTCTAAATTCTTTATATCAAAAGCATTCCACACCTTTTGAGCATGTTCATATTTTTCTTGTGAAATCCACTCTTGAGTTAGTTGACTAAAAAAAAAAAAAAAAAAAAATGCAATGATTGTAGGTAAGTGTTCCTCATTAAATTGTGGCTCGTGCGTTATATATTCATAGGGGAAGACACCCTTCCTCAACATCAAGTCTAATTTTTCATCCACAAAACATGTTTTCATAATTTTAAATTTATTTTTATCCGCATCAACAAGATTTTTAACTACTGAATCTAATGAGGAGGCCATAAATTGGTAAGTGTCTTAAAAGCATAACTCTCCAATACTGAAGGCTATATATTCTTCCATAGTTTTAGCTATACTGGACTTGGTGTTGGTCGCAATCTTCAGATCCCCAATCATAACACTACCCTTTTCACACATTCTCACATTTACCTATCAGTTCCATTATATAACAGCCTTCCTGAGTTCATAAAAAAATCTACAACAAAAAAAAAATTCATTAGTAAAATTAGCTTTCATCTGTCCCAAAATCAACTAAGAAATCTTCCAGCAATAGTGCGTTAGCATAACAAGCCCGGATTCAACAGAGTGATAAACCATCTTAGTATATGATCTTACTTATTTCCTTACTTAGTGATGTTACTTAGAGTCTACATAAAATTAATTATTATCGATAGTTTTAGCTTAGTTATTATAGTATTAAGGGGTCCCCAGCATGGGAGAAATCCTTTGGGCCACCCCTACCTCATTATATTGGTGTGCATGTATATGTATTATTGAAGGATCGAAATACATTATTCTATTCTTCTATTCTATTCTATCTCAGTTTAATACTCCATAATAATTGCAACCTTAATCCATGCACATGTCAGATAATCGCAAAAGCAAATACTATTAAATATTTAGGCGTTACCATTGATAATCATCTCAAGTGGTATGAACAAATCCTCCTAACATCAAAACGAATTAGAAGAACCTATAACAAATTAAGGATGCTAAGGTGTACACTTAACGTTGACACTCTGTAAGGTAAGTTTATCATGCTTTAGTCCAATCAATTTTCCAATATAGCATATTAGCCTGGGGTGGTGCTCACTCTTCCCATATATGCTCCCTAGAAACTGATGTAAGAATAGCCATCAGGGTAGCTATAGGGAAGCCTCGCCGCTACCCTTCAAATCTTCTTTTTCAGGAATTCAATGCCCTCCCATTGCCATTGCTATGTGCAAAACAACTTCTTGGGCAACTTCTTGGGCAAGGTGATTTCGTCCATCATAACATTAATACCAGACTTGGTACCGGACGCAACCTAAAAACTTTGAAACCGAATACGGAACACTTTATGCATTCGCATATTATGTATAAGTCTATTCCATTGTACAATTCCCTACCGGATAACATAAAGGACTCCGTCAGCATAACAAGTTTCAAGACACATAAAATACCTAATTTCTTCCAACCCCAATAACATCACGTCCCTACTTAGCAACTAGACTTAATGAAAATTGGGATACATACTG
>CAXART010000027.1:0-48974 GCA_963971405.1 Psococerastis gibbosa | reverse complement strand
GTCATTAAAGAAATTGAAAAATGACATGTACTTAACTACTTATACTTTGGACAATATACAGTACTGTAATGCACAGTAATTAAGCCATTGTACGTTGACTGTGTTTTTCTTAATAATTCCCGGCTATATTTAAGTTATACTATATAATATAAAGGTTTTACCGTGCCACGGTGCCTTACCACTATTTTGCACAAGTCGGCGCGCATGCTGTTTATAGTCGGCGATTCAGTCCTCTGGCTTAAACTTTCATTAACATATGATAAAAATACTCTTGGCTAAACTTATTTTGAAATATATTTATCAATACTATTATTTATTATTATCCAATGCCCACTCTTGGCATCTCTGCCATTTGGTGTCGCGCAAGCCAGTATAGATCAGCGAGGAGATATTCTCCTGTGTTCACCGACGAGTCTCGAGCGTCTGCAAGCCCCGGGCATCCAAAGAGATGATCGGCCACCATTGAGGGGTGTCCACACAGGGGGCATGAGGACGAGTCGAATACGCCTATCCTATGTAGGTGTGAAGCTAGGTAGTCGTGTCCAGTGAGGGCTCTGAAGGAGGCAACAAACACGTGGCGGGGGAGGTTTCGGTTGATTGGCCCGTCCTTTACTAGCCTCTCCCACTTCTTGCCCTGTGCAGCTGTGGCATGACGAGTTTTTACTTGATTAGCACATGTGCAGTTTATTAGTGATCTCGCAGAGGAGAGTGTAGTTTTCACTTTAACCTGCTGTAGTGATGCGCCAAGTTTAGCTAGGTGGTCTGCATTCTCATTTCCAGCCACACCTATGTGACTCGGAATCCACTGAAGTGCAATTGTCCAGCCAACAGCAGCCATTTCGTCGAGTAGTCGCCTACATCGGATGGTGCGAGGACAGTCAGTTTCGTTATTGCTGGAGAGGGCGAGGATAGCAGCATGGGAGTCGACAAAGATAACTGCTTTTTTGTGACTCTCCGCTTCTTTTAACCTCTCCACTGCTATCGTAACGGCTGCAACCTCTCCATCATAGCAGCTTAGGGGGGCTCCTACAGCAGCGTGCCCTTCAAATAAGGGACTGAAATACCCAGCACCTGTGTTTCCTGACCCGGGCATAGATGATCCGTCCGTGTAGACATGAAGCCAGTCAGCAGCCGGATATCGGCTATGGATTGTTTGTAGGGCCGATTTACGCAGGGCTATATCCAAGGATGCGGATTTGGGTAGGTTGTGATCTTCTAAGGTCAAGTTTGCAGCAGGTAGGTTATTAAAAATAAAAAATTTATCAATACTTCCAGCGCCGTTTATAAGCTTTCGTAACGACGCACGCACTGAACTTAGAGTATCTGGGCAAGACCATTACTCGGAATTAATTAACTAACTCGCGGTTGTTGGGTATTATTATGTCGAAGCTATATTGTGTCCATGCAATTCTCGTTCACAAACGGCTTCCTATAGCTTATTGCTTTCCAATTTTTTCAGTCAATGGAGATCTTTTGTGTAGAAATGCCAAATGGTGGTCGTCCAGACAATGCCCTCCTCTGATTTCCTCATGGCTGCCATACATTTGTCATAAAAAGGAGTGCTTTATACTAACTTAAATTAATTTTTATTATATATATAGTATATTTGTTTGTTTGTTGTTGAAGTAGTGAACCTGAAGGATTATAATTTCACAGAATTCCAAGGTGTTTTCCACACGATACCGAATAATGACAAATTTATGGCAGCCATGAAGGAATGCGCCCCATTTTGCTGCATGAGTAGTATAGAAAGGGGGTTTCTGGCGCTTACCCCACCCCCCGTCGAGCTACCCCATCTACCCCACCCCCCGTCATGCTACCCCTCGTGGGTGGTCTGAGTTTCTGGCGCTTACCCCACCCCCCGTCGAGCTACCCCATCTACCCCACCCCCCGTCATGCTACCCCTCGTGGGTGGTCTGAGGTTCTGGCGCTTATCCCCCCCGTCGAGACCCGTGGGTGGTCTTTCTATGGCACCATGATCGTTTTTTTTTTTTTTTTATAATTACTAATTTGTGAGATAGAGTTATATATATATATATATATATATATATATATATTTTTTTTTTTTTTTTTTTTTTTTTTTTTTTTTTTTTTTTTTTAATGGTGTAATTGAATTAAAACATTTCTTTCTTCTTCTTCTTTCTTCTTCGTGGGTGGTCTTTCTATGGCACTATGATTGTTTTTTTTTTTATAACCCAGGTAAACATAAGCTAAATATAGACACCCGTAGTATTTAAAAACCTTAAAATAAATTAATATAAATTTTTTTATCAGCTATATTTACATCGATGAACACGCTTGAGCTAATGCATAATGTTTAGTACACTACATTGAGTAAACATAAGCTAAATATAGACACCCATAGTATTTAAAGACCGTAAAATAAATTAATATAAGTTTTTTCTTAATTATTTATTATCAGCTAAATTTACATCGATGACCACGCTTGAGCTAATGCATAATGTTAAGTACACTACATTGAGTAAAGATAAGCTAAATATAGACACCCATAGTATTTAAAAACCTTAAAATAAGTTAATATAAGTTTTTTTTCTTATTAATTTTTTTTTTTTTTTTTTTTATCAGCTACATTTACATCGATGAACACGCTTGAGCTAATGCATAATGTTTAGTACACTACATTGAGTAAAGATAAGCTAAATATAGACACCCATAGTATTTAAAAACCTTAAAATAAATTAATATAAGTTTTTTCTTATTAATTTTTTATCAGCTACATTTACATCGACGAACACGCTTGAGCTAATGGGAGACAGGGATAGATAAACCAGTGAGGGTGAGCGCCATTGAATAATGCACATATTAATTACCTAATTTGAAACAGTGGACTACCCACGAATGATAGACGGTAAGGGTGGGACTCGGCGTTGCACTCAGTATCTTAAAAGGAATGTATTAATCCCACAATAGGTGTTCAATGTACCCACCAGCCATGTTTATAAAAATGAATTTTCAATAATCCCAACTAAGTCTCAGTTTCTCACAATGGGTGTGCAATATACCAGGCAGTCGTGTTTTCTATGTTAGATTTAGTTACATTGGGCTAGGACAGGTTAAGTTATAATATTAGGCTAGGTTAAATTTTTATATCAAGTTAGGGTAGGTTACATTGGATTAGGATAGGCCAGATTAGGTTACATTGGGTTAGGTTAGCTGTTTACCTAGATTAAATTCATCATTTTTTTAACAAAAATATTTTTATATCAAATAAATATGATGTTAAGTTAGGTTACATTGGGTAAGGATAGGTTGAGTTAGCCACAAACAAGCCATTAATAAATCTACCCCTCGCTGACAGTCCATTGTAAGCTAAAGTGATTTTTGTTTTCGTAAATCTATCCAACACTTAGGTTGAAGCATGGTCATTATCGCATTATAGATATGTCTTAGGTTTAAAAGTTTGTTTTAAGTGATTGTATGTAAAGACATTGTTTATGAGGGAAGATTTTACTGATCATAATAATAATTGCACAATTATGAGCGGAGGAGCACTATCTAACGAGGGGAACTTTGTATGCAAAACATCTATAGCTCTAGATGGTGTTGTAAAATAATACAATTATAAAAACATAACCATACGTCATGATCCCGTTGTATATTTACATAATATGGAAGGTGAGGTTGATTCAATTACAACTGAAAACATAAAACTTTTTAAAGTGATTAAATGGTATAAAAGGACAAGTCCCGTGCTGGGCAATTAATAAATCTATCCAACGCACAGGTTTAAGGGAAGTATTGATTTAGTAAACAGATAACCGTGTGCAGATTCAAACCTGTTGAGAATCACCAGGTGCACTCAGTACACCCATCACACCAGGGGGTCCATTGTAAGCTAAGTGATTTTTGTTTTTGCATCAGTTGCACCCGGCAATGATAAAAACTATACTGAAGCATGGTTTCGTGCTAAAAACGAACAACTTCTCCTCACTGATGACTCCACAATAAAATATCAACAAATAAACAAACAACATTTACAATATTAAAAATGGTAGGGGGGGGGGCCCTTTAAAAGCAAAAGTGAACATTACAATTGCAAATACAAGTAAAGAAAAAATGTACGAATTAAGTAAAAAAAAAATTTTTTTAAACGTTAATAGAAAAACAATTGTGCAGGCAGATAACTGAAGTAATGTAGGCTAATAATAAAATATTGGTTGACAATCGACACTGAGAGAACATCCACTTTACAGTATGTATCCCAATTTTCATTAAGTCTAGTTGCTAAGTAGGGACGTGATGTTATTGGGGTTGGAAGAAATTAGGTATTTTATGTGTCTTGAAACTTGTTATGCTGACGGAGTCCTTTATGTTGTCCGGTAGGAAATTGTACAATGGAATAGACTTATACATAATATGCGAATGCATAAAGTGTTCCGTATTCGGTTTCAAAGTTTTTAGGTTGCGTCCGGTACCAAGTCTGGTATTAATGTTATGATGGACGAAATCACCTTGCCCAAGAATGGTTTTTGCCCTTTTTAAATCGAAAAGTAGAAGTTGTTTTGCACATAGCAATGGCAATGGGAGGGCATTGAATTCCTGAAAAAGAAGATTTGAAGGGTAGCGGCGAGGCTTCCCTATAGCTACCCTGATGGCTATTCTTACATCAGTTTCTAGGGAGCATATATGGGAAGAGTGAGCACCACCCCAGGCTAATATGCTATATTGGAAAATTGATTGGACTAAAGCATGATAAACTTACCTTACAGAGTGTCAACGTTAAGTGTACACCTTAGCATCCTTAATTTGTTATAGGTTCTTCTAATTCGTTTTGATGTTAGGAGGATTTGTTCATACCACTTGAGATGATTATCAATGGTAACGCCTAAATATTTAATAGTATTTGCTTTTGCGATTATCTGACATGTGCATGGATTAAGGTTGCAATTATTATGGAGTATTAAACTGAGATAGAATAGAATAGAAGAATAGAATAATGTATTTCGTTCCTTCAATAATACATATACATGCACACCAATATAATGAGGTAGGGGTGGCCCAAAGGATTTCTCCCGTGCTGGGGACCCCTTAATACTATAATAACTAAGCTAAAACTTTATCGATAATAATTAATTTTATGTAGACTCTAAGTAACATCACTAAGTAAGGAAATAAGTAAGATCATATACTAAGATGGTTTATCACTCTGTTGAATCCGGGGTTGTTATGCTAACGCACTATTGCTGGAAGATTTCTTAGTTGATTTTGGGACAGATGAAAGCTAATTTTACTAATGAATTTTTTTTTTGTTGTAGATTTTTTTTATGAACTCAGGAAGGCTGTTATATAATGGAACTGATAGGTAAATGTGAGAATGTGTGAAAAGGGTAGTGTTATGATTGGGGATCTGAAGATTGCGACCAACACCAAGTCCAGTATAGCTAAAACTATGGAAGAATATATAGCCTTCAGTATTGGAGAGTTATGCTTTTAAGACACTTACCAATTTATGGCCTCCTCATTAGATTCAGTAGTTAAAAATCTTGTTGATGCGGATAAAAATAAATTTAAAATTATGAAAACATGTTTTGTGGGTGAAAAATTAGACTTGATGTTGAGGAAGGGTGTCTTCCCCTATGAATATATAACGCACGAGTCACAATTTAATGAGGAACACTTACCTACAATCATTGCATTTTTTTTTTTTTTTTAGTCAATTAACTCAAGAGTGGATTTCACAAGAAAAATATGAACATGCTCAAAAGGTGTGGAATGCTTTTGATATAAAGAATTTAGAAGAATACCAAGACTTGAATGTATTAAACAACACCCTTCTCTTTTGCGATGTTTTTGAAGCCTTTAGAGCCTAATGTTTTGAAAACGATAACCTCGAAATTTGTCACATGTACACTGCACCAGGGCTAGCTCTTCAGAGCTGTCTGAAAATATTAGTGGGTTTCGCTGGATGGAGGAGGAAGAAATCAAAAAATTTTAATGTAATGCTCGCACCTAATGAGGACGATGATGGGTTCATATTACATGTGGACTTGGAATATCCACAAAAATTACATGATTTACATAATGAATACCCACTAGCAGCTGAACATTGTGTTGTAACTTCAGACATGATTTCTCCATATTGCAAGGAATTTCTCGCTGAAAATAATATATCTTTAACATCCACCATCTCAATGCTTATTCCCAACTTAAACGATAAACACAACTATATAATACATTATCGAAATTTGAAGCAATGTTTAGAATTGGCATTAAAATTAAAATGTATACATAAAATTTTAGCTTTTAAGCAAAGCGCTTGGATACGACCCTTTATCGATTTTAATTAGCTTGTAATGATTTCGAGAAGGATTTTTATAAATTGAAAATTAATAGTATGTATGGGAAGACAATGGAGAATGTTAGAAATCACGCAAAATTATAGTTAGTTAACACTGGCAAACGAGCTAGCAAACTTATCTCATCCCCTGCATTTAAAGATTTTAGGATTTTTTCAAACGATTTAATAGCAGTCCGATCAAAAAAAAAAAAAAAATAATAATAATATTTTGCTAAACAAACCAATACTTATTGGTCTAACCGTTCTCGAGCTATCCAAGGTAGTTAAGTACGAATTTCATTATAACTTTGTAAAACAAAAGTATGCTGATAAATGATGAAATTCGCATACCAATCCATCAACAAGATATACTTATTACTCTACCATGTGAAAGCCGACTGCATATTGAAGGTGTGCTGGAAAAAGGTGTGACAACAATTGCTTATCAAGGTGAAGACTGGCTTAGCGCTAATGCTATGGCACACTTATTCTCCGAAATATGCTATGAACTCAATGGAATAACTGTTGATCATGTGCGAAACCCTGTGCGAATGATTTCTTCAAGTGAAAAACCACGGTTTGCTATTATTGGCTTCCAAGCAGCACGAGCAGATGATATTTGAAAGACGCTACTGCCTTCGATCAATGTGCTGTACGACAAATGCAACTATTCCTCGGCTCAGAATGCTATCCATACCATCCGCTACAGGCGAACTTCAACAAAAAGGTTGTTGCTGTATTGTATGAACATTTTCTCAATTTCCGGAAACAATACTACATGCAGGATGAAGCATCCCCGAACGTTTCCCGGGTCATTATCGCATTATAGATATGTCTTAGGTTTAAAAGTTTGTTTTAAGTGATTGTATGTAAAGACATTGATTTCTTTTAAAATATGTGTATTATAAAATTTGTATATCATAAAATGGTTTACATTCGTTTAGCTCATGGTCATTATTGTATTATAGATAAGTCTTAGGCTTAAAAGCTTGTTTTAAGTGATTGTATGAAAAGACATTGATTTCTTTTAAAATATGTGTATTATAAAATTTGTATATCATAAAATGGTTTACATTCATTTACAATAGTTGATGTACAATACCAGTTAAAGGTACATATTCATATAAGCAGTCGCTGATGAGTAGACAGTCCCTTTATTTGCCATGCAGACAACCCTTTATATATTGGAGTGCATAAGGTTGGTGGCCATTTCAGTCCCCCTCGCATTAAGATTATGACACATCGCTATTAATTCAGGTACGCCGATATAATAAGTGCACTCAGCATCTTAAAAGAAATGTATTAATCCCACAATAGGTGTTCAATATACCCACCAGCCGTGTTTATAAAAATGAATTTTCAATAATCCCAACTAAGTCTCAGTTTCTCACAATAGGTGTGCAATATACCAGGCAGTCGTGTTTTCTATGTAAGATTTAGTTACATTGGGCTAGGACAGGTTAAGTTATAATATTAGGCTAGGTTAAATTTTTATATCAAGTTAGGGTAGGTTACATTGGATTAGGATAGGCCAGATTAGGTTACATTGGGTTAGGTTAGCTGTTTACCTAGATTAAATTCATCATTTTTTTTTTAACAAAAATATTTTTTATATCAAATAAATATGATGTTAAGTTAGGTTACATTGAATTAGGATAGGTTAGATTAGGTTACATTGGATTAGGATAGGCCAGATTAGGTTACATTGGGTTAGGTTAGCTGTTTACCTAGATTACATTCATCATTTTTTAAACAAAAATATTTTTATAAATGCGCCGTACCGATCCAGTCCAAGGACCAGCGACACAGTCTCGCAGGGTTGGTGTGTAGAGATATGCAAGCAATTTGAAAGACGCTACTGCCTTCGATCAATGTGCTGTACGACAAATGCAACTATTCCTCGGCTCAGAATGCTATCCATACCATCCGCTACAGGCGAACTTCAACAAAAAGGTTGTTGCTGTATTGTATGAACATTTTCTCAATTTCCGGAAACAATACTACATGCAGGATGAAGCATCCCCGAACGTTTCCCGGGTCATTATCGCATTATAGATATGTCTTAGGTTTAAAAGTTTGTTTTAAGTGATTGTATGTAAAGACATTGATTTCTTTTAAAATATGTGTATTATAAAATTTGTATATCATAAAATGGTTTACATTCGTTTAGCTCATGGTCATTATTGTATTATAGATAAGTCTTAGGCTTAAAAGCTTGTTTTAAGTGATTGTATGAAAAGACATTGATTTCTTTTAAAATATGTGTATTATAAAATTTGTATATCATAAAATGGTTTACATTCATTTACAATAGTTGATGTACAATACCAGTTAAAGGTACATATTCATATAAGCAGTCGCTGATGAGTAGACAGTCCCTTTATTTGCCATGCAGACAACCCTTTATATATTGGAGTGCATAAGGTTGGTGGCCATTTTAGTCCCCCTCGCATTAAGATTATGACACATCGCTATTAATTCAGGTACGCCGATATAATAAGCGCACTCAGCATCTTAAAAGAAATGTATTAATCCCACAATAGGTGTTCAATATACCCACCAGCCGTGTTTATAAAAATGAATTTTCAATAATCCCAACTAAGTCTCAGTTTCTCACAATAGGTGTGCAATATACCAGGCAGTCGTGTTTTCTATATTAGATTTAGTTACATTGGGCTAGGACAGGTTAAGTTATAATATTAGGCTAGGTTAAATTTTTATATCAAGTTAGGGTAGGTTACATTGGATTAGGATAGGCCAGATTAGGTTACATTGGGTTAGGTTAGCTGTTTACCTAGATTAAATTCATCATTTTTTTTTAACAAAAATATTTTTTATATCAAATAAATATGATGTTAAGTTAGGTTACATTGAATTAGGATAGGTTAGATTAGGTTACATTGGATTAGGATAGGCCAGATTAGGTTACATTGGGTTAGGTTAGCTGTTTACCTAGATTAAATTCATCATTTTTTTAACAAAAATATTATTATATCAAATAAATATGATCTTAAGTTAGGTTACATTGAATTAGGATAGGTTAGATTAGGTTACATTGGGTTAGGATAGGTTGAGTTAGCGGCTAACTCAACCTATCCTAACCCAATGTAACCTAATCTAACCTATCCTAATTCAATGTAACCTAACTTAAGATCATATTTATTTGATATAATAATATTTTTGTTAAAAAAATGATGAATTTAATCTAGGTAAACAGCTAACCTAACCCAATGTAACCTAATCTGGTCTATCCTAATCCAATGTAACCTAATCTAACCTATCCTAATTCAATGTAACCTAACTTAACATCATATTTATTTGATATAAAAAATATTTTTGTTAAAAAAAAAATGATGAATTTAATCTAGGTAAACAGCTAACCTAACCCAATGTAACCTAATCTGGCCTATCCTAATCCAATGTAACCTACCCTAACTTGATATAAAAATTTAACCT
Organism: Psococerastis gibbosa; assembly: GCA_963971405.1. Taxonomy (NCBI): domain Eukaryota; kingdom Metazoa; phylum Arthropoda; class Insecta; order Psocodea; family Psocidae; genus Psococerastis; species Psococerastis gibbosa. The sequence goes on along the minus strand of CAXART010000027.1, from coordinate 39,220 downwards.
AGCCTAATATTATAACTTAACCTGTCCTAGCCCAATGTAACTAAATCTAATATAGAAAACACGACTGCCTGGTATATTGCACACCTATTGTGAGAAACTGAGACTTAGTTGGGATTATTGAAAATTCATTTTTATAAACACGGCTGGTGGGTATATTGAACACCTATTGTGGGATTAATACATTTCTTTTAAGATGCTGAGTGCACTTATTATATCGGCGTACCTGAATTAATAGCGATGTGTCATAATCTTAATGCGAGGGGGACTAAAATGGCCACCAACCTTATGCACTTCAATATATAAAGGGTTGTCTGCATGGCAAATAAAGGGACTGTCTACTCATCAGCGACTGCTTATATGAATATGTACCTTTAACTGGTATTGTACATCAACTATTGTAAATGAATGTAAACCATTTTATGATATACAAATTTTATAATACACATATTTTAAAAGAAATCAATGTCTTTTCATACAATCACTTAAAACAAGCTTTTAAGCCTAAGACTTATCTATAATACAATAATGACCATGAGCTAAACGAATGTAAACCATTTTATGATATACAAATTTTATAATACACATATTTTAAAAGAAATCAATGTCTTTACATACAATCACTTAAAACAAACTTTTAAACCTAAGACATATCTATAATGCGATAATGACCCGGGAAACGTTCGGGGATGCTTCATCCTACATGTAGTATTGTTTCCGGAAATTGAGAAAATGTTCATACAATACAGCAACAACCTTTTTGTTGAAGTTCGCCTGTAGCGGATGGTATGGATAGCATTCTGAGCCGAGGAATAGTTGCATTTGTCGTACAGCACATTGATCGAAGGCAGTAGCGTCTTTCAAATATCATCTGCTCGTGCTGCTTGGAAGCCAATAATATCAAACCGTGGTTTTTCACTTGAAGAAATCATTCGCACAGGGTTTCGCACATGATCAACAGTTATTCCATTGAGTTCATAGCATATTTCGGAGAATAAGTGTGCCATAGCATTAGCGCTAAGCCAGTCTTCACCTTGATAAGCAATTGTTGTCACACCTTTTTCCAGCACACCTTCAATATGCAGTCGGCTTTCACATGGTAGAGTAATAAGTATATCTTGTTGATGGATTGGTATGCGAATTTCATCATTTATCACCATACTTTTGTTTTATAAAGTTATAATGAAATTCGTACTTAACTACCTTGGATAGCTCGAGAACGGTTAGACCAATAAGTATTGGTTTGTTTAGCAAAATATTATTATTATTATTTTTTTTTTTTTTTTTTTGATCGGACTGCTATTAAATCGTTTGAAAAAATCCTAAAATCTTTAAATGCAGGGGATGAGATAAGTTTGCTAGCTCGTTTGCCAGTGTTAACTAACTATAATTTTGCGTGATTTCTAACATTCTCCATTGTCTTCCCATACATACTATTAATTTTCAATTTATAAAAATCCTTCTCGAAATCATTATAAAAGCTAATTAAAATCGATAAAGGGTCGCATCCAAGCGCTTTGCTTAAAAGCTAAAATTTTATGTATACATTTTAATTTTAATGCCAATTCTAAACATTGCTTCAAATTTCGATAATGTATTATATAGTTATGTTTATCGTTTAAGTTGGGAATAAGCATTGAGATGGTGGATGTTAAAGATATATTATTTTCAGCGAGAAATTCCTTGCAATATGGAGAAATCATGTCTGAAGTTACAACACAATGTTCAGCTGCTAGTGGGTATTCATTATGTAAATCATGTAATTTTTGTGGATATTCCAAGTCCACATGTAATATGAAGCCATCATCGTCCTCATTAGGTGCGAGCATTACATTAAAATTTTTTTTGATTTCTTCCTCCTCCATCCAGCGAAACCCACTAATATTTTCAGACAGCTCTGAAGAGCTAGCCCTGGTGCAGTGTACATGTGACAAATTTCGAGGTTATCGTTTTCAAAACATTAGGCTCTAAAGGCTTCAAAAACATTGCAAAAGAGAAGGGTGTTGTTTAATACATTCAAGTCTTGGTATTCTTCTAAATTCTTTATATCAAAAGCATTCCACACCTTTTGAGCATGTTCATATTTTTCTTGTGAAATCCACTCTTGAGTTAATTGACTAAAAATGCAATGATTGTAGGTAAGTGTTCCTCATTAAATTGTGACTCGTGCGTTATATATTCATAGGGGAAGACACCCTTCCTCAACATCAAGTCTAATTTTTCATCCACAAAACATGTTTTCATAATTTTAAATTTATTTTTATCCGCATCAACAAGATTTTTAACTACTGAATCTAATGAGGAGGCCATAAATTGGTAAGTGTCTTAAAAGCATAACTCTCCAATACTGAAGGCTATATATTCTTCCATAGTTTTAGCTATACTGGACTTGGTGTTGGTCGCAATCTTCAGATCCCCAATCATAACACTACCCTTTTCACACATTCTCACATTTACCTATCAGTTCCATTATATAACAGCCTTCCTGAGTTCATAAAAAAAAAATCTACAACAAAAAAAAAAAAAATTCATTAGTAAAATTAGCTTTCATCTGTCCCAAAATCAACTAAGAAATCTTCCAGCAATAGTGCGTTAGCATAACAACCCCGGATTCAACAGAGTGATAAACCATCTTAGTATATGATCTTACTTATTTCCTTACTTAGTGATGTTACTTAGAGTCTACATAAAATTAATTATTATCGATAAAGTTTTAGCTTAGTTATTATAGTATTAATGGGGTCCCCAGCACGGGAGAAATCCTTTGGGCCACCCCTACGTCATTATATTGGTGTGCATGTATATGTATTATTGAAGGAACGAAATACATTATTCTATTCTTCTATTCTATTCTATCTCAGTTTAATACTCCATAATAATTGCAACCTTAATCCATGCACATGTCAGATAATCGCAAAAGCAAATAATATTAAATATTTAGGCGTTACCATTGATAATCATCTCAAGTGGTATGAACAAATCCTCCTAACATCAAAACGAATTAGAAGAACCTATAACAATTTAAGGATGCTAAGGTGTACACTTAACGTTGACACTCTGTAAGGTAAGTTTATCATGCTTTAGTCCAATCAATTTTCCAATATAACATATTAGCCTGGGGTGGTGCTCACTCTTCCCATATATGCTCCCTAGAAACTGATGTAAGAATAGCCATCAGGGTAGCTATAGGGAAGCCTCGCCGCTACCCTTCAAATCTTCTTTTTCAGGAATTCAATGCCCTCCCATTGCCATTGCTATGTGCAAAACAACTTCTACTTTTTCGATTTAAAAAGTGCAAAAACCATTCTTGGGCAAGGTGATTTCGTCCATCATAACATTAATACCAGACTTGGTACCGGACGCAACCTAAAAACTTTGAAACCGAATACGGAACACTTTATGCATTCGCATATTATGTATAAGTCTATTCCATTGTACAATTCCCTACCGGACAACATAAAGGACTCCGTCAGCATAACAAGTTTCAAGACACATAAAATACCTAATTTCTTCCAACCCCAATAACATCACGTCCCTACTTAGCATCTAGACTTAATGAAAATTGGGATACATACTGTAAAGTGGATGTTCTCTCAGTGTCGATTGTCAACCAATATTTTATTATTAGCCTACATTACTTCAGTTATCTGCCTGCACAATTGTTTTTCTATTAACGTTTTAAAAAAAATTTTTTTACTTAATTCGTACATTTTTTCTTTACTTGTATTTGCAATTGTAATGTTCACTTTTGCTTTTAAAGGGCCCCCCCCCCCCCTACCATTTTTAATATTGTAAATGTTGTTTGTTTATTTGTTGATATTTTATTGTGGAGTCATCAGTGAGGAGAAGTTGTTTGTTTTTAGCAAGAAACCATGCTTCAGTATAGTTTTTATCATTGCCGGGTGCAACTGATGCAAAAACAAAATTCACTTAGCTTACAATGGACCCCCTGGTGTGATGGGTGTACTGAGTGCACCTGGTGATTCTCAACAGGTTTGAATCTGCACACGGTTATCTGTTTACTAAATCAATACTTCCCTTAAACCTGTGCGTTGGATAGATTTATTAATTGCCCAGCACGGGACTTGTCCTTTATACCATTTAATCACTTTAAAAAGTTTTATGTTTTCAGTTGTAATTGAATCAACCTCACCTTCCATATTATGTAAATATACAACGGGATCATGACGTATGGTTATGTTTTTATAATTGTATTATTTTACAACACCATCTAGAGCTATAGATGTTTGCATACAAAGTTCCCCTCGTTAGATAGTGCTCCTCCGCTCATAATTGTGCAATTATTATTATGATCAGTAAAATCTTCCCTCATAAACAATGTCTTTACATACAATCACTTAAAACAAACTTTTAAACCTAAGACATATCTATAATGCGATAATGACCATGCTTCAACCTAAGTGTTGGATAGATTTACGAAAACAAAAATCACTTTAGCTTACAATGGACTGTCAGCGAGGGGTAGATTTATTAATAGCTTGTTTGTGGCTAACTCAACCTATCCTTACCCAATGTAACCTAATCTAACCTATCCTAATTCAATGTAACCTAACTTAACATCATATTTATTTGATATAAAAATATTTTTGTTAAAAAAATGATGAATTTAATCTAGGTAAACAGCTAACCTAACCCAATGTAACCTAATCTGGCCTATCCTAATCCAATGTAACCTACCCTAACTTGATATAAAAATGTAACCTAGCCTAATATTATAACTTAACCTGTCCTAGCCCAATGTAACTAAATCTAACATAGAAAACACGACTGCCTGGTATATTGCACACCCATTGTGAGAAACTGAGACTTAGTTGGGATTATTGAAAATTCATTTTTATAAACATGGCTGGTGGGTATATTGAACACCTATTGTGGGATTAATACATTTCTTTTAAGATACTGAGTGCAACGCCGAGTCCCACCCTTACCGTCTATCATTCGTGGGTAGTCCACTGTTTCAAATTAGGTAATTAATATGTGCATTATTCAATGGCGCTCACCCTCACTGGTCTATCTATCCCTGTCTCCCATTAGCTCAAGCGTGTTCGTCGATGTAAATGTAGCTGATAAAAAATTAATAAGAAAAAACTTATATTAATTTATTTTAAGGTTTTTAAATACTATGGGTGTCTATATTTAGCTTATCTTTACTCAATGTAGTGTACTAAACATTATGCATTAGCTCAAGCGTGTTCATCGATGTAAATGTAGCTGATAAAAAAAAAAAAAAAAATTAATAAGAAAAAAAACTTATATTAACTTATTTTAAGGTTTTTAAATACTATGGGTGTCTATATTTAGCTTATCTTTACTCAATGTAGTGTACTTAACATTATGCATTAGCTCAAGCGTGGTCATCGATGTAAATTTAGCTGATAATAAATAATTAAGAAAAAACTTATATTAATTTATTTTACGGTCTTTAAATACTATGGGTGTCTATATTTAGCTTATCTTTACTCAATGTAGTGTACTAAACATTATGCATTAGCTCAAGCGTGTTCATCGATGTAAATATTGCTGATAAAAATTAATAAGAAAAAAAACTTATATTAATTTATTTAACGGTCTTCAAATACTATGGGTGTCTATATTTAGCTTATGTTTACTTAATGTAGTGTACTTAACATTATTAATTAGCACAATCGTGTTCACCGATGTAAATTTATCTGATAATAAATAATTAAGAAAAAACTTATATTAATTTATTTTACGGTCTTTAAATACTATGGGTGTCTATATTTAGCTTATGTTTACTCAATGTAGTGTACTAAACATTATGCATTAGCTCAAGCGTGTTCATCGATGTAAATATAGCTGATAATAAATAATTAAGAAAAAATTTATATTAATTTATTTTAAGGTTTTTAAATACTACGGGTGTCTATATTTAGCTTATGTTTACCTGGGTTATAAAAAAAAAAACAATCATAGTGCCATAGAAAGACCACCCACGAAGAAGAAAGAAGAAGAAGAAAGAAATGTTTTAATTCAATTACACCAATAAAAAAAAAATAAAAAAAAATAAAAAAAAAAAAAATAAAAAAAAAATATATATATATAACTCTATCTCACAAATTAGTAATTATAAAAAAAAAAAAAACGATTATGGTGCCATAGAAAGACCACCCACGGGTCTCGACGGGGGGGGGGATAAGCGCCAGAACCTCAGACCACCCACGAGGGGTAGCATGACGGGGGGGGGTAGATGGGGTAGCTCGACGGGGGGGTGGGGTTTGTGCCAGAACCTCAGACCACCCACGAGGGATAACACGCAAAAATAGATAGACCACCCGCGGGGGATAGCACGACGGGGTGGGATAGATGGGATAGCTCGACGGGGGGTGGGATAAGCGCCAGAACCGCCCTTTCTATACTACTCATAAAGGCGATGCCTTGTCCATGTTAGGTTTACTGTAAGAAAAGAGATTTGTCTGGCGATGCTCTGTCACGCGAGGAAGTGCCCGGCGATATACTGTCCAGCGATGTAATGCCCGGCGAGGTAATGTCACAGTCTCGTTTTAAGTAATAAATTATATGAATTTAGGACAATTTTTTTCTAATTAAAGCCCTGGAAAGAGACAATCCTTCCAATGATTGTTTTTATGATGCTGTGCCAGACCACTCCAAAGAAATCTTCAAATCCACAAGCCGGATGTACCTTTACACCCTATTGTTAATGCGATCGGATCCCCCACCTATGGCTTAGCTAAGTACCTTACGAAACTCCTTCAGGTGCATATAGGGGATAATGAGTCGTTCATCAAGGATTCTATGCACTTCATCTAAAACTGAAAACCATTCGCCTAGAACCTGATGATATACTGGTAAGCTTTGATGTCGTGTCACTCTTCAAAATGTTACCAATCAACGAGACTGTGGAGTTGATAAAAGAAAAATTCACGGATGACATCGCTGCTTTGTTCCACCACGTGCTGATAACGACGTATTTTCAATGGAATTCGACTTTCTATGAACAATCGGATGGAGTCGCGATGGGCAGCCCAATCAGTCCAGTAGTCGCTAACTTCTACATGGTGTTCTTTGAAAATACGGCTTTAAACTCAGCCCTTCTACAACCGAAATGTTGGTTCCGGTATGTTGATGACACCTTCGTGGTATGGAGTCATGGCCAAAAGAACCTGGAGAATTTCCTGAATCATATAAACTCGGTTCATGCGAACATCCAATTCACGATGGAACAGGAGAACAATGGCCGGTTGGCTTTTCTTGATGTGTTGGTAACGAAGAAAGAAGACGGAACTCTGGGCCACGCAAACCGACCCACACGGATAGACTCTTGAACAAGAACTCTAACCATCATCCGAGCCAAAAACGAGCCATGATAAAGACACTCAACCACTGTGCCAATAGGATCTGCGAACCAACATTTCTTCAACGGGAACTCAAGCACTTAGACACGGCACTGCAATCGAATGGATACAGCGCACGAGAAATAGCCCGCGCCATTCGACCCCGCATGAATAGGTCCGCTCGGCAAGGCGCAGTACGCACCCCCCCAAGTACTGGCCTTCCGTTCATCAAAGGAGTTTCGGATCGTATAGGTAAACTCTTCTCACGTGAAGATTATTTACAAGCCTACGCGAAAATTAAATAGTTTGTACAGATCAGCCAAGGATAGCCAGGACCCGATGCCGTCAGCAGGTGTTTACAGGATTCCGTGTTCGTGTGTGGAGAAGTTTATATAAGGTGCCCATTCCATTGACCGGCTAGGGCTATTTCCAAAAACGGTGACGTGGTAGCAGACATTCAATACTTAGGTGGCGTCTCCACCGACCTCGCATTGCAGAATTGACGGAAATGTTTATTTTCCTCTATGCCATAGTTAAAATTGATCAATGATCATACAGTAAAATCACAAACAAACAAACTAAAATTAAAAAATGGCTTCATGGGATATGTTAATTACAAACATTTTAATAGATTTCTATAAAAAGAAAAACAAACACTTCCGTCAATGTCATTTGCAATCTGCAAAGCGAGGTCGGTGGAAACGCTACCTAAGTCTTGAATTTCTGCTACCACGTCACCGTTGTTGGAAATAGCCCTAGCCGGTCAATGGAATGGGCGCCTAAATACTACAAAACGAAGCTTAAAAACCAGGATTGATGAACATAAACGAAACTGCCGTCTTCTACGGTCGGATAAGTCTGCAATCGCTGAGCATGTTCTAACACAAACCGGTCACATAATACAATTGCAAGATGCTACAGTACTTTCTACAACTTCATCATACCACCCTCGGCTACACAGAGATACTGGAATACATGTTTTTCTGTTTGACCCAGAACTAGCCCCCCTCCCCCCTTCAAATGGGAAAATGGGCTGGATCCATCCCTGACCAGGGGTCCCATGAAGAAGACATTGGAGAAAAAGACGCCGAAATCAAAGACTAAGAAACCCTTCCCACCCCATGAGAGCAAAGAAATTGACTGAAATGGGACTCTATTGAATTTTCTTGACTTTGCAATAGGTACCAATAAACCTCGTTTTCATTTGATGTTTGTTCTTCTTTTCTTTTTGCCCTTTTGCCACATGCACAAACAATATGTTCATAGCAACGGATGCATATTGTTGGGACCAATTTAGACGTCAGTCCAATACTCATTATATGTATATACCGGTAATGGTGTTTATTTTGGCCAATACGTTTGAGGCCTCTCAACACTAAAATTGGTTTAACTTTGGAAGAAAAGTATATCAAGCAATAAAGTAACATAAATTATTGAAGGGGATGTAATGTTCTACAGCCCTATGGCCTGCATTTATTTTTTGGTTGCATCGTTGAAGAGTTATCTTGTCAAAAAGTTCAAAAATGTTAGGAAAAAATGGATTTTTCCAAAATTACTGATTTTCCCGAATTTAACAGATATCTCAAAACTATGCAAGATATCAAAAAACTTTACTTCATATAAATTGTAGAAAATTTAATCAGCATTAATTTGATACAGAGCAGAAATATCGCTGGGGCGCAATCCGAGATATAAGCGAAAAACCAAAAACGGTACCTTCAAAGCCCCCCTCCCCCCCCCCCCGGCTCAAGGGCTACGAGTGAGAACTTTTGATATGTTCACCTCCTAACTAGTCTAAACAAAGTTACGAAGTCAAAAATTGTGTTCCCACCAACTCCCTCTATACCTTTTCGTTGACTGGGCTAATATATCATGTATGGTGATATTTTTGCTTTCCAATTTATACGAAGTATAAGGAAAGCTTTGTGACGGTCGAAATGTTCGATTCCGAGATTTCAACGGATTTACACGTTTTAAGGTCCCAGGAACCCAAAAAAGTGGTTTTTACGAAATGTCTGTCTGTCTGTCTGCCTGTCTGTCTGTGCGTCGATTTCCGGGCAAACGACTCGGTCTATTTTGATGAAATTCGGCATGTAGGTTCACAAAAATCATACTTCGGGACATTTTTTTATTTTGGGCTAATTCAATTTGGGGGGTTTTTATTTTCAAAAAACTACAAAAAAAGTCTAAAAAAATTATTTCCCCAAAACGGCTCCAACGATTTCTTTTAAATTAACATATATTGTAGTTGTTCTTAATGTTGATAAAATGCGGGGGGTCGCTTGCCCCTTGATAGTTTGCAGCTGGGGGTAAAAAAATAAAAATGACTAAATTTTAATGAAAAATGACTAAAAAATAATTTTTCTGCGACACCTTTCTATCGATGATTTCTACCTTCAGGTATGTTTTAGGTGTTAAATTGAGTAACGAAACCGGACAGGTTGCTTTCCCAAAAAAGTATTTGGTTTTGTACAAAAAAATGTTTTTTGTTTTTTAAATGTTAGAAAATTCACGCTCAAATGCATTGCGTGCCCTGCCAGTATTGCTGTGTGGTAATGTGTTGGTCTGACCTATCTAGAATTTACCTCACCACCAGTGACGAGTGACGTCAGGTGGACAGGTGGACAACCCAACCCCCCCCCCCCCGAGATATCGTAAATTTAACCATAGAAAAATTATTTACCATGAAATTACTCATTTTCTCTATCTACTAATTTTGATAAATTGGAAAGCATGTTCGAGTAAACTCGGACCGGTTCTTTAAAGTAATTATAGGCCTATTTCAGGTGAGAAAATACCAATGAGGTTCTGTAGGGACATTTTTGGTCACTAGGTTCGCTGACGACAAACCGATATCCATATTATTCAAAATGGCCGCCATTTGCATGTGAAAACTAAGCTCTTAGCATCTAATTAATTCTTTAAATATTTTTTATAATATTTTTACTATGCCTGGACCTTATTGCGCTGCATATAACTTAATACATATATATATTATCCATGATTTATAGAAAAATATCACTTTAAAATAATACATAAATAAAATAATTCTAAAACATTATTGAGGCTTATGGAAAAATCAACGCTTTGATACCTTATTTTTTACCTTTTATTCTCAAAAAAACTCCAAAAAACGTCTAAAAAAATTATTTCTCAAAAACGGTTCCAACGATTTCCTTTAAATTCACATATATCGTAGTCGTTACTAATGTCAACGAAATGCGGGGGGTCGCTTGCCCCTTGATACTTGATAGGTTGCTTAAAGGGGTAAAAAAATAAAAATAACTAAATTTTAATGAAAAATGCGAAACCTTTCTATCGATGATTTCTACCTTCAGGTATGTTTTAGTTGTTAAATTGAGTAACGAAATTGGACAGGTTGCTTTCCCAGAAAAGTATTTGGTTTTGTAAAAAAAAAATGTTTTTTTGAAAAAATGATAGAAAATTCACGCTCAAGTGCATTGCGTACACTGCCAGTATTGCTGTGTGGTAATGTGTTGGTCTGACCTACCTAGAATTTACCTAACCTCCAGTGACGTCAGGTGGACACCCCCCCCCCCCTCCCCGAGATATCGGAAATTTAACCATAGGAAAATTATTTGCCATGAAATTACTCATTTTCTCTATCAACTAATTTTGATAAATTGGAAAGCATGTTCGAGTAAACTCGGACCGGTTCTTTTTTTAAAGTACAGTCGTCCCTTCAGTAAATAAAAAATAATAATAATAATAAAAATAATAATAAAAATAATCATGAAACATCGAGTAGCCTACTGAACCATATTTAACTCAACTTTTTTTTTTAATTTTGGAGTTGGAATCCCGTTCCCGTCAAATTTTCCTTGTCTTCCCTACCGGGGCTATCCTCGGAGGAAAGTGTTTGAATGTAGATGCGTAAAATTGTAGGATTTTACAACATCATTTCCAGGTATTGTTTTTCAGAACAGCATGTTAAAACTTTTATCGTGCAACATCCCCCCCCCCCCCTTAGATGACCAGTATATGATGAATCAGTAGAATGGGTTGCGGTCGATCTGAAACCGCGTGACTTCCAAAAGTTTCGCCAAAATCTGAGGTTAACATCTTTAGTGGCACTACGTAGAATTCTGAGATTTAGCTACTGAGTCTGTGGGTGTTGACGGCGGATTATTTGACGAAACTATGGGAAATACGCTTTCAGATCCCCCATCAACCCAGATTCTAGTACTTCATAATCTAATACGGCCGTGAAAGCCTTTGTAATAACATTAGTATAAATGTCAACTTATTGCAAGTCTGTAATAATTTATTTTTTCATGTGTAGCAGACTAGATTTTGGAGATTAGGAAAAGAAACAGGCATTAAGTATGCAGAAATAATGTACAATGTATTAATATACAAGCAGAGGCACTCATATGTTCAGAAAATCGCGATAACCTGTGAACAGACAGATTTTGAACGTTTACGCAGATATTAGGAAGTATTAGAAATGACTGATTTTAAATATTTATTTATTTATTGTTATTTATTGTTGTAAAGTTTTAGCTCCCTCAAGACTCTCGCGCAGTTGAACTGAATAGAAGAAATAATGGGAATGGTAAGGGTTTGTTGAGCCAGTCTCGCCTATTTTCGTGTCGATTCGTTCCATTTCGCACTTAGAGAACGCCTTTTGGGGGAGAGTCAACGATATAACGAGCTGTAGTGTTCCCAAGATATATGCTGCTCCTCACAAGCATTTCCACTGCCCCCCCCCCCCGTCATATCCGCCACCGAGTCTAGAAGAAGCTATACAGGGGATTGACAATAGAAAATGAGCGCCTCCTTTCCTCCAAAATCATTGTCCGTTGCAAGTCCAGTTTTGAGAAGATCAGTTTCCGAATCGAGCTGAACATTAGTTTATTTATTGGTGATAGATGCAGTGACTATTCGGACAAAATCGAAATTTTGTAATTTGCCTAAACTTAAACAAGTCATGATGAATCAATAGAATCCGGGATGATAAGCCGTGGTCGTTCTGAAAGTCATGTAGAGTAGTGGTACGGACTCTGACTTTCACCGGAAATGTTGTTGGTTCGAGTACTACTCATTCTACATTTTCTGGCCATGCTTCGGAGGGAATGTAAAGCAGGCGGTCCCGGGCCTTCCTAGTTGTGTGTAAGAGAGGGCTTTATAGCCCTAACTCCGCTAGGTTGGCTTCGTAATAGAACAAAAAGTCATTATTATTAAAGTGTACTTCAAAACGTTTCGTCAACATCTGCGGTCGCCATCTTCAGTGGAACTGCGTAGACTTCTAAGATTGTATCTCGGAGGCTCAGCAGCAACTGTGATTCTACTGATTCATCATGTAACTCCGGCCGTGAAAGCCTTTGTAAATATATTAAACAAGTCACTCGCCTAGTTCGGTAGAACCGCTTAATAGTGCTCTATTCAGGAGAGAAACGGCATGGGATATTTCCCACCAAGTCATGTACGAGTAAATAGAATATGAACTGTGAGTGGGCTTGTTTCAAGAGCGCTTTTGTTTACATTGCAATTTATAATATAATATATTTATTGTTTTGCATTATTTTTTTATTTTTTAATAAATAGTTATAATAATTCAATTAATTTTATTTTTAGTTTTTATTTTCCTGGATTTTTATTAGGTTAGATTAGTTTTACTCCTAAATTCTGATAATTTACGGATGAAGGGTGCGTTCTAATATTATGCCGATAGCTAAATTGAGTGATTGGGAGCCAAATGCAAGATGGTCGCGTAGCTTAGTCTACTTGGCAGTTCTTCTGTTTGTTTGGGCTGACATTATGATTGTTATTAATGGATCGGAAACTTGGCTTGGTCGTTCATTTGTTTCGCTTTTGTTCAGTTTTATCTTGGTGGACGATGCGCACATCAACAGACATCATGTTTCCGGTCTGGAACTGACGCAGAGTGTCCGCTCCATCCCTGTAAACAAATGCAAACGGTACGTTCTTACATCACTGTCTACAGGTTGAGCAACTTTGGTTGAGCAACCAAATTCCTCACATTAAATGGGGGCTAGAGTGACATCCGCCTTCCCCCTGTTAGATTCGGTTTTGGCCTTAGCGGCAGCCTTCACTTTTCTACATAGCCTAAGGTGCTACAGTCGGTGCTGGACCTTGGTCCGTTCTGCTACGATAGATCACTTTGCTGTTGCCGCCGCCGTCTGCAGCCGTAATCTTTCTGTGTAGGTCCGGTTCACTTGCCCCTTGTTTTTGCTTTCCAATTTATACGTAGTATAAGGAAAGCTTTGTGATGATCGAAATTTTCAATTCCGAGATTTCAACGGATTTACACGTTTTGAGTTCACAGGAACCCAAAAAGTGGTTTTAATGAAATGTCTGTCTGTCGCTTTGTCTGTCTGTCAGTCTGTCTGTTCATCGATTTCCGGGCAAACTACTCGGCCGATTTTGGTAAAATTATGTATGTAGGTTCACAAAAATCATACCTCGAGACAACCATTTTTATTTATTTTGGGCTAACTCAAATTGGGGGGGATTTATTGTCAAAAAACTCCAAAAAAACGTCTAAAATAATTATTTCTCAAAAACAGCTCCAACGATTTCTTTTAAATTTACATATATTGTAGTCGTTATTATACTGTATACAAAATGCAGGGGGTCGCTTGCCCCTTGATAGTTTGCTTCGGGGGGTAAAAAAATAAATATAACTCAATTTTCATGAAAAATGACTAAAAATAATTTTTCTGCGGAACCTTTCTATCGGTGATTTCTACCTTCAGGTATGTTTTAGGTGTTCAATTGAGTAACAAAACCAGACAGGTTGCATTCCCAAAAAATATTTGGTTTTGTTCAAAAATTATTTTTTGAAGAAATGATAGAAAATTATTTAAATTCACGCTCCGATACATTACGTGCTGTGTGTCATTGTTACTACTGTTACAATGTATTGGTCTGTTCGTTCCAGAATATGCAATTGAGTTTTAAGGGGTTTTTAATATATTGAGGTGGACCCCCGCCTAAATTGGAAAGTATGTTCGAATAAACTCGGACCGGTTCTCTTATTTTGCGGTGCGTTTTTGTGTATGCACTTATTGCTTTCCAATTTATACGTAGTTTAAGGAAAGCTTTGTGATGGTTGAAATTTTCGATTCCGAGATTTCAACGGATTTACACGTTTTGAGGTACCAGGAACCCAAAAAAGGGGTTTTTACTAAATGTCTTTCTGTCTGTCGCTCTGTCTGTCTGTCCATTTTTTTTATTTTGGGCTAACTCAATTTGGGGGGATTTTATTCTCAAAAAAACTCCAAAAAAACGTCTAAAAAATTCTTTCTCAAAAACAGCTCCAAGGATTTCTTTTAAATTCACATATATTGTAGTCGTTATTAAAGTTAACAAAATGCCCCTTGATAGTTTGCTTCTGGGGGTAAAAATAAATAAAAATAAAGAAATTTTAATTAAAAATGACTAAAAAATAATTTTACTGCGAAACCTTTCTATCGATGATTTCTACCTTCAGGCATGATTTAGGTGTTAAATTGAGTAACGAAACCGGACAGGTTGCTTTCCCAAAAAACTATTTGGTTTTGTGCAAAACATGAAAATTCACGCATCAAGAAGCACTTTGTTGATACAATCTGTCCTTAAGAAATGTAGCCGTGGCCTTGTTTTCACAAAAGTGCCCATGGATGTTAGTCTCAGCTAGTCGACTCAGCTCATCGACTTCGATGGCAAGGTGGTAGCGTACTTGTACTTGTGCGAGTCTCCACATGCCATGCGATCGGAGACGTGTCGTAACTCAGCACAAGTATTAATTTTCTCATTGAGGCGACTGAAGAGGTCAATCGGATACATTTATTAAATTGTATGTATGCGATTAACCTTTTTTTTAAAAGAAAACAAGTAAAAAAAGTTATTAAGTACGTTAAATGTCTATACCTGGCATTGCGATCGAAGGGGAAGCCCATGGACCTCTTGTCAGGGTATTTGGAGTCCTTTAGCCCGCAGTAGCTGCTTGCGTCCTTGCAAGCTGGTGCAGGTCCCGGTTGATCGACCTGCAAAAATATGCAACTTTTGGACGTTTACCGGCGGGAAAGGCACGCACTCTCAACTCCACTGTATTGTATTGTTCACCTATACTAGTCAATAGAATTTATTCCGATTATAACGTGCCTTCCGGAGATGTTTCAAGATCCTAGTTTTTCATTAATAGGAACTTAAATTTGCATAAGAAAAAGCTTCAAAGGCGGGAAACATGATAAGCCGCGGCACTTAGAGACCCTCGCAGACCCTCCGTATTTAGTTTTTAGTAAGATGGTCAGAGCTATCCGTAGTAAGTTTGTCCTACTTACTTATCAACGTGAAACTTGTACGTACCTTGTCGTTGTCATAGTTGGAAACCATGACGAAGAGCTGGCAGGGCAATCCGCTGGCCGTGCCCTTGGCGATGAGCATGTGCTGGGGCCAGCCACAGCCGCACATGTTGAATTGGTCCAGCTGTTGGCCACTGGCAGGCCGCCCTTGGTTCAGGTTCCTGAACGTCTGCTCAAAGGGGATAGTCACCGAGGAATCGCTCGATTTCCGCTCAATTGGGTTCTGCTTCTGTTTCACTGCATTGAAAATTGTAATGTGCCATGTAAACTACGGCATATTAGCCTGGGGAGGGACTTCCGTAGGGAACATGGACGCTGTCCTCAGGCTCCAAAAGAGGGGAGTCCGCTACTTTCTAAAACTGGCACCTGGTGACAGTTGTCGCTCTCACTTCAAAACTTTTAAAATCATGACATTCAAATTTAGATGCATTTTACAAACTTTTTGATTACTTGATTGTATAATTTAACAGAAATATACATGTACAACCCAGATTCCAAAAGGTTGGACCACCCTTATTCACGATGCATTTCAGTTTCTATCTCTGTCAATTCGAATAATATATCATTTATTTTAATATAGAAAGTAGCCTAACTATTCCTCAATCAAATGAGAAAAAATTCTCCTTATTAGGTTTAAAACCTATCTGACAAGACAGCTTTGCTCAAACATATGCTGAAATCATCAATTCAAAAAACCTGGACCACTACGTTTTCAATATTTTGTTATAGTGCCTTTTGCATTAATAACTGCCTTAATGCGACGGGACATGGAAGATACAAGAGCGACACAATCATCTGCAGTGAACGAATCCCAAATTTCTAATAAAATGGTCCTCAGTTCGTCCTTTGTCCGTACAAGAGTGGTTCTCAGCTTCTTCTTCATTTTCCCCCAAATATTTTCGATTGGGGAAAGGCCAGGGCTGCTTGAAGGCCAAAGGAGAGGTTTAATATCATTATTTTGAAACCATGCCTTAGCGATTCGGCCGGTATGGCAAGTTGCGCGGTCTTGCTGTAATATAAAATTCCCGTTCGACACCATCTTCATAAGGGAAGGCTTCAAACTGTCCTCCAAAATCTTAATGTACGTCTGTCTACCCATTAACAGTACCCGCAACCAAATGAAATACACCTGTTCCTGATGCACTCATACACCCAAACTTCACGGTTTTCTTGATACAGTGGGGCTTGATAGTCTCGCCAGACATTCGTACTACGCGCTTAGATCCAGCAGAATCCACATTTAGTTGAAATCGGGCCTCATCGCTACAAATGATCTTTTTCCAGTCCTGTTCAGTCCAATTCACCCTGTCTCTTGCCCAAGCAAATCTCCTCTTTATCTGTACAGGTGTTAATAGGGGTTTCCCCTTGGCAGTTGGCAGTGTAAAAACCATAGCGGGCAGAAT
The DNA here is from genome assembly GCA_963971405.1 of Psococerastis gibbosa. Classification (NCBI taxonomy): domain Eukaryota; kingdom Metazoa; phylum Arthropoda; class Insecta; order Psocodea; family Psocidae; genus Psococerastis; species Psococerastis gibbosa. The sequence continues at coordinate 22,156 of CAXART010000027.1, read as the reverse complement.
GGATTCGTCTAACTGTAGTACTCACAGAACCTGGGCTATTGGACAATGTTGATTAGTTCCAAGCTTCCTTGAGCTCTAGAGCAGTTATGCGTTTGGCTTTAATGATTTTTACGAATTCCCTGTCCTGGCGACTAGACGTCTTGCGTGGCCGCCTAGTCGCTTTCCCCCGGATCAGTGGTCTTGGCGTTTGCACAGCGTACCAAAAATATTGTGGACGGTAGACTTTTATAATGGGAGGATTCTCTTTATCTCTCTCTCACTTTTTCTTGCTTGATGATGGAAAATTATCAGTTTCTGAACGCTCTTCTCTACAACAGATCCTCTTGCCATTCCTCAATGATCAAATGCAGATGGGGAAAAATAACGTGTCTGATGTTTTGAAAATATGTCTACACACTGCATGTAAGCAATGTGCATTTTTTTCAAGCTTGCGTGGATGTTCACGGAAAGAATAACGCTAAGTGGTCCAAGATTTTTGATTCGGTTAATTATGCACCTTCTCTCGAAAGTGTCGAGGAATCGATGAAAAAATAACGGATCTAAATTGAAATGAACAAATGTCATTAAGGGAGTATCTGGCTAATTTCCAGAGTAAACTCAGCGACCTATTGTACAATTTGCATTAACAAAGATACAAATTGAAATGCATTGTGAATTGAAGTGGTCCAACCTTTTTGAATTAGGGTAGTATTTATTTATAGGAACATATATTTGCCAGAAAACAATTGCTAGTAACAATGAGCATGTCAAAAACTACTAGAATAGTGGTATCAGATAATCGGAGACTGCGTTGACAATTGAAGAGGCCTAGACTATAGCGAAGTAAATTGTCTTAGAATTTCTCCTTTTCATTAGAGTCAAATCCTGAGCAAGTCTTTGAATTAAGAGCTCCAAGCTACCAATCGGACACCGGCGCCCGGCATCGCCATCAGCTGCAGAACATGGTAGGCCTACATTACCAAACCAATAGGCTTCTCATAGAAGCAGCAGCCTGTCGCATCAATCTACAGATACGAGGTGGTAAAGTTGAAATTTGGAAAGAGCACCACCAAATTTATATAAAATTACACGTTTTTTAAACTTCCCACCTAAAATTACCAAATGACTGGAGTACATGTATTGCCTCCAATTTCTTAATGTCTCTATTCCCTTGTAAATCTTCAATATATTACGAGTATTTCTAGGAGTTTTTAACTGGGCCCTTCTTGCAGTAAAACTCAAAATCTGAAAGTTAAAGTTCAAGATCGAACTAAGTAAGCCATTATGAACTGGGGCTAACCGCCGTAGCCCCTATGGTAGGCTTTGTTAAAAAACGAAACGATACCTGACACAAAATACTTAATAAAAAGTTAAAAGCCAAGAAACCAGCAGCAAGCTCCCGCCAAGCCTGCTGCGCCGAAAAAGATGTTAGCGGCTGTCCACCAACATATAAAACTCGTCATTTATTTTGCCTCCGCATTGTCGTCAAGTAGTATAGTATAACCAGTATAATAATTTTCCGTTTAAATACCAGAAAATGTTGCTGGATTCACGTCGACAAAATCGTCATACATAGCTACTTACGATTGACAGTAAACTTGTCCAATTCAATGAACATGGTTCTCTGGTCATTGAACAGCCATGGCAGTCCCCTTTCGTCAAATTTGGGAGCTAAGAAGATGCGGACCGTTCCCATTTTCGGCTGTCCTGAGCTGTTGTCAATCTGCATTACAGGATTACCGTGTCAAGTTTGGTTACATGAATAAGCGAAACACGATAAGAACCCAATTTCTATTCATAATGCAGCAACGCTATTAACGGGATTCTCTTAATATTTCAAATTCACTGTCAATTATTATATCCTCCCACATTTTTGCTTTCCAATTTATACGTAGTATAAGGAAAGCTTTGTGATGGTCGAAATGTTCGATCCCGAGATTTCAACGGATTTACACGTTTTCAGGTCCCAGGAACCCAAAAAAGTGTTTTTTACGAAATGTCTGTCTGTCTGTCTGTCTATCTGTCTGTGCAACGATTTCCAGGCAAACTACTCGGTCGATTTGAATGAAATTTAGCATGTAGGTTTACAAAAATCATACCTCGGGATCATTTTTTTTATTTTGGGCCAATTCAATTTGGGGGGGGGGGGGTTTATTCTCAAAAAACTCCAAAAAAAACGTCTAAAAAAATTATTTCTCAAAAACGGCTCCAACGATTTTTTTTAAACTCTCATATATTGTAGTCGTTATTAATGTTGACAAAATGCGGGGGGTCGCTTGCCCCTTGATAGTTTCCTTTTGGGGTAAAAAAATAAAAATAACTACATTTTAATGAAAAATGACTAAAAAATAATTTTTCTGCGAAACCTTTCTACCGATGATTTCTAACTTCAGGCTTGTTTTAGGTGTTAAATTGAGTAACGAAATCGGACAGGTTGCTTTCCCAGAAAAGTATTTGGTTTTGTAAAAAAAAAAATGTTCTTTTGAAAAAATGAAAATTCACGCTCAAACTCATTGCGTGCCCTGCCAGTATTGCTGTGTGTTAATGTATGTGTTGGTCTGACCTATCTAGAATTTACCTCACCTCCAGTGACGTCAGGCGGACAACCCCCCCCCCCCCCGAGATATCGGAAATTTAACCATAGGAAAATTATTTACCATGAAATACTCATTTTCTCTATCTACTAATTTTGATAAATTGGAAAGCATGTTCGAGTAAACTCGGACCGGTTCTTTTTTATAGAGGTAGCCACTTATGGACATGGAGCTACTTACGCGCAAAATATCTTGGTTTGATAATAGACAAAAAACTAAACTGGCAGGAACAAATTAATACCCTTATATTGAAACTTAGAAAATCTATTTACAAATTCGTCCAAGTTAGGAATATAGTTGATGAACACTTACTGAGAGCCATATACTTTGCTTTAATACAGTCACACTTACAATATGGGATTATAGCATGGGGGGCTTCATATAAAAATGAACTTGAACGGCTAATTAAAATTCAAAAGAAAATCCTTAAAATTATGTACAAAAAGCCTAAATTATTCCCCACTGAAGAGCTTTTTCATATTGCCAAAGTCCCAACCATCAATAAAATATTTACCAAACAATCTCTAATACAGTTATACAAAAATAAGCTTTTAGGCCTGCATCCCGAAGTCTCCCACGAACATGGCACAAGATATAAAGAGAGAAAACCCCTACTGCACGAAAAACCAAGAACAAGTAAAACTAAAAATACAGCGCAATACAAGGCACTCTCTATCTATAATGATCTGCCCAGAAACTTGAAGGATGGTAAAAGCCTACGAGTATTTATAACCAAAGCTTCCCAGCACTTGAATCTCTTTTAAGAATATGTAATTTTCAACTCCCCCCCCTCCCCTTCCAATAAGATTCCATTCATTCATTTACTTATTTCAATTCTTTTCAATATTAAACTAATCAGCATCAAGGACAATTTTATTGAGTGCACTGTGAACTTTTAGAAAATAAGCAACTAACCTAACCTAACGGAATCTTTAATTAACTTTATTTTTAAGCTTGACTAACATCCCTTTAACTAGCCACGCACGGCCTTGGCCTGTGGCAATACCTATGTATCACTATGTAATGTTTATGGGACTGAATAAATATAATAATAATAATAATAATAATACAGAACCATCGCTTTTCGCACATTATTGTATGAATCTCTAGCTAACTGCACAGACATGCTTACCATTGACGTAAGAAAGTATGGGAACGAGTTTATATCATCATATAACATCAACATATGAGCCGAAGACCATGAAAACAACCTCTACACGTCTACGGGTACTAGGTAGGGAAATTAAATTAATGGAATGAAATGAGAAACTTCTTTATATGAAACGAAAAACGTCTTTAAATTAGGCGAGCTTTTTGCCCCAAAGGGTTACTCTAAGGAACACATAGGCATAATAGTCTCCTTATTAACTCTGTAAAACTTACCGTCACTCATTGTGAATAAAATAACTTGTACAGTATACGTCAAACAAATATAAAAGAACACATCTTGACAATGAGTTTAGGTGTTACCTTGCATACTTCTTTGTTTTGACTGTTTTTCTTACACCTGACGATGGCGTGAGCCGGAACCGGTTGTGTGTTTTACATATTTGTTCGACATAAAACTGAATAAAGTTATTTTATTCACAGTGAGTTAGGAAAACCATGACAAAAAACCTGTACGAGGGAAACCGTACATGCTTCCCTATTTGTCAATTAGTTTAGGTAGGTACCGTAATACTGCAATTGATTGATCCATTGGACAATTATGTAGTATAGATTTGAGCCATTTTTCACAATAAATTAGCTTTTTTATTTATTTATTTTTGCGCCCTGAACTAAACTATCAAGGGGGATGCGACCTATTGTTGATTTTGTTTACAAGTACCTACTGCAATACGTTGTATGTGAATTTAAAATAAGTCGTCAGAGCCGGTATAGGGTTTTATCTTATTCTACTTTCAGAAAATTTTATTTTTTTGGTGGTGGCACAAATAAGCAGAACAAGTGAAAATTATTTGGGCCCATAACCGGCAGAAATTTATATTTTTCTTCAGAATAAAACACTCGATACCGTTGATAGTTTGGATCACTATTGAGTGCACTGCTGTATCAGCTTTGATAATAGCCATGTACTGTAATGTAAATCACCAAAATGTTGACTCACCATAATGCGGTAGGTAAAAGGTACGTGCTGTAAATGTGTGAAGCGAGCGAATACGTTGCCACGGGGCGTGAAGTCGATGCCTCGGCTCAAATTCACGTCACTCTGCTCCCAGTGAGTTGCAAATTCGTTCTTATTTCGGCCTTTGCTCAAAAGTTCAAATCCAACAATTTTGACCCCCGGATAATCCAACTGGAATTATAAATAAGTCTACTTGTAATAATTATTTATTATTATTTATTATTTTACGTACCGGTAGGTTAGGGAGGAAAGTTTCTATGGGTCATTTAACCTTACAATTATTGTGTGTTATTTGTTGTTTTCATATATTGTAAATGCAGTTGCAGTCACCAAAATAAGAGGATTTAGAAAAAACTGGATTCGAATCCACGCCCAATGCCTGTGTGGGCATCGTCTTAACCGCTGGTCCACAAACCCGCTCTAGTGGAGTGTCAGTCAAATCCTGTACGTATTCTTCGCTCTTCTAGTCTTCGACAAAATTCGTATTTTTAGACAGGTTAGCCCAACTAACACAACTATCTTAACCTGTCTAATAACAATATGTATGACAATCTAACATGAGAACTGCGCAAAGTACATGAAATAAAACAGTTTCAATTTTTTTAAATGATCCTGAGACCTGTTGCTTCCAACAACTGCCCATTCGTATTTCTAAATTTGTAAACGGTTATTTTCAGTCAGCCCTTGTTGACGGTAGTGGTGGTAGAGGGCATGCAGGAAGCTTATCACCCCAGACAGTTCCCTGAAAGATCCTCGGGAAGGCGTAAGCACGATAATTACAGCTGCGTTTTTTTCTAATACTTTGTGCCATGGTTCGTAAAACCGACACTTTATTAATTGACTTTTATTCAAATCTCGGCCACAGCTTACCAATGTTAACTCTTAATGTCTTACTAGGCGGACTAATGTAGGTCTAGAAAACGTACCTGTTGCGTAGTATAAGACGGCAGCGTCATCTTATGAGTTTGAAACATGTAGTCAATGTAGGCGTGAAAGCGGTAAAAGATTGGATCTCGCATAGCGGTTGCAGGGTCACCCATCACCCCAAAAGTTTCCAAGTGCCTATAAAAACAAGTCATCTACAATATGTGCGTAGTCTCAATGCGGGCAAGGCCGTAGGCAGGATTTTTTTTTTGGGGGGGGGGGTTTCAGAAATTTAATTGGATATTACGTAGTGGTTTTTATTTTTCCTCTCAAAATCCGATTCTATCTAGTACCAAGCCATTTCATTTAGGGGGGGGGGGGGTTAACCCCCATGAACCCCCCAACGACGGCCTAGAGCCGAATCCGGTAGTTTTAATAGATTTTAGTAACATGACTTGGCATGTTGCTAACCACTTCTTCCGCAATATGTTGTCGTGCCACGGCCCAAGTAAAACTTCAGACTGTTATGATTTTTATTTATTGCTTTCCTATTCATAAGTAGTATAGGGAAAGGTTTGTAATGGTGGAAATTTTGGACTTCGATAATTATTAAAGTGGATTTACACGTTTTGAGGTACCAGGAACTAAAAAAGTGGTTTTTACGAAATGTCGGTCTGTCTGTCTTTCTGTTCGCCAATTTGTGGGCAAACCGCTCTGTCGATTTTGATGAAATTTAGCATGTAGGTTCAAAAAAATTATACCTCACTACTTTTTTTTAATTGAGGCTACCTCAATTTGGGGTTGTTCATTAAAAATTTCTAAAAAAATTTTCTGCCGAACCTTTCTATCTATGCTTTTTAGCTTCAGGCATGTTCAAGGTGTTAAATAAAGTAAAAAAACCGAACCGGTTTTTAAAGTTTTGATTTTGAATTAAAAATTATTTTTTGAAAAATATATTGATATATCATGAATGCCCCAATACATTGCATGCCCTGCCACTATTGCTGTGTTGTATTATTGCATATTAGCTTGCCCGTTCTAGATTATTCTATCGTTCCATCGATCAATTCAGTACTTTTGGATTGGGGAAACTAGAGGCAACTGAAATATAAGCCTAGGACAATTATTAATAATGGAACTCCTCATATTATCTATCTATCTATCTCGGTACCTAAACTAATTGATAATTTTGAAAGCATGAATGGGTTCATTCGTACCGGTTCCTTAATTTGCCGACGCAAAGTAGCCTGATACTAAACGAAAGTGGAAAATATTATTGAAATAAGGTATTCGGCATGATAACATAGTCAGCTGCGTCATTGAGGGGACCATGGAAGGCGTAAATCGACGGGGACGGCCACGAGACGAATATCTTCAACAAGTTAAACGTTAAAAGTTAAAAAAAAATTGGGGATAACGTCTTATGTGGAGCTGAAGAGGGCATGTCAAAATCGCGGAGATTGGAGACATCGCTGCAATATGTTGCTGCCAACCAGGCATCGTCTGGCTGTAACTTGAAGAAGAAGAAGGTAGGTTCCAAATACGCCACTTCTATATTCAATATATTAAACCCTGATTCTTTATTTATTAATTTTAGTTTCTATTGGAGAAATGCTATTTATTTATGTAACTTGTGTATTTATTTATGTAACTTCTAGGTACCCATTGACCACCGAGAAGAGACCAAAGTCTTCAGCTGAAGCTGAAGGAGCTGGGAGTGCACCGACTATGGCGTCAGGTTGGCAGAACACTCAGTCAAGAAACTTGGAGTTTCTACCACGGACACGAAAAAGTACTCGTAAGTATGTATGAGGTGTTTAGTATGAGATGTTGCTTATTACTCCAGTGACTTGGCCATTGTACAGTAATGTTGACATTACCTTGCATCTGGATCGTGACACAGGGCAACTGCCACATGGCCGAAGTTATGAAAATCACCGTACAGGTTCCTGTTGCGGCTCAAAATACTCGACTCTACCAGATTGCCCAGAATGTCTACTCCCGTTACTTCATCTAGGGGCACATTGCGTCCTTGTTCCTAAAACAATTGAGAAAAAAGTTACCACTATGACTTCTTCCTATTTATCAATTTAATTTATTTTTTACTAGCCAACTTTCTTGTACGAAAAAAATACGCTCGCATTCACCAAGCCCTACTCTTTAAACTCTGTAGATTTAATTGTCAAATTTTAACAAAATTTATGGAATCTGTGGGCAAGTTTCTTGAATTAACTCCACGGGATTCCGCTGTTGCAATAGCTCTATTTAATTGTGTACTATTTTACAATACTTACATCGATGTAGAAACCAACTGCAATAGCTTGAAGTATACGGTTCCTCCAACGCTCCAGGTCACTGAGATCGAATTTGATCTGATCTATTTCTCGAGTTATGTCCTTGAGAAGGAAATTTGCCGGGCGGGGAGGCCAAGAGCGGCTTGATACCAGACTATCCAGCTTCGGAAAGTAGCCTTCTTCGAGTGGCTCGCGGAACGTTGACAATCTTGCCACCCTGGGCAGTCCATTGCAGAAGCGCTCTAAATTGTACCTGGAAAAGCCAAAGAAAATCAGTTCTTTAGAAATTCGGTGCTCTAGTAACTCACATCTGCGTAGCTGATTCCTGGCAGCAATAATAGGAAATCGTAGTCTTGCCCACAATTAAAAAACTTTATTCAGCAAGAAAGATGTCACATGTACGCGGGGCGGGACGGGACTTCATTCCCGTGAGACGTGTCGCGCAGTCCCGCCCTGGAAAAGTTGGAAATAAAAAGTCATTCCGATGTTTTGTCTTGATGGGAGGAAAATTAAAGAAAAATCCTGCCATAGCCAGGTCGGCCCGATTTTTTTTTTTGTCCGCACAATTACTTCCGTTCCATCAGGAAGGCTATAATATTATGAACAGCCGGGTTAACAATAAGGAAATAGGAACCAGCTAACAGAAGAGTCAGCGCAGCGTCTTGAACTAAGATTGAGACCCTTGCCCTAGGTACGATTTTCCTACTGCATTAATTAGCAATTAATATTATTAGTTGTATAAAATCAAATCATCTTCTTCTTTCTTCTTCCTTTCCTTTACGCCAGAAATCTAATGGAATAGCCATTTGCCAGCGCTTCGCCTGCGTTGCGATCGTCCGTGTGTATTTTGTACCGTACCTTGCCTGGATCTGCTCGTGCATGTAGTAAAACAGCTCCCCTCGGCGGTCTTTATTGACAATGCGAAGGTCGGCATCGAATGGGTACACCAAATGCCAGTGCCAGTGGTGGAGGTTAATGCCCAAGTCCTCGCGGAAGTAGGCTACCTTGTGCTCTGGGTCAGTGTCCGATGCTGTGTAGTCTTTGGGGATCTCCAGAGGCACCTAAAAAACCAGTCAGTTGTTATTGTTAAGTCATCACTGAAGTTATATATCCGGAGGGGGGGGGGGGAATAGGGATCCAAGAATAATGTGGGCAACGCGGCACTTGAACCTGCAATCTATGCCTATGCGGGGCATGTGGAGTAGCTTTACCCACTTTGACTTTGACCTGAAAGGTTTTCATTTGAGGCCCACACTTACACATTTTCAAGCATGTGAAGCAGGTGGTCTCAGGCCTTACTAGTTGAGTGTAAGACTCCGCTAGGTTGGCTTTGTAATATAATATATTGTCATTATCTATTTATATGTTTAAGGTCCCAATTCTTCTATTCCCTATTTCCATATTATCAGATACAATGTCCTAAGGAGGTAGGTAGCCTCTACCAACTAAGTCAATTTAATGCTAAAAATGCATCACTATCATATTCAAAACTTTGTGGGTAACCTTAAGGAAGTGTTTAATTTTTCTCGCCGATCGAGCTGTCAGAACGATTTTACAGATGATCAATCGCAAAATTTCAGCTCAGTAGGTAACTTACATTTTTTTTCAATTTCACGTTAGTAGGTCTAAGCCCATTGAACTAAGGAAAACGCTATGATGATCGAAATAAACAATGTCCGTATTATTTGTTTTGACGTCCGAAACCCCCCTAGAATTATGTTTTGAGATTGACCATATCCCACTCCCAAACCCTAAGACGGGCCTAGCCCATGGCGAAATGAAACTACAACAGTATCTGTATGTTTGGAAATATATTTGATTGATTGATTGATTTGATTGATTGATCAGCCCACACCCATTCTCCTGTTGCCTCATCGTTTTCCAAGAGTTTTACGACAGTCTATTAAAAAAAAATGCTCAGCCTAGAACGAAGTTTCAGTTAATCGCGCTTACTCTTTTATCAACGTCAATAACGTTGGAGAGTTGTCGTGCCCTTTTGAACAATCCTCCGTCCATGTACTTCTCAGGAAAGTTCTCGACCAGAGGTGGAATGGAGAGGTGCTTGGTGTCTTGCCTGTGAAGGAGGGCTACAGAGAGTGCGTAGACAAATAGATAGGGGTTCACACGGTCCCGGCAGTACACACACAACGAGATCAGGTCATCGGAAGTCCGCATTTCTGTGAAATAAGACATTATAAATTGTACTACTACTACAGGTATTTTTGTTTCATTTCTGCAATAATATGGTTATTCGACCGTATAAAATGTTCTTAAGCAGTTTTCTGAGAGTGAGGAGCTTAAGGATCCTTGTTACCATTCACCCAAAAAAAGAATTGCAAATTTGCATTGTTTATAAGATCAGAGAGGCTTAATTTATTATCGCTCTACGAGATTTGAAATCGAAACCGCTGCAGACTTTGCACAACGTAGTGTTCTAAGACAGCGATTATTAGTCACATTAAAGTTGCAAAATATACTTACATACTTACCCATGAACATGTTGATGAGTCGGCCGGCTAATTTTCGGTGATGAGGGATGAACAGAGAAAAATTTTCCTGTCTTCCAAGGGACAGCACAGGCGTTATATCCGGAATTGTAATTTTTCGAACTTTAATCGTTTCCGAGATGTTGTCTTGGATCCTGTTGATGAGACCTTCCCTAGCAGGTCTAAATTCTTCAGTCTGAAATTTAAGGAAAGCATCTTCGATTGACTGGTATTTAATCTGCCACTTTGATACATTTTAACATTATTTTAAATATTCAGCCCAAATTTATTGAAGTCTTGTTTACTTAACAATTCGTCAATGATAAGCTTGTCAGTTGTTACTAAATTTTCGTCATATTTCAATCGTTACTAAATGAGTTTATTTTATTTTGACCCACCACTACCCGCCACCCCAAAATGGGCTGGATCCGTCCATGCCTGGCCCACTACAATTAGCCAAAATACACAAAAAGTCCTCCTTTTTAGAGTTACATGTATTCAGCGAGAGCAGGACTTACAGTTGTGTACCGTAGTTAAGAATGCTCTTTTAATATTATTTCTCACCCAATCAACCCCTTCGCTCCTGAATTGTGATCTCGTTCGTGGAAAATTCTAATTTTCTGGTCCTTAAATTGAGTCCTTAGGGGACCAAAAAACAAAATCCGAAATTTTTTTTTGCCTATAGCTTGTGATTTATGAGTCGTGCCACTGGTGGCACACTGGGAGTCAGTTGAAGTAATGTGTTGCTCATACTACAGTAGGTTGGTTGGTACTTGAATTATAAGCTATTGCACTGCTATGGAGACTGTTATTCTGTTAGTAAGTAGTTTTTAACCTTTAATAGACTGACTGACAAACCAACCAGCCAACCTGCAGTGTAATCGACGATTAATAAAAATATTTGCCTACGAATAATTGTTTAGGTGGTGTGGAATTTGGTGAAACAGTTCCGCTCCTTCTGGAGGCGAAGGTGCACGTTATTTGTATTTTCTTGAAAACCTGATTCATATTGCGTTACTTCTGCATCATTGTCTTCAGTTCTGCCTAGTTCGCCACCATCAACCATAACATCGTCATTTTTTTCTAAAATCAAACTCCGACTCCTCATCGTCTTCAATATCAGACAAATCTGAATTTTTCTGGGCCTCCAAAAAAGTATCATATCCCCTTTGAGTCTTAAGGTTGAACTTAATTGGCTTCTTCTTCAATTTGCAGTATAAAACCAAACATATATAATGCTATACATACATTCCATCTTATTATTGTGACTTTATTCGAGAACCGATGTGCCATGGGTGGCACACGCACTTTTAGATTAGAATTATTTCTGACCTGTGACTTTGCATAGGTTTCAAACCCTAGTCAAATCATTATTTATAGTTATTTCTACGCAAACAATCAGATTGCTGGTACTAAAATATTATTTTTTACCTATCAATCAATCAATCAATATCAGGTGCTTATATTCTGTTTGACTTTCCTTCGACATGGTTTAATATTTGCCGAAATATTGCATATAGGTCTCAGTCAACAGAGGGCAGGTGCCATTGTTGTTTACAAGGTTAGCAGAAGCCAATGTGATCAACACTTTTCCGAAAAAAAATTTTAAAGTCTGATGTGCCACCAGTGACCCCTCAGGAGCGAAGGGGTTAATGGAAAACCTTACGGGTGCAAACATCAAATTTCACAGAAAAATCGATTTTATAAAATAAAAGGGACTGTGAGGTGTTCAATTGACTATGTACATTAACTATGGCAGCGCCCTAACTAGCAACTATTTTGCTTCCCAGTCTATATACCTACAGCAGGCACATCGCCTATAGTATAGTTGAACCTGCAGAGTAATTATTACCTTTTATCTCGGTTACATCAAGAGCCAAGAGGCAAACAAATGATATTTCCGTTGCTACACATGTGTATGAGGTATACAGAATTCTGCGTGTAAGTAACTGCCGCGCCGAAGAAAATACAAGACTCAGCACTTGAACATGAAGGATTCTTACCAGATATTCAGGAGGCACATCGAAGACAACGTTGTCGTCGCTCTTCGGAAGAAAGATTGGTTCGCCAGGGCGGTCAAACAAAAACAGAGCGGAGTTTGACGCAGAGGTACCACCCCCCGTAGCTGGTCGGGCGGGGGACCGTGCGGGAGAACGACTGGGCTGGCGGCTCATTTCCTCAGCAACTATACTTGCAAAAACCACTATCGTTAAGTGTCGGTTAAGGCAGGCATAAGACCTACTGAAGGGACGCCAGCTTTTTAATCTTAAATTTAAATATGTATGCTATCATACAATATAACATAGTTGCAACTTTGTAAATAGCCACACAGGAAATTTTTCTGTTTATTGTCACTCTCTATTGGAAATTTTGAATCGTTGAGCAGGGGGAGTTTGGTGCATGTCATCACATTGCTCCGACTAGGAGGGGACTCTGGTTTGAACCCCGTTCTCAGTCAAATGTTAATTTCCTCCGTTCTCTAATTATAACTTCAACTTTCTCTAATTTAGTATATATATGCTGATACGTATGCACAATCGTTCATATTGATGATTTTTAATCAGATCAACTAGTATTGATGAAATATAACAATTATCATTTAATTTCCGTATGTTTTAATAGAAATGGATCATATAGGCATAGCTAATAAAATGCAATTGCAAACTACGGAGTATAAGTAACCACTTTTTTTAGTACCGGTATTGCTAACAATATATTAAAAAACTACCGGTCATAGGTTGAGGAAATTGTAAAATAGTTCTCGACAAAGTGGTGTGTAATTTATCTTGGAATCTGTAATTACCAAGTGAAAGTTGAATATTTTTAATTGGCAGGGGTTACGTAATATTGTCTTACCTATGCTCCAACCTTCTGCACAAATGAGCAGAGAGTGTCGTTACCTTTTTGAAAAGTTTCCTAAGCAACTTTCAGTTACCGCAATTAAGCAGATAAAGCAATGGGACGGATGTTGTGGTGATTTTCTTCACACTGGTTTACCTGGCCATTATCTCTCAGACAACTTCCTGCTAGTTATGGAGCTTATCAGCTCCGACTATTGGCATACAGCACTGGCTTAAGTCCTGCTCACAACTATACCGGCTAAAACCCCTCGGCCTATAATGTGATTTTCGAAGAAATATAATTTCAATATTTGGCGGGCGGTTTTAAGTTTTTTATTATTATATTTATAACAAGAACATAACAAATAAAAATGTATGACATAGTCTACATACGCCTATTGTATTCAGAATGAATCAATACAGATATTGTCTAATCTATTCTATTCTACCTTATGGAAGAAGTCGTAATGAAAAGGTTACCTAAGACTTTCAAGATGGGGACTGATTGACCCAGAAAGGAGAATAATAATAATAATAATAATAATAATAATAATAATAATAATAATAAAGTCTTTAGTAAACAAAAAAAATATGTATAGATACAGCGAGATTAGGGCCTATGGCCCTCTCTTACACCTAACTGTACATCTTGCACTATCGCATCTACTGTATATACACTGGATCGAGCGAGAACAAATGAGGAGCAAACTTTTAAAACGTCACAAATCCATGAAAATTAAAAATTGATTTTATCATCGATTTTCCATCTTGAAGATGGGTTGAATCAGGATTGCTAATCAAAACAAAACAAAAAAATTTAACCCAGTCTTCTGCAGGGTTAAAATCGTATATTCCCGTTATAATAAAGCCGAAATAATTATGTTTTTCGTGTTTCCTGAACATTTTAAGAAAATGGATTAGTGCCGTTTTGAAAGTTTGCACCTCAAATATAAATAAACTAAAAGATCATTTCCCCCCTTTTTTTTACATTTCGGGAGGGGCTTCAGCCCCCAAAGTCCCCTCCCTGGCTACGTGCCTGGTAGGTTGTTACACTGAGGAGGCAACTCTTTGTTAAACTAGATTTTGTTATTCTAAAAATGGGAGAGTTGTTAACTGAACATGACCAAAATTGACATTGTTGACCTAACATATGCAACATTGTAAACTCAACAGAATGAAACTTCCTTAAATGCAACTTTAAGGATGTTGGAAATTGTCAGAGGAACAATTGTTGTTAACATTGTTGAATGCATGAAGTTTGTAAGTTGTTAGGCTAAACAATTTACAGATGAACTTCCTTAAATTTTAACATTATTTGACATTGTAAGAGGAACAAATGTTGTTGCATTGTTGCGTTAACTAAAATTGGCACTTGTTAAGTTAACTGCTGATTGTAAGTGACTGTGTAACTTCCTTAAAAGCTAACATTGTTAAATATGAAATTGTTAATATAATGGTGTAATAATAGTTGAAGTGCTGACGAGTTTTTATGGCAGAGTTCATATGCTTGGATGAACAAATGACTGAGGTCTTGCCAGTCTTAGAAATTCAGTTGCAGTTACCAATGGCGACATGTTAGTTGTTAGGTGAACATTTTAATCCATTTTCACTATCGTTGATGAAACTAGTCTATATAAAACTAGTTAATTGAAAAACGTGCGCTTCCTTACGTCAGGGAAATGAGAAAACCAAACTCAGTTAGGCTTAGGAGTTATTTCTTGGCCATAAGCAGTTGTACAAATTGAGATAAGGAAATGCAGAGACGCTGGTTCGAATCCCGCACTGACCTGAATTTTTTTGGGCAACCTGAAAACACTTGTAACTTGCACACATGAAGCGAATTAACTTAGGCCTAAGCATATATATTAGACTTGAACCCATTCATTCAGCATATAAGCATGATGCATCAAAAAGTATAAAATAAAAATAGAGGAGAGTTTCAATAATGTATTCAACATTTTGAGAGGTGAGAAACTAGCAGAATAGGCCTAGATACATATTTTTTCCAATTTTGTTTGCGTATAAAGACCAAAAATGTTTACAAATTAAAGTTGTGGGGAATGTTATTTTAATCTCATGTGACGATCTTTAACGTAATTTGACTAAAAATTATGACATATCTTTTTAGGTTTATCCTCACTATTGAAGTTCTATTAGAATGCAATACCACTCGCAACATAAAATGACAGAATGAAAATTTTGATTTCATTTTTTTTTTTTTTACCTTTGTTTGCTTAGTTATGGAAAAAGTTTGCATAGAAAAGTAGTTTCGAATAAAAAGGTTAATCGAAACTTAAATTTGCAACGCAATGAAATTAAAATAAAACCATTTTTTAAACCACTTTCTGCCTCTGGCTCAGGGGACTCTATACAAACAATAAAAAACTGAACACTCTATTTCGGATTTTAGCACGATAACAATACCTCCTCCAGGAATATATATTTCGCATATTCGAGAAGGTAATATAAACACGCCATATATGGCTCATTAATTGAATTTAGATTGAAGGCCTCCATGTTGGAAGATTTTACAAGCTGAATAATACAATAATTGTTAACTGAAGGAACATCTTTTGTGTAGCCAACAATTTTACAATGCCACCTTGTTCATGTAAATAAGTGTCTTTGCCGCCAATTTCGGCAACCGCCACTTCTATCAACTTTTAAACTTTTACGATTTAAAAGAGGAAATACATCACCTGTCTTTATAAAAGCCAAGTAGTTGATACGAAATATTACTTGCAGGTACAGAAATAAATCCAATTATGAGACATAATGGCCGAAAATTAGCACTTGTCTTCGCAAATGAGATCTAAGGTTTGCGTCCTTAGAAATTCATTATAAACTCAGCCCAGCATTGGCATATATCCTGTGATTTTTATTTTTATGCCAATATTTTTAGACATGATACAATAGTTAATCATGAATATTTCGGAAAATGAGTTGATGCATCAGTAGTATATAAAGGGCGGTTCTGGGACTTACCCCACCCCCCGTCGAGCTATCCCATCTACCCATCATGCTACCCCTCGTGGGTGGTCTGAGGTGCTGGGACTTACCCCACCCCCCCGTCGAGCTATCCCATCTACCCATCATGCTACCCCTCGTGGGTGGTCTGAGGTGCTGGGACTTATCCCACCCCCCGTCGAGCTATCCCATCTACCCCTCGTGGGTGGTCTGAGGTGCTGGGACTTACCCCACCCCCGTCGAGACCCGTGGGTGGTCTTTCTATGGCACTATGATTGTTTTTTTTTTTATAACCCAGGTAAACATAAGCTAAATATAGACACCCATAGTATTTAAAGACCGTAAAATAAATTAATATAAGTTTTTTCTTAATTATTTATTATCAGCTAAATTTACATCGATGACCACGCTTGAGCTAATGCATAATGTTAAGTACACTACAATAAGTAAACATAAGCTAAATATAGACACCCGTAGTATTTGAAGACCGCTAAATAAATTAATATAAGTTTTTTTCTTATTAATTTTTATCAGCAATATTTACATCGATGAACACGCTTGAGCTAATGCATAATGTTTAGTACACTACATTGAGTAAACATAAGCTAAATATAGACACCCATAGTATTTAAAGACCGTAAAATAAATTAATATAAGTTTTTTTCTTATTAATTTTTATCAGCAATATTTACATCGATGAACACGCTTGAGCTAATGCATAATGTTTAGTACACTACATTGAGTAAAGATAAGCTAAATATAGACACCCATAGTATTTAAAAACCTTAAAATAAGTTAATATAAGTTTTTTCTTATTAATTTTTTTTTTATCAGCTACATTTACATCGATGAACACGCTTGAGCTAATGCATAATGTTTAGTACACTACATTGAGTAAAGATAAGCTAAATATAGACACCCATAGTATTTAAAAACCTTAAAATAAATTAATATAAGTTTTTTCTTATTAATTTTTTATCAGCTACATTTACATCGACGAACACGCTTGAGCTAATGGGAGACAGGGATAGATAGACCAGTGAGGGTGAGCGCCATTGAATAATGCACATATTAATTACCTAATTTGAAACAGTGGACTACCCACGAATGATAGACGGTAAGGGTGGGACTCGGCGTTGCACTCAGTATCTTAAAAGAAATGTATTAATCCCACAATAGGTGTTCAATATACCCACCAGCCATGTTTATAAAAATGAATTTTCAATAATCCCAACTAAGTCTCAGTTTCTCACAATGGGTGTGCAATATACCAGGCAGTCGTGTTTTCTATGTTAGATTTAGTTACATTGGGCTAGGACAGGTTAAGTTATAATATTAGGCTAGGTTAAATTTTTATATCAAGTTAGGGTAGGTTACATTGGGTTAGGTTAGCTGTTTACCTAGATTAAATTCATCATTTTTTTTAACAAAAATATTTTTATATCAAATAAATATGATGTTAAGTTAGGTTACATTGAATTAGGATAGGTTAGATTAGGTTACATTGGGTAAGGATAGGTTGAGTTAGCCACAAACAAGCTATTAATAAATCTACCCCTCGCTGACAGTCCATTGTAAGCTAAAGTGATTTTTGTTTTCGTAAATCTATCCAACACTTAGGTTGAAGCATGGTCATTATCGCATTATAGATATGTCTTAGGTTTAAAAGTTTGTTTTAAGTGATTGTATGTAAAGACATTGTTTATGAGGGAAGATTTTACTGATTATAATAATAATTGCACAATTATGAGCGGAGGAGCACTATCTAACGAGGGGAACTTTGTATGCAAAACATCTATAGCTCTAGATGGTGTTGTAAAATAATACAATTATAAAAACATAACCATACGTCATGATCCCGTTGTATATTTACATAATATGGAAGGTGAGGTTGATTCAATTACAACTGAAAACATAAAACTTTTTAAAGTGATTAAATGGTATAAAGGATAAGTCCCGTGCTGGGCAATTAATAAATCTATCCAACGCACAGGTTTAAGGGAAGTATTGATTTAGTAAACAGATAACCGTGTGCAGATTCAAACCTGTTGAGAATCACCAGGTGCACTCAGTACACCCATCACACCAGGGGGTCCATTGTAAGCTAAGTGAATTTTGTTTTTGCATCAGTTGCACCCGGCAATGATAAAAACTATACTGAAGCATGGTTTCTTGCTAAAAACGAACAACTTCTCCTCACTGATGACTCCACAATAAAATATCAACAAATAAACAAACAACATTTACAATATTAAAAATGGTAGGGGGGGGGGGGGCCTTTAAAAGCAAAAGTGAACATTACAATTGCAAATACAAGTAAAGAAAAAATGTACGAATTAAGTAAAAAAATTTTTTTTTAAACGTTAATAGAAAAACAATTGTGCAGGCAGATAACTGAAGTAATGTAGGCTAATAATAAAATATTGGTTGACAATCGACACTGAGAGAACATCCACTTTACAGTATGTATCCCAATTTTCATTAAGTCTAGTTGCTAAGTAGGGACGTGATGTTATTGGGGTTGGAAGAAATTAGGTATTTTATGTGTCTTGAAACTTGTTATGCTGACGGAGTCCTTTATGTTGTCCGGTAGGGAATTGTACAATGGAATAGACTTATACATAATATGCGAATGCATAAAGTGTTCCGTATTCGGTTTCAAAGTTTTTAGGTTGCGTCCGGTACCAAGTCTGGTATTAATGTTATGATGGACGAAATCACCTTGCCCAAGAATGGTTTTTGCCCTTTTTAAATCGAAAAAGTAGAAGTTGTTTTGCACATAGCAATGGCAATGGGAGGGCATTGAATTCCTGAAAAAGAAGATTTGAAGGGTAGCGGCGAGGCTTCCCTATAGCTACCCTGATGGCTATTCTTACATCAGTTTCTAGGGAGCATATATGGGAAGAGTGAGCACCACCCCAGGCTAATATGCTATATTGGAAAATTGATTGGACTAAAGCATGATAAACTTACCTTACAGAGTGTCAACGTTTAAGTGTACACCTTAGCATCCTTAATTTGTTATGGGTTCTTCTAATTCGTTTTGATGTTAGGAGGATTTGTTCATACCACTTGAGATGATTATCAATGGTAACGCCTAAATATTTAATAGTATTTGCTTTTGCGATTATCTGACATGTGCATGGATTAAGGTTGCAATTATTATGGAGTATTAAACTGAGATAGAATAGAATAGAAGAATAGAATAATGTATTTCGTTCCTTCAATAATACATATACATGCACACCAATATAATGAGGTAGGGGTGGCCCAAAGGATTTCTCCCGTGCTGGGGACCCCTTAATACTATAATAACTAAGCTAAAACTTTATCGATAATAATTAATTTTATGTAGACTCTAAGTAACATCACTAAGTAAGGAAATAAGTAAGATCATATACTAAGATGGTTTATCACTCTGTTGAATCCGGGGTTGTTATGCTAACGCACTATTGCTGGAAGATTTCTTAGTTGATTTTGGGACAGATGAAAGCTAATTTTACTAATGAATTTTTTTTTTTTTTTTTTTTTTTTTTTTTTATGTAGATTTTTTTTTTTATGAACTCAGGAAGGCTGTTATATAATGGAACTGATAGGTAAATGTGAGAATGTGTGAAAAGGGTAGTGTTATGATTGGGGATCTGAAGATTGCGACCAACACCAAGTCCAGTATAGCTAAAACTATGGAAGAATATATAGCCTTCAGTATTGGAGAGTTATGCTTTTAAGACACTTACCAATTTATGGCCTCCTCATTAGATTCAGTAGTTAAAAATCTTGTTGATGCGGATAAAAATAAATTTAAAATTATGAAAACATGTTTTGTGGATGAAAAATTAGACTTGATGTTGAGGAAGGGTGTCTTCCCCTATGAATATATAACGCACGAGTCACAATTTAATGAGGAACACTTACCTACAATCATTGCATTTTTAGTCAATTAACTCAAGAGTGGATTTCACAAGAAAAATATGAACATGCTCAAAAGGTGTGGAATGCTTTTGATATAAAGAATTTAGAAGAATACCAAGACTTGAATGTATTAAACAACACCCTTCTCTTTTGCGATGTTTTTGAAGCCTTTAGAGCCTAATGTTTTGAAAACGATAACCTCGAAATTTGTCACATGTACACTGCACCAGGGCTAGCTCTTCAGAGCTGTCTGAAAATATTAGTGGGTTTCGCTGGATGGAGGAGGAAGAAATCAAAAAATTTTAATGTAATGCTCGCACCTAATGAGGACGATGATGGGTTCATATTACATGCCGACTTGGAATATCCACAAAAATTACATGATTTACATAATGAATACCCACTAGCAGCTGAACATTGTGTTGTAACTTCAGACATGATTTCTCCATATTGCAAGGAATTTCTCGCTGAAAATAATATATCTTTAACATCCACCATCTCAATGCTTATTCCCAACTTAAACGATAAACACAACTATATAATACATTATCGAAATTTGAAGCAATGTTTAGAATTGGCATTAAAATTAAAAATGTATACATAAAATTTTAGCTTTTAAGCAAAGCGCTTGGATGCGACCCTTTATCGATTTTAATTAGCTTGCAATGATTTCGAGAACAAAAGTATGGTGATAAATGATGAAATTCGCATACCAATCCATCAACAAGATATACTTATTACTCTACCATGTGAAAGCCAACTGCATATTGAAGGTGTGCTGGAAAAAGGTGTGACAACAATTGCTTATCAAGGTGAAGACTGGCTTAGCGCTAATGCTATGGCACACTTATTCTCCGAAATATGCTATGAACTCAATGGAATAACTGTTGATCATGTGCGAAACCCTGTGCGAATGATTTCTTCAAGTGAAAAACCACGGTTTGCTATTATTGGCTTCCAAGCAGCACGAGCAGATGATATTTGAAAGACGCTACTGCCTTCGATCAATGTGCTGTACGACAAATGCAACTATTCCTCGGCTCAGAATGCTATCCATACCATCCGCTACAGGCGAACTTCAACAAAAAGGTTGTTGCTGTATTGTATGAACATTTTCTCAATTTCCGGAAACAATACTACATGCAGGATGAAGCATCCCCGAACGTTTCCCGGGTCATTATCGCATTATAGATATGTCTTAGGTTTAAAAGTTTGTTTTAAGTGATTGTATGTAAAGACATTGATTTCTTTTAAAATATGTGTATTATAAAATTTGTATATCATAAAATGGTTTACATTCGTTTAGCTCATGGTCATTATTGTATTATAGATAAGTCTTAGGCTTAAAAGCTTGTTTTAAGTGATTGTATGAAAAGACATTGATTTCATTTAAAATATGTGTATTATAAAATTTGTATATCATAAAATGGTTTACATTCATTTACAATAGTTGATGTACAATACCAGTTAAAGGTACATATTCATATAAGCAGTCGCTGATGAGTAGACAGTCCCTTTATTTGCCATGCAGACAACCCTTTATATATTGGAGTGCATAAGGTTGCTGGCCATTTCAGTCCCCCTCGCATTAAGATTATGACACATCGCTATTAATTCAGGTACGCCGATATAATAAGTGCACTCAGCATCTTAAAAGAAATGTATTAATCCCACAATAGGTGTTCAATATACCCACCAGCCGTGTTTATAAAAATGAATTTTCAATAATCCCAACTAAGTCTCAGTTTCTCACAATAGGTGTGCAATATACCAGGCAGTCGTGTTTTCTATGTAAGATTTAGTTACATTGGGCTAGGACAGGTTAAGTTATAATATTAGGCTAGGTTAAATTTTTATATCAAGTTAGGGTAGGTTACATTGGATTAGGATAGGCCAGATTAGGTTACATTGGGTTAGGTTAGCTGTTTACCTAGATTAAATTCATCATTTTTTTTTTTTTTTTTTTTTAACAAAAATATTTTTTATATCAAATAAATATGATGTTAAGTTAGGTTACATTGAATTAGGATAGGTTAGATTAGGTTACATTGGATTAGGATAGGCCAGATTAGGTTACATTGGGTTAGGTTAGCTG
>CAXART010000026.1:0-55399 GCA_963971405.1 Psococerastis gibbosa | reverse complement strand
ACCTAACCTAACCTAACCTAACCTAACCTAACCTAACCTAACCTAACCTAACCTAACCTAACCTAACCTAACCTAACCTAACCTAACCTAACCTAACCTAACTACCTAACCTAACCTACCTAACCTAACCTAACCTAACCTAACCTAACCTAACCTAACCTAACCTAACCTAACCTAACCTAACCTACCTAACCTAACCTAACCTAACCTAACCTAACCTAACCTAACCTAACCTAACCTAACCTAACCTAACCTAACCTAACCTAACCTAACCTAACCTAACCTAACCTAACCTAACCTAACCTAACCTAACCTAACCTAACCTAACCTAACCTAACCTAACCTAACCTAACCTAACCTAACTAACCTAACCTAACCTAACCTAACCTAACCTAACCTAACCTAACCTAACCTAACCTAACCTAACCTAACCTAACCTAACCTAACCTAACCTAACCTAACCTAACCTAACCTAACCTAACCTAACCTAACCTAACCTAACCTAACCTAACCTAACCTAACCTAACCTAACCTAACCTAACCTAACCTAACCTAACCTAACCTAACCTAACCTAACCTAACCTAACCTAACCTAACCTAACCTAACCTAACCTAACCTAACCTAACCTAACCTAACCTAACCTAACCTAACCTAACCTAACCTAACCTAACCTAACCTAACCTAACCTAACCTAACCTAACCTAACCTAACCTAACCTAACCTAACCTAACCTAACCTAACCTAACCTAACCTAACCTAACCTAACCTAACCTAACCTAACCTAACCTAACCTAACCTAACCTAACCTAACCTAACCTAACCTAACCTAACCTAACCTAACCTAACCTAACCTAACCTAACCTAACTAACCTAACCTAACCTAACCTAACCTAACCTAACCTAACCTAACCTAACCTAACCTAACCTAACCTAACCTAACTAACCTAACCTAACCTAACCTAACCTAACCTAACCTAACCTAACCTAACCTAACCTAACCTAACCTAACCTAACCTAACCTAACCTAACCTAACCTAACCTAACCTAACCTAACCTAACCTAACCTAACCTAACCTAACCTAACCTAACCTAACCTAACCTAACCTAACCTAACCTAACCTAACCTAACCTAACCTAACCTAACCTAACCTAACCTAACCTAACCTAACCTAACCTAACCTAACCTAACCTAACCTAACCTAACCTAACCTAACCTAACCTAACCTAACCTAACCTAACCTAACCTAACCTAACCTAACCTAACCTAACCTAACCTAACCTAACCTAACCTAACCTAACCTAACCTAACCTAACCTAACCTAACCTAACCTAACCTAACCTAACCTAACCTAACCTAACCTAACCTAACCTAACCTAACCTAACCTAACCTAACCTAACCTAACCTAACCTAACCTAACCTAACCTAACCTAACCTAACCTAACCTAACCTAACCTAACCTAACCTAACCTAACCTAACCTAACCTAACCTAACCTAACCTAACCTAACCTAACCTAACCTAACCTAACCTAACCTAACCTAACCTAACCTAACCTAACCTAACCTAACCTAACCTAACCTAACCTAACCTAACCTAACCTAACCTAACCTAACCTAACCTAACCTAACCTAACCTAACCTAACCTAACCTAACCTAACCTAACCTAACCTAACCTAACCTAACCTAACCTAACCTAACCTAACCTAACCTAACCTAACCTAACCTAACCTAACCTAACCTAACCTAACCTAACCTAACCTAACCTAACCTAACCTAACCTAACCTAACCTAACCTAACCTAACCTAACCTAACCTAACCTAACCTAACCTAACCTAACCTAACCTAACCTAACCTAACCTAACCTAACCTAACCTAACCTAACCTAACCTAACCTAACCTAACCTAACCTAACCTAACCTAACCTAACCTAACCTAACCTAACCTAACCTAACCTAACCTAACCTAACCTAACCTAACCTAACCTAACCTAACCTAACCTAACCTAACCTAACCTAACCTAACCTAACCTAACCTAACCTAACCTAACCTAACCTAACCTAACCTAACCTAACCTAACCTAACCTAACCTAACCTAACCTAACCTAACCTAACCTAACCTAACCTAACCTAACCTAACCTAACCTAACCTAACCTAACCTAACCTAACCTAACCTAACCTAACCTAACCTAACCTAACCTAACCTAACCTAACCTAACCTAACCTAACCTAACCTAACCTAACCTAACCTAACCTAACCTAACCTAACCTAACCTAACCTAACCTAACCTAACCTAACCTAACCTAACCTAACCTAACCTAACCTAACCTAACCTAACCTAACCTAACCTAACCTAACCTAACCTAACCTAACCTAACCTAACCTAACCTAACCTAACCTAACCTAACCTAACCTAACCTAACCTAACCTAACCTAACCTAACCTAACCTAACCTAACCTAACCTAACCTAACCTAACCTAACCTAACCTAACCTAACCTAACCTAACCTAACCTAACCTAACCTAACCTAACCTAACCTAACCTAACCTAACCTAACCTAACCTAACCTAACCTAACCTAACCTAACCTAACCTAACCTAACCTAACCTAACCTAACCTAACCTAACCTAACCTAACCTAACCTAACCTAACCTAACCTAACCTAACCTAACCTAACCTAACCTAACCTAACCTAACCTAACCTAACCTAACCTAACCTAACCTAACCTAACCTAACCTAACCTAACCTAACCTAACCTAACCTAACCTAACCTAA
The DNA here is from genome assembly GCA_963971405.1 of Psococerastis gibbosa. Lineage (NCBI taxonomy): Eukaryota > Metazoa > Arthropoda > Insecta > Psocodea > Psocidae > Psococerastis > Psococerastis gibbosa. Next base: position 52,620 of record CAXART010000026.1, on the reverse strand, counting down.
CCTAACCTAACCTAACCTAACCTAACCTAACCTAACCTAACCTAACCTAACCTAACCTAACCTAACCTAACCTAACCTAACCTAACCTAACCTAACCTAACCTAACCTAACCTAACCTAACCTAACCTAACCTAACCTAACCTAACCTAACCTAACCTAACCTAACCTAACCTAACCTAACCTAACCTAACCTAACCTAACCTAACCTAACCTAACCTAACCTAACCTAACCTAACCTAACCTAACCTAACCTAACCTAACCTAACCTAACCTAACCTAACCTAACCTAACCTAACCTAACCTAACCTAACCTAACCTAACCTAACCTAACCTAACCTAACCTAACCTAACCTAACCTAACCTAACCTAACCTAACCTAACCTAACCTAACCTAACCTAACCTAACCTAACCTAACCTAACCTAACCTAACCTAACCTAACCTAACCTAACCTAACCTAACCTAACCTAACCTAACCTAACCTAACCTAACCTAACCTAACCTAACCTAACCTAACCTAACCTAACCTAACCTAACCTAACCTAACCTAACCTAACCTAACCTAACCTAACCTAACCTAACCTAACCTAACCTAACCTAACCTAACCTAACCTAACCTAACCTAACCTAACCTAACCTAACCTAACCTAACCTAACCTAACCTAACCTAACCTAACCTAACCTAACCTAACCTAACCTAACCTAACCTAACCTAACCTAACCTAACCTAACCTAACCTAACCTAACCTAACCTAACCTAACCTAACCTAACCTAACCTAACCTAACCTAACCTAACCTAACCTAACCTAACCTAACCTAACCTAACCTAACCTAACCTAACCTAACCTAACCTAACCTAACCTAACCTAACCTAACCTAACCTAACCTAACCTAACCTAACCTAACCTAACCTAACCTAACCTAACCTAACCTAACCTAACCTAACCTAACCTAACCTAACCTAACCTAACCTAACCTAACCTAACCTAACCTAACCTAACCTAACCTAACCTAACCTAACCTAACCTAACCTAACCTAACCTAACCTAACCTAACCTAACCTAACCTAACCTAACCTAACCTAACCTAACCTAACCTAACCTAACCTAACCTAACCTAACCTAACCTAACCTAACCTAACCTAACCTAACCTAACCTAACCTAACCTAACCTAACCTAACCTAACCTAACCTAACCTAACCTAACCTAACCTAACCTAACCTAACCTAACCTAACCTAACCTAACCTAACCTAACCTAACCTAACCTAACCTAACCTAACCTAACCTAACCTAACCTAACCTAACCTAACCTAACCTAACCTAACCTAACCTAACCTAACCTAACCTAACCTAACCTAACCTAACCTAACCTAACCTAACCTAACCTAACCTAACCTAACCTAACCTAACCTAACCTAACCTAACCTAACCTAACCTAACCTAACCTAACCTAACCTAACCTAACCTAACCTAACCTAACCTAACCTAACCTAACCTAACCTAACCTAACCTAACCTAACCTAACCTAACCTAACCTAACCTAACCTAACCTAACCTAACCTAACCTAACCTAACCTAACCTAACCTAACCTAACCTAACCTAACCTAACCTAACCTAACCTAACCTAACCTAACCTAACCTAACCTAACCTAACCTAACCTAACCTAACCTAACCTAACCTAACCTAACCTAACCTAACCTAACCTAACCTAACCTAACCTAACCTAACCTAACCTAACCTAACCTAACCTAACCTAACCTAACCTAACCTAACCTAACCTAACCTAACCTAACCTAACCTAACCTAACCTAACCTAACCTAACCTAACCTAACCTAACCTAACCTAACCTAACCTAACCTAACCTAACCTAACCTAACCTAACCTAACCTAACCTAACCTAACCTAACCTAACCTAACCTAACCTAACCTAACCTAACCTAACCTAACCTAACCTAACCTAACCTAACCTAACCTAACCTAACCTAACCTAACCTAACCTAACCTAACCTAACCTAACCTAACCTAACCTAACCTAACCTAACCTAACCTAACCTAACCTAACCTAACCTAACCTAACCTAACCTAACCTAACCTAACCTAACCTAACCTAACCTAACCTAACCTAACCTAACCTAACCTAACCTAACCTAACCTAACCTAACCTAACCTAACCTAACCTAACCTAACCTAACCTAACCTAACCTAACCTAACCTAACCTAACCTAACCTAACCTAACCTAACCTAACCTAACCTAACCTAACCTAACCTAACCTAACCTAACCTAACCTAACCTAACCTAACCTAACCTAACCTAACCTAACCTAACCTAACCTAACCTAACCTAACCTAACCTAACCTAACCTAACCTAACCTAACCTAACCTAACCTAACCTAACCTAACCTAACCTAACCTAACCTAACCTAACCTAACCTAACCTAACCTAACCTAACCTAACCTAACCTAACCTAACCTAACCTAACCTAACCTAACCTAACCTAACCTAACCTAACCTAACCTAACCTAACCTAACCTAACCTAACCTAACCTAACCTAACCTAACCTAACCTAACCTAACCTAACCTAACCTAACCTAACCTAACCTAACCTAACCTAACCTAACCTAACCTAACCTAACCTAACCTAACCTAACCTAACCTAACCTAACCTAACCTAACCTAACCTAACCTAACCTAACCTAACCTAACCTAACCTAACCTAACCTAACCTAACCTAACCTAACCTAACCTAACCTAACCTAACCTAACCTAACCTAACCTAACCTAACCTAACCTAACCTAACCTAACCTAACCTAACCTAACCTAACCTAACCTAACCTAACCTAACCTAACCTAACCTAACCTAACCTAACCTAACCTAACCTAACCTAACCTAACCTAACCTAACCTAACCTAACCTAACCTAACCTAACCTAACCTAACCTAACCTAACCTAACCTAACCTAACCTAACCTAACCTAACCTAACCTAACCTAACCTAACCTAACCTAACCTAACCTAACCTAACCTAACCTAACCTAACCTAACCTAACCTAACCTAACCTAACCTAACCTAACCTAACCTAACCTAACCTAACCTAACCTAACCTAACCTAACCTAACCTAACCTAACCTAACCTAACCTAACCTAACCTAACCTAACCTAACCTAACCTAACCTAACCTAACCTAACCTAACCTAACCTAACCTAACCTAACCTAACCTAACCTAACCTAACCTAACCTAACCTAACCTAACCTAACCTAACCTAACCTAACCTAACCTAACCTAACCTAACCTAACCTAACCTAACCTAACCTAACCTAACCTAACCTAACCTAACCTAACCTAACCTAACCTAACCTAACCTAACCTAACCTAACCTAACCTAACCTAACCTAACCTAACCTAACCTAACCTAACCTAACCTAACCTAACCTAACCTAACCTAACCTAACCTAACCTAACCTAACCTAACCTAACCTAACCTAACCTAACCTAACCTAACCTAACCTAACCTAACCTAACCTAACCTAACCTAACCTAACCTAACCTAACCTAACCTAACCTAACCTAACCTAACCTAACCTAACCTAACCTAACCTAACCTAACCTAACCTAACCTAACCTAACCTAACCTAACCTAACCTAACCTAACCTAACCTAACCTAACCTAACCTAACCTAACCTAACCTAACCTAACCTAACCTAACCTAACCTAACCTAACCTAACCTAACCTAACCTAACCTAACCTAACCTAACCTAACCTAACCTAACCTAACCTAACCTAACCTAACCTAACCTAACCTAACCTAACCTAACCTAACCTAACCTAACCTAACCTAACCTAACCTAACCTAACCTAACCTAACCTAACCTAACCTAACCTAACCTAACCTAACCTAACCTAACCTAACCTAACCTAACCTAACCTAACCTAACCTAACCTAACCTAACCTAACCTAACCTAACCTAACCTAACCTAACCTAACCTAACCTAACCTAACCTAACCTAACCTAACCTAACCTAACCTAACCTAACCTAACCTAACCTAACCTAACCTAACCTAACCTAACCTAACCTAACCTAACCTAACCTAACCTAACCTAACCTAACCTAACCTAACCTAACCTAACCTAACCTAACCTAACCTAACCTAACCTAACCTAACCTAACCTAACCTAACCTAACCTAACCTAACCTAACCTAACCTAACCTAACCTAACCTAACCTAACCTAACCTAACCTAACCTAACCTAACCTAACCTAACCTAACCTAACCTAACCTAACCTAACCTAACCTAACCTAACCTAACCTAACCTAACCTAACCTAACCTAACCTAACCTAACCTAACCTAACCTAACCTAACCTAACCTAACCTAACCTAACCTAACCTAACCTAACCTAACCTAACCTAACCTAACCTAACCTAACCTAACCTAACCTAACCTAACCTAACCTAACCTAACCTAACCTAACCTAACCTAACCTAACCTAACCTAACCTAACCTAACCTAACCTAACCTAACCTAACCTAACCTAACCTAACCTAACCTAACCTAACCTAACCTAACCTAACCTAACCTAACCTAACCTAACCTAACCTAACCTAACCTAACCTAACCTAACCTAACCTAACCTAACCTAACCTAACCTAACCTAACCTAACCTAACCTAACCTAACCTAACCTAACCTAACCTAACCTAACCTAACCTAACCTAACCTAACCTAACCTAACCTAACCTAACCTAACCTAACCTAACCTAACCTAACCTAACCTAACCTAACCTAACCTAACCTAACCTAACCTAACCTAACCTAACCTAACCTAACCTAACCTAACCTAACCTAACCTAACCTAACCTAACCTAACCTAACCTAACCTAACCTAACCTAACCTAACCTAACCTAACCTAACCTAACCTAACCTAACCTAACCTAACCTAACCTAACCTAACCTAACCTAACCTAACCTAACCTAACCTAACCTAACCTAACAATACACTGAGCCAAAATAAGCAAAATAAAGACACCTATATCTTTTTAAAACCTTTAAAAAAAATAAAATAAGTAAATAGCTATTTTTCGTATTCTTGTCGAATGAATTTTTTGTAGCTACATTTACACCGATGAACACGCTGGAGCAATTGCCTAATGTTAGGTACAGTACAGTGAGCCAAAATAAGCAAAATTAAGACACCTATATCTTTTTAAAACCTTTAAAAAAAATAAAATAAGTAATTAGCTATTTTTCGTATTCTTGCCGTATGAATTTTTTTAAGCTTCATTTACACCGATGAACACGCAGGAGCAATTGCTCAATGTTAAGTACAATACACTGAGCCAAAATAAGCAAAATAAAGACACCTATATCTTTTTAAAACCTTTAAAAAAAATAAAATAAGTAAATAGCTATTTTTCTTATTCTTGTCGAATGAATTTTTTTTAGCCACATTTACACCGATGAACACGCAGGAACAATTGCTGAATGTTAAGTACAATACATTGAGCCAAAATAAGCAAAATAAAGACACCTATATCTTTTTAAAACCTTCAAAAAAAATAAAATAAGTAAATAGCTATTTTTCTTATTCTTGTCGAATGAATTTTTTTTAGCTACATTTACACCGATGAACACGCTGGAGCAATTGCCTAATGTTAGATACAGTACAGTGAGCCAAAATAAGCAAAATTAAGACACCTATATCTTTATAAACCTTTAAAAAAAATAAAATAAGTAATTAGCTATTTTTCGTATTCTTGCCGTATGAATTTTTTTAAGCTTCATTTACACCGATGAACACGCAGGAGCAATTGCTCAATGTTAAGTACAATACAATGAGCCTAAATAAGCAAAATTAAGACACCTATATCTTTTGGAGACCTTTAAAAAAAATAATATAAGTAAATAGCTATTTTTCTTATTCTTGTCGAATGAATTGTTTTAGCTACATTTACACCGATGAACACGCAGGAACAATTTCTCAATGTTAAGTACTATATATTGAGCCAAAATAAGCAAAATTAAGACACCTATATCTTTTTAAAACCTTTAAAAAAAATAAAATAAGTAAATAGCTATTTTTCTTATTCTTGACGAATGAATTTTATTTAGCTACATTCACACCGATGAACAATCCGGAGCAATTGCTCAATGTTAAGTTCAATACAATAAGCCAAAATAAGCCAAATTAAGACACCCGTGTCATATCAAGACCTTAAAAAAAAATAAAATAAGTATATAGCTATTTTTCTTATTCTTGCCGTATGAATTTTTTGTAGCTACATTTACACCGATGAACACGCAGGAGCAAGTGGCCAATGTTAAGTACAATACAGTGAGCCTAAATAAGCAAAACTAAGACACCTATATCTTTATAAGACCTTTTAAAAAAATAAAATAAGTAAATAGCTATTTTTCTTATTCTTGTCGAATGAATTTTTTTAGCTACATTTACACCGATGAACACGCAGGAACAATTTCTCAATGTTAAGTACAATACATTGAGCCAAAATAAGCAAAATTAAGACACCTATATGTTTTTAAAACCTTTAAAAAAAATAAAATAAGTAAATAGCTATTTTTCTTATTCTTGTCGAATGAATTTTTTTTAGCAACATTTAAACCGATGAACACGCAGGAGCAATTGCTCAATGTCAAGTACAATACAATGAGCCAAAATAAGCAAAATTAAGACACCTATATCTTTTTAAAACCTTTAAAAAAATAAAATAAGTAAATAGCTATTTTTCTTATTCTTGTCGAATGAATTTTGTTTAGCTACATTTACACCGATGAACACGCAGGAGCAATTGCTCAATGTTTGTTACAATACAATGAGCCAAAATAAGCCAAATTAAGACACCCGTGTCATATCAAGACCTTTAAAAAAAAAAAAAAAAGTAAATAGCTATTTTTCGTATTCTTGTCTAATGAATTTTTTGTAGCTACATTTACACCGATGAACACGCAGGAGCAAGTGGTCAATGTTAAGTACAATACAGTGAGCCTAAATAAGCATAACTAAGACACCTATATCTTTTTAAGACCTTTAAAAAAAATAAAATAAGTAAATAGCTATTTTTCTTATTCTTGTCGAATGAATTTTTTTTAGCTACATTTACACCGATGAACACGCAGGAACAATTGCTCAATGTTAATTACAATACAATGAGCCAAAATAAGCAAAATTTAGACACCCAAATCATATCAAGACCTTTAAAAAAAATAATATAAGTAAATAGCTATTTTTTTTATTCTTGTCGAATGAATTTTTTTTAGCAACATTTAAACCGATGAACACGCAGGAGCAATTGCTCAATGTTAAGTACAATACAATGAGCCTAAATAGGCAAAATTAAGACACCTATATCTTTTGGAGACCTTTAAAAAAAATAAAATAAGTAAATAGCTATTTTTCTTATTCTTGTCGAATGAATTTTTTTTAGCTACATTTACACCGATGAACACGCAGGAGCAATTGTTCAATGTTAAGTACAATACAATGAGCCAAAATAAGCAAAATTAAGACACCCTTATCATATCAAGACCTTTAAAAAAAATAAAATAAGTAAATAGCTATTTTTTTTATTCTTGTCGAATGAATTTTTTTTAGCAACATTTAAACCGATGTACACGCAGGAGCAATTGTTTAATATCAAGTACGATACAATGAGCCAAAATAAGCAAAATTAAGACACCTACATCTTTTAGAAACCTTTAAAAAAATAAAATAAGTAAATAGCTATTTTTCTTATTCTTGTCGAATGAATTTTTTTTAGCTACATTTACAACGATGAACACGCAGAAGCAATTGCTCAATGTTAATTACAATACAATGAGCCAAAATAAGCCAAATTTAGACACCCGTGTCATATCAAGACCTTTAAAAAAAATAAAATAAGTATATAGCTAATTTTCTTATTCTTGTCGAATGAATTTTTTTTAGCTACATTTACACCGATGAACACGCAGGAGCAATTGCTCAATGTTAAGTACAATACAATGAGCCAAAATAAGCAAAATTTAGACACCCAAATCATTTCAAGACCTTTAAAAAAAATAATATAAGTAAATAGCTATTTTTCTTATTCTTGTCGAATGAATTGTTTTAGCTACATTTACACCGATGAACACGCAGGAACAATTTCTCAATGTTAAGTACAATATATTGAGCCAAAATAAGCAAAATTAAGACACCTATATTACAAATATTTAAAAAAATAAAATAAGTAAATAGCTATTTTTCTTATTCTTGTCGAATGAATTTTTTTTAGCTACATTTAAACCGATGAACACGCAGGAGCAATTGCTCAATGTCAAGTACAATACAATGAGCCTAAATAAGCAAAATTAAGACACCTATATCTTTTTAAGACCTTTAAAAAAAATAAAATAAGTAAATAGCTATTTTTCTTATTCTTGTCGAATGAATTTTTTTTAGCTACATTTACACCGATGAACACGCAGGAACAATTGCTCAATGTTAAGTACAATACAATGAGCCAAAATAAGCAAAATTAAGACACCTATATCTTTTTAAAACCTTTAAAAAAAATAAAATAAGTAATTAGCTATTTTTCTTATTCTTGTCGAATGAATTTTTTTTAGCTACATTTACACCGATGAACACGCACGAGCAATCGCTCAATGTCAAGTACAATACAATGAGCCAAAATAAGCAAAATTAAGACACCTTTATCTTTTTAAAACCTTTAAAAAAAATAAAATAAGTAATTAGCTATTTTTCTTATTCTTGTCGAATGAATTTTTTTTAGCTACATTTACACCGATGAACACGCAGGAGCAATTGCTCAATGTTAAGTACAATACAATGAGGCAAAATAAGCAAAATTAAGACACCTATATCTTTTTAAAACCTTTAAAAAAATAAAATAAGTAAATAGCTATTTTTCCTATTCTTGTCGAATGAATTTTTTTTAGCTACATTTACACCGATGAACACGCAGGAGCAACTGCTCAATGTTAAGTACAATACAATGAGCCAAAATAAGCCAAATTAAGACACCCGCGTCATATCAAGACCTTAAAAAAAAATAAAATAAGTATATAGCTATTTTTCGTATTCTTGTCGAATGAATTTTTTGTAGCTACATTTACACCGATGTACACGCAGGAGCAAGTGGTCAATGTTAAGTACAATACAATGAGCCTAAATAAGCAAAATTAAGACACCTATATCTTTTTAAGACCTTTAAAAAAAATAAAATAAGTAAATAGCTATTTTTCGTATTCTTGCCGTATGAATTTTTTTAAGCTTCATTTACACCGATGAACACGCAGGAGCAATTGCTCAATGTTAAGTACAATACACTGAGCCAAAATAAGCAAAATAAAGACACCTATATCTTTTTAAAACCTTTAAAAAAAATAAAATAAGTAAATAGCTATTTTTCGTATTCTTGTCGAATGAATTTTTTGTAGCTACATTTACACCGATGAACACGCTGGAGCAATTGCCTAATGTTAGGTACAGTACAGTGAGCCAAAATAAGCAAAATTAAGACACCTATATCTTTTTAAAACCTTTAAAAAAAATAAAATAAGTAATTAGCTATTTTTCGTATTCTTGCCGTATGAATTTTTTTAAGCTTCATTTACACCGATGAACACGCAGGAGCAATTGCTCAATGTTAAGTACAATACACTGAGCCAAAATAAGCAAAATAAAGACACCTATATCTTTTTAAAACCTTTAAAAAAAATAAAATAAGTAAATAGCTATTTTTCTTATTCTTGTCGAATGAATTTTTTTTAGCCACATTTACACCGATGAACACGCAGGAACAATTGCTGAATGTTAAGTACAATACATTGAGCCAAAATAAGCAAAATAAAGACACCTATATCTTTTTAAAACCTTCAAAAAAAATAAAATAAGTAAATAGCTATTTTTCTTATTCTTGTCGAATGAATTTTTTTTAGCTACATTTACACCGATGAACACGCTGGAGCAATTGCCTAATGTTAGATACAGTACAATGAGCCAAAATAAGCAAAATTAAGACACCTATATCTTTATAAACCTTTAAAAAAAATAAAATAAGTAATTAGCTATTTTTCGTATTCTTGCCGTATGAATTTTTTTAAGCTTCATTTACACCGATGAACACGCAGGAGCAATTGCTCAATGTTAAGTACAATACAATGAGCCTAAATAAGCAAAATTAAGACACCTATATCTTTTGGAGACCTTTAAAAAAAATAATATAAGTAAATAGCTATTTTTCTTATTCTTGTCGAATGAATTGTTTTAGCTACATTTACACCGATGAACACGCAGGAACAATTTCTCAATGTTAAGTACAATATATTGAGCCAAAATAAGCAAAATTAAGACACCTATATCTTTTTAAAACCTTTAAAAAAAATAAAATAAGTAAATAGCTATTTTTCTTATTCTTGTCGAATGAATTTTATTTAGCTACATTCACACCGATGAACAATCCGGAGCAATTGCTCAATGTTAAGTTCAATACAATAAGCCAAAATAAGCCAAATTAAGACACCCGTGTCATATCAAGACCTTAAAAAAAAATAAAATAAGTATATAGCTATTTTTCTTATTCTTGCCGTATGAATTTTTTGTAGCTACATTTACACCGATGAACACGCAGGAGCAAGTGGCCAATGTTAAGTACAATACAGTGAGCCTAAATAAGCAAAACTAAGACACCTATATCTTTATAAGACCTTTTAAAAAAATAAAATAAGTAAATAGCTATTTTTCTTATTCTTGTCGAATGAATTTTTTTAGCTACATTTACACCGATGAACACGCAGGAACAATTTCTCAATGTTAAGTACAGTACATTGAGCCAAAATAAGCAAAATTAAGACACCTATATGTTTTTAAAACCTTTAAAAAAAATAAAATAAGTAAATAGCTATTTTTCTTATTCTTGTCGAATGAATTTTTTTTAGCTACATTTACACCGATGAACACGCAGGAGCAATTGTTCAATGTTAAGTACAATACAGTGAGCCAAAATAAGCAAAATTAAGACACCCTTATCATATCAAGACCTTTAAAAAAAATAAAATAAGTAAATAGCTATTTTTTTTATTCTTGTCGAATGAATTTTTTTTAGCAACATTTAAACCGATGAACACGCAGGAGCAATTGCTCAATGTCAAGTACAATACAGTGAGCCAAAATAAGCAAAATTAAGACACCTATATCTTTTTAAAACCTTTAAAAAAATAAAATAAGTAAATAGCTATTTTTCTTATTCTTGTCGAATGAATTTTTTTTAGCTACATTTACACCGATGAACACGCAGGAGCAATTGCTCAATGTTTATTACAATACAATGAGCCAAAATAAGCCAAATTAAGACACCCGTGTCATATCAAGACCTTTAAAAAAAATAAAATAAGTAAATAGCTATTTTTCGTATTCTTGTCTAATGAATTTTTTGTAGCTACATTTACACCGATGAACACGCAGGAGCAAGTGGTCAATGTTAAGTACAATGCAGTGAGCCTAAATAAGCATAACTAAGACACCTATATCTTTTTAAGACCTTTAAAAAAAATAAAATATGTAAATAGCTATTTTTCTTATTCTTGTCGAATGAATTTTGTTTAGCTACATTTACACCGATGAACACGCAGGAGCAATTGCTCAATGTTTGTTACAATACAATGAGCCAAAATAAGCCAAATTAAGACACCCGTGTCATATCAAGACCTTTAAAAAAAAAAAAAAAAGTAAATAGCTATTTTTCGTATTCTTGTCTAATGAATTTTTTGTAGCTACATTTACACCGATGAACACGCAGGAGCAAGTGGTCAATGTTAAGTACAATACAGTGAGCCTAAATAAGCATAACTAAGACACCTATATCTTTTTAAGACCTTTAAAAAAAATAAAATAAGTAAATAGCTATTTTTCTTATTCTTGTCGAATGAATTTTTTTTAGCTACATTTACACCGATGAACACGCAGGAACAATTGCTCAATGTTAATTACAATACAATGAGCCAAAATAAGCAAAATTTAGACACCCAAATCATATCAAGACCTTTAAAAAAAATAATATAAGTAAATAGCTATTTTTTTTATTCTTGTCGAATGAATTTTTTTTAGCAACATTTAAACCGATGAACACGCAGGAGCAATTGCTCAATGTTAAGTACAATACAATGAGCCTAAATAGGCAAAATTAAGACACCTATATCTTTTGGAGACCTTTAAAAAAAATAAAATAAGTAAATAGCTATTTTTCTTATTCTTGTCGAATGAATTTTTTTTAGCTACATTTACACCGATGAACACGCAGGAGCAATTGTTCAATGTTAAGTACAATACAATGAGCCAAAATAAGCAAAATTAAGACACCCTTATCATATCAAGACCTTTAAAAAAAATAAAATAAGTAAATAGCTATTTTTTTTATTCTTGTCGAATGAATTTTTTTTAGCAACATTTAAACCGATGTACACGCAGGAGCAATTGTTTAATATCAAGTACGATACAATGAGCCAAAATAAGCAAAATTAAGACACCTACATCTTTTAGAAACCTTTAAAAAAATAAAATAAGTAAATAGCTATTTTTCTTATTCTTGTCGAATGAATTTTTTTTAGCTACATTTACAACGATGAACACGCAGAAGCAATTGCTCAATGTTAATTACAATACAATGAGCCAAAATAAGCCAAATTTAGACACCCGTGTCATATCAAGACCTTTAAAAAAAATAAAATAAGTATATAGCTAATTTTCTTATTCTTGTCGAATGAATTTTTTTTAGCTACATTTACACCGATGAACACGCAGGAGCAATTGCTCAATGTTAAGTACAATACAATGAGCCAAAATAAGCAAAATTTAGACACCCAAATCATATCAAGACCTTTAAAAAAAATAATATAAGTAAATAGCTATTTTTCTTATTCTTGTCGAATGAATTGTTTTAGCTACATTTACACCGATGAACACGCAGGAACAATTTCTCAATGTTAAGTACAATATATTGAGCCAAAATAAGCAAAATTAAGACACCTATATTACAAATATTTAAAAAAATAAAATAAGTAAATAGCTATTTTTCTTATTCTTGTCGAATGAATTTTTTTTAGCTACATTTAAACCGATGAACACGCAGGAGCAATTGCTCAATGTCAAGTACAATACAATGAGCCTAAATAAGCAAAATTAAGACACCTATATCTTTTTAAGACCTTTAAAAAAAATAAAATAAGTAAATAGCTATTTTTCTTATTCTTGTCGAATGAATTTTTTTTAGCTACATTTACACCGATGAACACGCAGGAACAATTGCTCAATGTTAAGTACAATACAATGAGCCAAAATAAGCAAAATTAAGACACCTATATCTTTTTAAAACCTTTAAAAAAAATAAAATAAGTAATTAGCTATTTTTCTTATTCTTGTCGAATGAATTTTTTTTAGCTACATTTACACCGATGAACACGCACGAGCAATCGCTCAATGTCAAGTACAATACAATGAGCCTAAATAAGCAAAATTAAGACACCTATATCTTTTTAAGACCTTTAAAAAAATAAAATAAGTAAATAGCTATTTTTCTTATTCTTGTCGAATGAATTTTTTTTAGCTACATTTACACCGATGAACACGCAGGAACAATTGCTCAATGTTAAGTACAATACAATGAGCCAAAATAAGCAAAATTAAGACACCTTTATCTTTTTAAAACCTTTAAAAAAAATAAAATAAGTAATTAGCTATTTTTCTTATTCTTGTCGAATGAATTTTTTTTAGCTACATTTACACCGATGAACACGCAGGAGCAATTGCTCAATGTTAAGTACAATACAATGAGGCAAAATAAGCAAAATTAAGACACCTATATCTTTTTAAAACCTTTAAAAAAATAAAATAAGTAAATAGCTATTTTTCCTATTCTTGTCGAATGAATTTTTTTTAGCTACATTTACACCGATGAACACGCAGGAGCAACTGCTCAATGTTAAGTACAATACAATGAGCCAAAATAAGCCAAATTAAGACACCCGCGTCATATCAAGACCTTAAAAAAAAATAAAATAAGTATATAGCTATTTTTCGTATTCTTGTCGAATGAATTTTTTGTAGCTACATTTACACCGATGTACACGCAGGAGCAAGTGGTCAATGTTAAGTACAATACAATGAGCCTAAATAAGCAAAATTAAGACACCTATATCTTTTTAAGACCTTTAAAAAAAATAAAATAAGTAAATAGCTATTTTTCGTATTCTTGCCGTATGAATTTTTTTAAGCTTCATTTACACCGATGAACACGCAGGAGCAATTGCTCAATGTTAAGTACAATACACTGAGCCAAAATAAGCAAAATAAAGACACCTATATCTTTTTAAAACCTTTAAAAAAAATAAAATAAGTAAATAGCTATTTTTCGTATTCTTGTCGAATGAATTTTTTGTAGCTACATTTACACCGATGAACACGCTGGAGCAATTGCCTAATGTTAGGTACAGTACAGTGAGCCAAAATAAGCAAAATTAAGACACCTATATCTTTTTAAAACCTTTAAAAAAAATAAAATAAGTAATTAGCTATTTTTCGTATTCTTGCCGTATGAATTTTTTTAAGCTTCATTTACACCGATGAACACGCAGGAGCAATTGCTCAATGTTAAGTACAATACACTGAGCCAAAATAAGCAAAATAAAGACACCTATATCTTTTTAAAACCTTTAAAAAAAATAAAATAAGTAAATAGCTATTTTTCTTATTCTTGTCGAATGAATTTTTTTTAGCCACATTTACACCGATGAACACGCAGGAACAATTGCTGAATGTTAAGTACAATACATTGAGCCAAAATAAGCAAAATAAAGACACCTATATCTTTTTAAAACCTTCAAAAAAAATAAAATAAGTAAATAGCTATTTTTCTTATTCTTGTCGAATGAATTTTTTTTAGCTACATTTACACCGATGAACACGCTGGAGCAATTGCCTAATGTTAGATACAGTACAATGAGCCAAAATAAGCAAAATTAAGACACCTATATCTTTATAAACCTTTAAAAAAAATAAAATAAGTAATTAGCTATTTTTCGTATTCTTGCCGTATGAATTTTTTTAAGCTTCATTTACACCGATGAACACGCAGGAGCAATTGCTCAATGTTAAGTACAATACAATGAGCCTAAATAAGCAAAATTAAGACACCTATATCTTTTGGAGACCTTTAAAAAAAATAATATAAGTAAATAGCTATTTTTCTTATTCTTGTCGAATGAATTGTTTTAGCTACATTTACACCGATGAACACGCAGGAACAATTTCTCAATGTTAAGTACAATATATTGAGCCAAAATAAGCAAAATTAAGACACCTATATCTTTTTAAAACCTTTAAAAAAAATAAAATAAGTAAATAGCTATTTTTCTTATTCTTGTCGAATGAATTTTATTTAGCTACATTCACACCGATGAACAATCCGGAGCAATTGCTCAATGTTAAGTTCAATACAATAAGCCAAAATAAGCCAAATTAAGACACCCGTGTCATATCAAGACCTTAAAAAAAAATAAAATAAGTATATAGCTATTTTTCTTATTCTTGCCGTATGAATTTTTTGTAGCTACATTTACACCGATGAACACGCAGGAGCAAGTGGCCAATGTTAAGTACAATACAGTGAGCCTAAATAAGCAAAACTAAGACACCTATATCTTTATAAGACCTTTTAAAAAAATAAAATAAGTAAATAGCTATTTTTCTTATTCTTGTCGAATGAATTTTTTTAGCTACATTTACACCGATGAACACGCAGGAACAATTTCTCAATGTTAAGTACAATACATTGAGCCAAAATAAGCAAAATTAAGACACCTATATGTTTTTAAAACCTTTAAAAAAAATAAAATAAGTAAATAGCTATTTTTCTTATTCTTGTCGAATGAATTTTTTTTAGCTACATTTACACCGATGAACACGCAGGAGCAATTGTTCAATGTTAAGTACAATACAGTGAGCCAAAATAAGCAAAATTAAGACACCCTTATCATATCAAGACCTTTAAAAAAAATAAAATAAGTAAATAGCTATTTTTTTTATTCTTGTCGAATGAATTTTTTTTAGCAACATTTAAACCGATGAACACGCAGGAGCAATTGCTCAATGTCAAGTACAATACAGTGAGCCAAAATAAGCAAAATTAAGACACCTATATCTTTTTAAAACCTTTAAAAAAATAAAATAAGTAAATAGCTATTTTTCTTATTCTTGTCGAATGAATTTTTTTTAGCTACATTTACACCGATGAACACGCAGGAGCAATTGCTCAATGTTTATTACAATACAATGAGCCAAAATAAGCCAAATTAAGACACCCGTGTCACATCAAGACCTTTAAAAAAAATAAAATAAGTAAATAGCTATTTTTCGTATTCTTGTCTAATGAATTTTTTGTAGCTACATTTACACCGATGAACACGCAGGAGCAAGTGGTCAATGTTAAGTACAATGCAGTGAGCCTAAATAAGCATAACTAAGACACCTATATCTTTTTAAGACCTTTAAAAAAAATAAAATATGTAAATAGCTATTTTTCTTATTCTTGTCGAATGAATTTTTTTTAGCTACATTTACACCGATGAACACGCAGGAACAATTGCTCAATGTTAAGTACAATACAATGAGCCAAAATAAGCCAAATTAAGACACCCGTGTCATATCAAGACCTTTAAAAAAAATAAAATAAGTATATAGCTATTTTTCGTATTCTTGTCGAATGAATTTTTTGTAGCTACATTTACACCGATGTACACGCAGGAGCAAGTGTTCAATGTTAAGTACAATACAATGAGCCAAAATAAGCCAAATTAAGACACCCGTGTCATATCAAGACCTTTAAAAAAAATAAAATAAGTATATAGCTATTTTTCGTATTCTTGTCGAATGAATTTTTTGTAGCTACATTTACACCGATGTACACGCAGGAGCAAGTGTTCAATGTTAAGTACAATACAATGAGCCTAAATAAGCAAAATTAAGACACCTATATCTTTTTAAGACCTTTAAAAAAATAAAATAAGTAAATAGCTATTTTTTTTATTCTTGTCGAATGAATTTTTTTTAGCAACATTTAAACCGATGTACACGCAGGAGCAATTGTTTAATATCAAGTACAATACAATGAGCCAAAATAAGCAAAATTAAGACACCTACATCTTTTAGAAACCTTTAAAAAAATAAAATAAGTAAATAGCTATTTTTCTTATTCTTGTCGAATGAATTTTTTTTAGCTACATTTACAACGATGAACACGCAGAAGCAATTGCTCAATGTTAATTACAATACAATGAGCCAAAATAAGCCAAATTTAGACACCCGTGTCATATCAAGACCTTTAAAAAAAATAAAATAAGTATATAGCTAATTTTCTTATTCTTGTCGAATGAATTTTTTTTAGCTACATTTACACCGATGAACACGCAGGAGCAATTGCTCAATGTTAAGTACAATACAATGAGCCAAAATAAGCAAAATTTAGACACCCAAATCATATCAAGACCTTTAAAAAAAATAATATAAGTAAATAGCTATTTTTTTTATTCTTGTCGAATGAATTTTTTTTAGCAACATTTAAACCGATGAACACGCAGGAGCAATTGCTCAATGTCAAGTACAATACAATGAGCCTAAATAAGCAAAATTAAGACACCTATATCTTTTTAAGACCTTTAAAAAAAATAAAATAAGTAAATAGCTATTTTTCTTATTCTTGTCGAATGAATTTTTTTTAGCTACATTTACACCGATGAACACGCAGGAACAATTGCTCAATGTTAAGTACAATACAATATGCCAAAATAAGCAAAATTAAGACACCTTTATCTTTTTAAAACCTTTAAAAAAAATAAAATAAGTAATTAGCTATTTTTCTTATTCTTGTCGAATGAATTTTTTTTAGCTACATTTACACCGATGAACACGCAGGAGCAATTGCTCAATGTTAAGTACAATACAATGAGGCAAAATAAGCAAAATTAAGACACCTATATCTTTTTAAAACCTTTAAAAAAATAAAATAAGTAAATAGCTATTTTTCCTATTCTTGTCGAATGAATTTTTTTTAGCTACATTTACACCGATGAACACGCAGGAGCAACTGCTCAATGTTAAGTACAATACAATGAGCCAAAATAAGCCAAATTAAGACACCCGCGTCATATCAAGACCTTTAAAAAAAATAAAATAAGTATATAGCTATTTTTCGTATTCTTGTCGAATGAATTTTTTGTAGCTACATTTACACCGATGTACACGCAGGAGCAAGTGGTCAATGTTAAGTACAATACAATGAGCCTAAATAAGCAAAATTAAGACACCTATATCTTTTAAAGACCTTTAAAAAAAATAAAATAATTAAATAGCTATTTTTCGTATTCTTGCCGTATGAATTTTTTTAAGCTTCATTTACACCGATGAACACGCAGGAGCAATTGCTCAATGTTAAGTACAATACACTGAGCCAAAATAAGCAAAATAAAGACACCTATATCTTTTTAAAACCTTTAAAAAAAATAAAATAAGTAAATAGCTATTTTTCGTATTCTTGTCGAATGAATTTTTTGTAGCTACATTTACACCGATGAACACGCTGGAGCAATTGCCTAATGTTAGGTACAGTACAGTGAGCCAAAATAAGCAAAATTAAGACACCTATATCTTTTTAAAACCTTTAAAAAAAATAAAATAAGTAATTAGCTATTTTTCGTATTCTTGCCGTATGAATTTTTTTAAGCTTCATTTACACCGATGAACACGCAGGAGCAATTGCTCAATGTTAAGTACAATACACTGAGCCAAAATAAGCAAAATAAAGACACCTATATCTTTTTAAAACCTTTAAAAAAAATAAAATAAGTAAATAGCTATTTTTCTTATTCTTGTCGAATGAATTTTTTTTAGCCACATTTACACCGATGAACACGCAGGAACAATTGCTAAATGTTAAGTACAATACATTGAGCCAAAATAAGCAAAATAAAGACACCTATATCTTTTTAAAACCTTCAAAAAAAATAAAATAAGTAAATAGCTATTTTTCTTATTCTTGTCGAATGAATTTTTTTTAGCTACATTTACACCGATGAACACGCTGGAGCAATTGCCTAATGTTAGATACAGTACAATGAGCCAAAATAAGCAAAATTAAGACACCTATATCTTTATAAACCTTTAAAAAAAATAAAATAAGTAATTAGCTATTTTTCGTATTCTTGCCGTATGAATTTTTTTAAGCTTCATTTACACCGATGAACACGCAGGAGCAATTGCTCAATGTTAAGTACAATACACTGAGCCAAAATAAGCAAAATAAAGACACCTATATCTTTTTAAAACCTTAAAAAAAAAAAAATAAGTAAATAGCTATTTTTCTTATTCTTGTCGAATGAATTTTTTTTAGCCACATTTACACCGATGAACACGCAGGAACAATTGCTCAATGTTAATTACAATACATTGAGCCAAAATAAGGAAAATAAAGACACCTATATCTTTTTAAAACCTTTAAAAAAAATAAAATAAGTAAATAGCTATTTTTCTTATTCTTGTCGAATGAATTTTATTTAGCTACATTCACACAAATGAACAATCCGGAGCAATTGCTCAATGTTAAGTTCAATACAATAAGCCAAAATAAGCCAAATTAAGACACCCGTGTCATATCAAGACCTTAAAAAAAAATAAAATAAGTATATAGCTATTTTTCTTATTCTTGCCGTATGAATTTTTTGTAGCTACATTTACACCGATGAACACGCAGGAGCAAGTGGCCAATGTTAAGTACAATACAGTGAGCCTAAATAAGCAAAACTAAGACACCTATATCTTTATAAGACCTTTTAAAAAAATAAAATAAGTAAATAGCTATTTTTCTTATTCTTGTCGAATGAATTTTTTTAGCTACATTTACACCGATGAACACGCAGGAACAATTTCTCAATGTTAAGTACAATACATTGAGCCAAAATAAGCAAAATTAAGACACCTATATCTTTTTAAAACCATTAAAAAAAATAAAATAAGTAAATAGCTATTTTTCTTATTCTTGTCGAATGAATTTTTTTTAGCTACATTTACACCGATGAACACGCAGGAGCAATTGTTCAATGTTAAGTACAATACAGTGAGCCAAAATAAGCAAAATTAAGACACCCTTATCATATCAAGACCTTTAAAAAAAATAAAATAAGTAAATAGCTATTTTTTTTATTCTTGTCGAATGAATTTTTTTTAGCTACATTTACACCGATGAACACGCAGGAACAATTGCTCAATGTTAAGTACAATACAATGAGCCAAAATAAGCAAAATTAAGACACCTATATCTTTTTAAAACCTTTAAAAAAAATAAAATAAGTAATTAGCTATTTTTCTTATTCTTGTCGAATGAATTTTTTTTAGCTACATTTACACCGATGAACACGCACGAGCAATTGCTCAATGTCAAGTACAATACAATGAGCCTAAATAAGCAAAATTAAGACACCTATATTTTTTTTTTAAGACCTTTAAAAAAAATAAAATAAGTAAATAGCTATTTTTCTTATTCTTGTCGAATGAATTTTTTTTAGCTACATTTACACCGATGAACACGCAGGAACAATTGCTCAATGTTAAGTACAATACAGTGAGCCAAAATAAGCAAAATTAAGACACCTTTATCTTTTTAAAACCTTTAAAAAAAATAAAATAAGTAATTAGCTATTTTTCTTATTCTTGTCGAATGAATTTTTTTTAGCTACATTTACACCGATGAACACGCAGGAGCAATTGCTCAATGTTAAGTACAATACAATGAGGCAAAATAAGCAAAATTAAGACACCTATATCTTTTTAAAACCTTTAAAAAAATAAAATAAGTAAATAGCTATTTTTCCTATTCTTGTCGAATGAATTTTTTTTAGCTACATTTACACCGATGAACACGCACGAGCAATTGCTCAATGTCAAGTACAATACAATGAGCCTAAATAAGCAAAATTGAGACACCTATATCTTTTTAAGACCTTTAAAAAAAGTAAAATAAGTAAATAGCTATTTTTCTTATTCTTGTCGAATGAATTTTTTTTAGCTACATTTACACCGATGAACACGCAGGAACAATTGCTCAATGTTAAGTACAATACAATGAGCCAAAATAAGCAAAATTAAGACACCTTTATCTTCTTAAAACCTTTAAAAAAAATAAAATAAGTAATTAGCTATTTTTCTTATTCTTGTCGAATGAATTTTTTTTAGCTACATTTACACCGATGAACACGCAGGAGCAATTGCCTAATGTTAAGTACAATACAATGAGGCAAAATAAGCAAAATTAAGACACCTATATCTTTTTAAAACCTTTAAAAAAATAAAATAAGTAAATAGCTATTTTTCCTATTCTTGTCGAATGAATTTTTTTTAGCTACATTTACACCGATGAACACGCAGGAGCAACTGCTCAATGTTAAGTACAATACAATGAGCCAAAATAAGCCAAATTAAGACACCCGCGTCATATCAAGACCTTTAAAAAAAATAAAATAAGTATATAGCTATTTTTCGTATTCTTGTCGAATGAATTTTTTGTAGCTACATTTACACCGATGTACACGCAGGAGCAAGTGGTCAATGTTAAGTACAATACAATGAGCCTAAATAAGCAAAATTAAGACACCTATATCTTTTAAAGACCTTTAAAAAAAATAAAATAATTAAATAGCTATTTTTCGTATTCTTGCCGTATGAATTTTTTTAAGCTTCATTTACACCGATGAACACGCAGGAGCAATTGCTCAATGTTAAGTACAATACACTGAGCCAAAATAAGCAAAATAAAGACACCTATATCTTTTTAAAACCTTTAAAAAAAATAAAATAAGTAAATAGCTATTTTTCGTATTCTTGTCGAATGAATTTTTTGTAGCTACATTTACACCGATGAACACGCTGGAGCAATTGCCTAATGTTAGGTACAGTACAGTGAGCCAAAATAAGCAAAATTAAGACACCTATATCTTTTTAAAACCTTTAAAAAAAATAAAATAAGTAATTAGCTATTTTTCGTATTCTTGCCGTATGAATTTTTTTAAGCTTCATTTACACCGATGAACACGCAGGAGCAATTGCTCAATGTTAAGTACAATACACTGAGCCAAAATAAGCAAAATAAAGACACCTATATCTTTTTAAAACCTTTAAAAAAAATAAAATAAGTAAATAGCTATTTTTCTTATTCTTGTCGAATGAATTTTTTTTAGCCACATTTACACCGATGAACACGCAGGAACAATTGCTAAATGTTAAGTACAATACATTGAGCCAAAATAAGCAAAATAAAGACACCTATATCTTTTTAAAACCTTCAAAAAAAATAAAATAAGTAAATAGCTATTTTTCTTATTCTTGTCGAATGAATTTTTTTTAGCTACATTTACACCGATGAACACGCTGGAGCAATTGCCTAATGTTAGATACAGTACAATGAGCCAAAATAAGCAAAATTAAGACACCTATATCTTTATAAACCTTTAAAAAAAATAAAATAAGTAATTAGCTATTTTTCGTATTCTTGCCGTATGAATTTTTTTAAGCTTCATTTACACCGATGAACACGCAGGAGCAATTGCTCAATGTTAAGTACAATACACTGAGCCAAAATAAGCAAAATAAAGACACCTATATCTTTTTAAAACCTTAAAAAAAAAAAATAAGTAAATAGCTATTTTTCTTATTCTTGTCGAATGAATTTTTTTTAGCCACATTTACACCGATGAACACGCAGGAACAATTGCTCAATGTTAATTACAATACATTGAGCCAAAATAAGGAAAATAAAGACACCTATATCTTTATAAGACCTTTTAAAAAAATAAAATAAGTAAATAGCTATTTTTCTTATTCTTGTCGAATGAATTTTTTTAGCTACATTTACACCGATGAACACGCAGGAACAATTTCTCAATGTTTAGTACAATACATTGAGCCAAAATAAGCAAAATTAAGACACCTATATCTTTTTAAAACCATTAAAAAAAATAAAATAAGTAAATAGCTATTTTTCTTATTCTTGTCGAATGAATTTTTTTTAGCTACATTTACACCGATGAACACGCAGGAGCAATTGTTCAATGTTAAGTACAATACAGTGAGCCAAAATAAGCAAAATTAAGACACCCTTATCATATCAAGACCTTTAAAAAAAATAAAATAAGTAAATAGCTATTTTTTTTATTCTTGTCGAATGAATTTTTTTTAGCAACATTTACACCGATGAACACGCAGGAACAATTGCTCAATGTTAAGTACAATACAATGAGCCAAAATAAGCAAAATTAAGACACCTTTATCTTTTTAAAACCTTTAAAAAAAATAAAATAAGTAATTAGCTATTTTTCTTATTCTTGTCGAATGAATTTTTTTTAGCTACATTTACACCGATGAACACGCAGGAGCAATTGCTCAATGTTAAGTACAATACAATGAGGCAAAATAAGCAAAATTAAGACACCTATATCTTTTTAAAACCTTTAAAAAAATAAAATAAGTAAATAGCTATTTTTCCTATTCTTGTCGAATGAATTTTTTTTAGCTACATTTACACCGATGAACACGCACGAGCAATTGCTCAATGTCAAGTACAATACAATGAGCCTAAATAAGCAAAATTGAGACACCTATATCTTTTTAAGACCTTTAAAAAAAGTAAAATAAGTAAATAGCTATTTTTCTTATTCTTGTCGAATGAATTTTTTTTAGCTACATTTACACCGATGAACACGCAGGAACAATTGCTCAATGTTAAGTACAATACAATGAGCCAAAATAAGCAAAATTAAGACACCTTTATCTTTTTAAAACCTTTAAAAAAAATAAAATAAGTAATTAGCTATTTTTCTTATTCTTGTCGAATGAATTTTTTTTAGCTACATTTACACCGATGAACACGCAGGAGCAATTGCTTAATGTTAAGTGCAATACAATGAGGCAAAATAAGCAAAATTAAGACACCTATATCTTTTTAAAACCTTTAAAAAAATAAAATAAGTAAATAGCTATTTTTCCTATTCTTGTCGAATGAATTTTTTTTAGCTACATTTACACCGATGAACACGCAGGAGCAACTGCTCAATGTTAAGTACAATGCAATGAGCCAAAATAAGCCAAATTAAGACACCCGCGTCATATCAAGACCTTTAAAAAAAATAAAATAAGTATATAGCTATTTTTCGTATTCTTGTCGAATGAATTTTTTGTAGCTACATTTACACCGATGTACACGCAGGAGCAAGTGGTCAATGTTAAGTACAATACAATGAGCCTAAATAAGCAAAATTAAGACACCTATATCTTTTAAAGACCTTTAAAAAAAATAAAATAATTAAATAGCTATTTTTCGTATTCTTGCCGCATGAATTTTTTTAAGCTTCATTTACACCGATGAACACGCAGGAGCAATTGCTCAATGTTAAGTACAATACACTGAGCCAAAATAAGCAAAATAAAGACACCTATATCTTTTTAAAACCTTTAAAAAAAATAAAATAAGTAAATAGCTATTTTTCGTATTCTTGTCGAATGAATTTTTTGTAGCTACATTTACACCGATGAACACGCTGGAGCAATTGCCTAATGTTACGTACAGTACAGTGAGCCAAAATAAGCAAAATTAAGACACCTATATCTTTTTAAAACCTTTAAAAAAAATAAAATAAGTAATTAGCTATTTTTCGTATTCTTGCCGTATGAATTTTTTTAAGCTTCATTTACACCGATGAACACGCAGGAGCAATTGCTCAATGTTAAGTACAATACACTGAGCCAAAATAAGCAAAATAAAGACACCTATATCTTTTTAAAACCTTTAAAAAAAATAAAATAAGTAAATAGCTATTTTTCTTATTCTTGTCGAATGAATTTTTTTTAGCCACATTTACACCGATGAACACGCAGGAACAATTGCTCAATGTTAAGTACAATACACTGAGCCAAAATAAGCAAAATAAAGACACCTATATCTTTTTAAAACCTTAAAAAAAAAAAAATAAGTAAATAGCTATTTTTCTTATTCTTGTCGAATGAATTTTTTTTAGCCACATTTACACCGATGAACACGCAGGAACAATTGCTCAATGTTAATTACAATACATTGAGCCAAAATAAGGAAAATAAAGACACCTATATCTTTTTAAAACCTTTAAAAAAATAAAATAAGTAAATAGCTATTTTTCTTATTCTTGTCGAATGAATTTTATTTAGCTACATTCACACAAATGAACAATCCGGAGCAATTGCTCAATGTTAAGTTCAATACAATAAGCCAAAATAAGCCAAATTAAGACACCCGTGTCATATCAAGACCTTAAAAAAAAATAAAATAAGTATATAGCTATTTTTCTTATTCTTGCCGTATGAATTTTTTGTAGCTACATTTACACCGATGAACACGCAGGAGCAAGTGGCCAATGTTAAGTACAATACAGTGAGCCTAAATAAGCAAAACTAAGACACCTATATCTTTATAAGACCTTTTAAAAAAATAAAATAAGTAAATAGCTATTTTTCTTATTCTTGTCGAATGAATTTTTTTAGCTACATTTACACCGATGAACACGCAGGAACAATTTCTCAATGTTAAGTACAATACATTGAGCCAAAATAAGCAAAATTAAGACACCTATATCTTTTTAAAACCATTAAAAAAAATAAAATAAGTAAATAGCTATTTTTCTTATTCTTGTCGAATGAATTTTTTTTAGCTACATTTACACCGATGAACACGCAGGAGCAATTGTTCAATGTTAAGTACAATACAGTGAGCCAAAATAAGCAAAATTAAGACACCCTTATCATATCAAGACCTTTAAAAAAAATAAAATAAGTAAATAGCTATTTTTTTTATTCTTGTCGAATGAATTTTTTTTAGCTACATTTACACCGATGAACACGCAGGAACAATTGCTCAATGTTAAGTACAATACAATGAGCCAAAATAAGCAAAATTAAGACACCTATATCTTTTTAAAACCTTTAAAAAAAATAAAATAAGTAATTAGCTATTTTTCTTATTCTTGTCGAATGAATTTTTTTTAGCTACATTTACACCGATGAACACGCACGAGCAATTGCTCAATGTCAAGTACAATACAATGAGCCTAAATAAGCAAAATTAAGACACCTATATTTTTTTTTTAAGACCTTTAAAAAAAATAAAATAAGTAAATAGCTATTTTTCTTATTCTTGTCGAATGAATTTTTTTTAGCTACATTTACACCGATGAACACGCAGGAACAATTGCTCAATGTTAAGTACAATACAGTGAGCCAAAATAAGCAAAATTAAGACACCTTTATCTTTTTAAAACCTTTAAAAAAAATAAAATAAGTAATTAGCTATTTTTCTTATTCTTGTCGAATGAATTTTTTTTAGCTACATTTACACCGATGAACACGCAGGAGCAATTGCTCAATGTTAAGTACAATACAATGAGGCAAAATAAGCAAAATTAAGACACCTATATCTTTTTAAAACCTTTAAAAAAATAAAATAAGTAAATAGCTATTTTTCCTATTCTTGTCGAATGAATTTTTTTTAGCTACATTTACACCGATGAACACGCACGAGCAATTGCTCAATGTCAAGTACAATACAATGAGCCTAAATAAGCAAAATTGAGACACCTATATCTTTTTAAGACCTTTAAAAAAAGTAAAATAAGTAAATAGCTATTTTTCTTATTCTTGTCGAATGAATTTTTTTTAGCTACATTTACACCGATGAACACGCAGGAACAATTGCTCAATGTTAAGTACAATACAATGAGCCAAAATAAGCAAAATTAAGACACCTTTATCTTCTTAAAACCTTTAAAAAAAATAAAATAAGTAATTAGCTATTTTTCTTATTCTTGTCGAATGAATTTTTTTTAGCTACATTTACACCGATGAACACGCAGGAGCAATTGCCTAATGTTAAGTACAATACAATGAGGCAAAATAAGCAAAATTAAGACACCTATATCTTTTTAAAACCTTTAAAAAAATAAAATAAGTAAATAGCTATTTTTCCTATTCTTGTCGAATGAATTTTTTTTAGCTACATTTACACCGATGAACACGCAGGAGCAACTGCTCAATGTTAAGTACAATACAATG
Organism: Psococerastis gibbosa; assembly: GCA_963971405.1. Lineage (NCBI taxonomy): Eukaryota > Metazoa > Arthropoda > Insecta > Psocodea > Psocidae > Psococerastis > Psococerastis gibbosa. The sequence goes on along the minus strand of CAXART010000026.1, from coordinate 25,436 downwards.
AGCCAAAATAAGCCAAATTAAGACACCCGCGTCATATCAAGACCTTTAAAAAAAATAAAATAAGTATATAGCTATTTTTCGTATTCTTGTCGAATGAATTTTTTGTAGCTACATTTACACCGATGTACACGCAGGAGCAAGTGGTCAATGTTAAGTACAATACAATGAGCCTAAATAAGCAAAATTAAGACACCTATATCTTTTAAAGACCTTTAAAAAAAATAAAATAATTAAATAGCTATTTTTCGTATTCTTGCCGTATGAATTTTTTTAAGCTTCATTTACACCGATGAACACGCAGGAGCAATTGCTCAATGTTAAGTACAATACACTGAGCCAAAATAAGCAAAATAAAGACACCTATATCTTTTTAAAACCTTTAAAAAAAATAAAATAAGTAAATAGCTATTTTTCGTATTCTTGTCGAATGAATTTTTTGTAGCTACATTTACACCGATGAACACGCTGGAGCAATTGCCTAATGTTAGGTACAGTACAGTGAGCCAAAATAAGCAAAATTAAGACACCTATATCTTTTTAAAACCTTTAAAAAAAATAAAATAAGTAATTAGCTATTTTTCGTATTCTTGCCGTATGAATTTTTTTAAGCTTCATTTACACCGATGAACACGCAGGAGCAATTGCTCAATGTTAAGTACAATACACTGAGCCAAAATAAGCAAAATAAAGACACCTATATCTTTTTAAAACCTTTAAAAAAAATAAAATAAGTAAATAGCTATTTTTCTTATTCTTGTCGAATGAATTTTTTTTAGCCACATTTACACCGATGAACACGCAGGAACAATTGCTAAATGTTAAGTACAATACATTGAGCCAAAATAAGCAAAATAAAGACACCTATATCTTTTTAAAACCTTCAAAAAAAATAAAATAAGTAAATAGCTATTTTTCTTATTCTTGTCGAATGAATTTTTTTTAGCTACATTTACACCGATGAACACGCTGGAGCAATTGCCTAATGTTAGATACAGTACAATGAGCCAAAATAAGCAAAATTAAGACACCTATATCTTTATAAACCTTTAAAAAAAATAAAATAAGTAATTAGCTATTTTTCGTATTCTTGCCGTATGAATTTTTTTAAGCTTCATTTACACCGATGAACACGCAGGAGCAATTGCTCAATGTTAAGTACAATACACTGAGCCAAAATAAGCAAAATAAAGACACCTATATCTTTTTAAAACCTTAAAAAAAAAAAATAAGTAAATAGCTATTTTTCTTATTCTTGTCGAATGAATTTTTTTTAGCCACATTTACACCGATGAACACGCAGGAACAATTGCTCAATGTTAATTACAATACATTGAGCCAAAATAAGGAAAATAAAGACACCTATATCTTTATAAGACCTTTTAAAAAAATAAAATAAGTAAATAGCTATTTTTCTTATTCTTGTCGAATGAATTTTTTTAGCTACATTTACACCGATGAACACGCAGGAACAATTTCTCAATGTTTAGTACAATACATTGAGCCAAAATAAGCAAAATTAAGACACCTATATCTTTTTAAAACCATTAAAAAAAATAAAATAAGTAAATAGCTATTTTTCTTATTCTTGTCGAATGAATTTTTTTTAGCTACATTTACACCGATGAACACGCAGGAGCAATTGTTCAATGTTAAGTACAATACAGTGAGCCAAAATAAGCAAAATTAAGACACCCTTATCATATCAAGACCTTTAAAAAAAATAAAATAAGTAAATAGCTATTTTTTTTATTCTTGTCGAATGAATTTTTTTTAGCAACATTTACACCGATGAACACGCAGGAACAATTGCTCAATGTTAAGTACAATACAATGAGCCAAAATAAGCAAAATTAAGACACCTTTATCTTTTTAAAACCTTTAAAAAAAATAAAATAAGTAATTAGCTATTTTTCTTATTCTTGTCGAATGAATTTTTTTTAGCTACATTTACACCGATGAACACGCAGGAGCAATTGCTCAATGTTAAGTACAATACAATGAGGCAAAATAAGCAAAATTAAGACACCTATATCTTTTTAAAACCTTTAAAAAAATAAAATAAGTAAATAGCTATTTTTCCTATTCTTGTCGAATGAATTTTTTTTAGCTACATTTACACCGATGAACACGCACGAGCAATTGCTCAATGTCAAGTACAATACAATGAGCCTAAATAAGCAAAATTGAGACACCTATATCTTTTTAAGACCTTTAAAAAAAGTAAAATAAGTAAATAGCTATTTTTCTTATTCTTGTCGAATGAATTTTTTTTAGCTACATTTACACCGATGAACACGCAGGAACAATTGCTCAATGTTAAGTACAATACAATGAGCCAAAATAAGCAAAATTAAGACACCTTTATCTTTTTAAAACCTTTAAAAAAAATAAAATAAGTAATTAGCTATTTTTCTTATTCTTGTCGAATGAATTTTTTTTAGCTACATTTACACCGATGAACACGCAGGAGCAATTGCTTAATGTTAAGTGCAATACAATGAGGCAAAATAAGCAAAATTAAGACACCTATATCTTTTTAAAACCTTTAAAAAAATAAAATAAGTAAATAGCTATTTTTCCTATTCTTGTCGAATGAATTTTTTTTAGCTACATTTACACCGATGAACACGCAGGAGCAACTGCTCAATGTTAAGTACAATGCAATGAGCCAAAATAAGCCAAATTAAGACACCCGCGTCATATCAAGACCTTTAAAAAAAATAAAATAAGTATATAGCTATTTTTCGTATTCTTGTCGAATGAATTTTTTGTAGCTACATTTACACCGATGTACACGCAGGAGCAAGTGGTCAATGTTAAGTACAATACAATGAGCCTAAATAAGCAAAATTAAGACACCTATATCTTTTAAAGACCTTTAAAAAAAATAAAATAATTAAATAGCTATTTTTCGTATTCTTGCCGCATGAATTTTTTTAAGCTTCATTTACACCGATGAACACGCAGGAGCAATTGCTCAATGTTAAGTACAATACACTGAGCCAAAATAAGCAAAATAAAGACACCTATATCTTTTTAAAACCTTTAAAAAAAATAAAATAAGTAAATAGCTATTTTTCGTATTCTTGTCGAATGAATTTTTTGTAGCTACATTTACACCGATGAACACGCTGGAGCAATTGCCTAATGTTACGTACAGTACAGTGAGCCAAAATAAGCAAAATTAAGACACCTATATCTTTTTAAAACCTTTAAAAAAAATAAAATAAGTAATTAGCTATTTTTCGTATTCTTGCCGTATGAATTTTTTTAAGCTTCATTTACACCGATGAACACGCAGGAGCAATTGCTCAATGTTAAGTACAATACACTGAGCCAAAATAAGCAAAATAAAGACACCTATATCTTTTTAAAACCTTTAAAAAAAATAAAATAAGTAAATAGCTATTTTTCTTATTCTTGTCGAATGAATTTTTTTTAGCCACATTTACACCGATGAACACGCAGGAACAATTGCTAAATGTTAAGTACAATACATTGAGCCAAAATAAGCAAAATAAAGACACCTATATCTTTTTAAAACCTTCAAAAAAAATAAAATAAGTAAATAGCTATTTTTCTTATTCTTGTCGAATGAATTTTTTTTAGCTACATTTACACCGATGAACACGCTGGAGCAATTGCCTAATGTTAGATACAGTACAATGAGCCAAAATAAGCAAAATTAAGACACCTATATCTTTATAAACCTTTAAAAAAAATAAAATAAGTAATTAGCTATTTTTCGTATTCTTGCCGTATGAATTTTTTTAAGCTTCATTTACACCGATGAACACGCAGGAGCAATTGCTCAATGTTAAGTACAATACACTGAGCCAAAATAAGCAAAATAAAGACACCTATATCTTTTTAAAACCTTAAAAAAAAAAAATAAGTAAATAGCTATTTTTCTTATTCTTGTCGAATGAATTTTTTTTAGCCACATTTACACCGATGAACACGCAGGAACAATTGCTCAATGTTAATTACAATACATTGAGCCAAAATAAGGAAAATAAAGACACCTATATCTTTTTAAAACCTTTAAAAAAAATAAAATAAGTAAATAGCTATTTTTCTTATTCTTGTCGAATGAATTTTATTTAGCTACATTCACACCGATGAACAATCCGGAGCAATTGCTCAATGTTAGGTTCAATACAATAAGCCAAAATAAGCCAAATTAAGACACCCGTGTCATATCAAGACCTTAAAAAAAAATAAAATAAGTATATAGCTATTTTTCTTATTCTTGCCGTATGAATTTTTTGTAGCTACATTTACACCGATGAACACGCAGGAGCAAGTGGCCAATGTTAAGTACAATACAGTGAGCCTAAATAAGCAAAACTAAGACACCTATATCTTTATAAGACCTTTTAAAAAAATAAAATAAGTAAATAGCTATTTTTCTTATTCTTGTCGAATGAATTTTTTTAGCTACATTTACACCGATGAACACGCAGGAACAATTTCTCAATGTTTAGTACAATACATTGAGCCAAAATAAGCAAAATTAAGACACCTATATCTTTTTAAAACCATTAAAAAAAATAAAATAAGTAAATAGCTATTTTTCTTATTCTTGTCGAATGAATTTTTTTTTGCTACATTTACACCGATGAACACGCAGGAGCAATTGTTCAATGTTAAGTACAATACAGTGAGCCAAAATAAGCAAAATTAAGACACCCTTATCATATCAAGACCTTTAAAAAAAATAAAATAAGTAAATAGCTATTTTTTTTATTCTTGTCGAATGAATTTTTTTTAGCAACATTTAAACCGATGAACACGCAGAAGCAATTGCTCAATGTTAAGTACAATACACTGAGCCAAAATAAGCAAAATAAAGACACCTATATCTTTTTAAAACCTTTAAAAAAATAAAATAAGTAAATAGCTATTTTTCTTATTCTTGTCGAATGAATTTTTTTTAGCTACATTTACACCGATGAACACGCAGGAGCAATTGCTCAATGTTTATTACAATACAATGAGCCAAAATAAGCCAAATTAAGACACCCGTGTCATATCAAGACCTTTAAAAAAAATAAAATAAGTAAATAGCTATTTTTCGTATTCTTGTCTAATGAATTTTTTGTAGCTACATTTACACCGATGAACACGCAGGAGCAAGTGGTCAATGTTAAGTACAATACAGTGAGCCTAAATAAGCATAACTAAGACACCTATATCTTTTTAAGACCTTTAAAAAAAATAAAATAAGTAAATAGCTATTTTTCTTATTCTTGTCGAATGAATTTTTTTTAGCTACATTTACACCGATGAACACGCAGGAACAATTGCTCAATGTTAAGTACAATACAATGAGCCAAAATAAGCCAAATTAAGACACCCGTGTGATATCAAGACCTTTAAAAAAAATAAAATAAGTATATAGCTATTTTTCGTATTCTTGTCGAATGAATTTTTTGTAGCTACATTTACACCGATGTACACGCAGGAGCAAGTGTTCAATGTTAAGTACAATACAATGAGCCTAAATAAGCAAAATTAAGACACCTATATCTTTTAAAGACCTTTAAAAAAAATAATATAAGTAAATAGCTATTTTTCTTATTCTTGTCGAATGAATTTTTTTTAGCTACATTTACACCGATGAACACGCAGGAGCAATTGCTCAATGTTAATTACAATACAATGAGCCAAAATAAGCCAAATTAAGACACCCGTGTCATATCAAGACCTTTAAAAAAAATAAAATAAGTATTTAGCTAATTTTCTTATTCTTGTCGAATGAATTTTTTTTAGCAACATTTAAACCGATGTACACGCACGAGCAATTGTTTAATATCAAGTACGATACAATGAGCCAAAATAAGCAAAATTAAGACACCTACATCTTTTAGAAACCTTTAAAAAAATTATTTTTATTTATTTATTATCCAATGCCCACTCTTGGCATCTCTGCCATTTGGTGTCGCGCAAGCCAGTATAGATCAGCGAGGAGATATTCTCCTGTGTTCACCGACGAGTCTCGAGCGTCTGCAAGCCCCGGGCATCCAAAGAGATGATCGGCCACCATTGAGGGGTGTCCACACGGGGGGCATGAAGGTGTGGCTAGAAATGAGAATGCAGACCACCTAGCTAAACTTGGCGCATCACTACAGCAGGTTAAAGTGAAAACTACACTCTCCTCTGCGAGATCACTAATAAACTGCACATGTGCTAATCAAGTAAAAACTCGTCATGCCACAGCTGCACAGGGCAAGAAGTGGGAGAGGCTAGTAAAGGACGGGCCAATCAACCGAAACCTCCCCCGCCACGTGTTTGTTGCCTCCTTCAGAGCCCTCACTGGACACGACTACCTTTAAAAAAATAAAATAAGTAAATAGCTATTTTTCTTATTCTTGTCGAATGAATTTTTTTTAGCTACATTTACAACGATGAACACGCAGAAGCAATTGCTCAATGTTAATTACAATACAATGAGCCAAAATAAGCCAAATTTAGACACCCGTGTCATATCAAGACCTTTAAAAAAAATAAAATAAGTATATAGCTAATTTTCTTATTCTTGTCGAATGAATTTTTTTTAGCTACATTTACACCGATGAACACGCAGGAGCAATTGCTCAATGTTAAGTACAATACAATGAGCCAAAATAAGCAAAATTTAGACACCCGTGTCATATCAAGACCTTTAAAAAAAATAAAATAAGTATATAGCTAATTTTCTTATTCTTGTCGAATGAATTTTTTTAGCTACATTTACACCGATGAACACGCAGGAGCAATTGTTTAATATCAAGTACGATACAATGAGCCAAAATAAGCAAAATTAAGACACCTATATCTTTTTAAAACCTTTAAAAAAAATAAAATAAGTAAATAGCTATTTTTCTTATTCTTGTCGAATGAATTTTTTTTAGCTACATTTACACCGATGAACACGCAGGAGCAATTGCTCAATGTTAAGTACAATACAATGAGCCAAAATAAGCAAAATTAAGACACTCATATCATATCAAGACCTTTAAAAAAAAAAATAAGTATATAGCTATTTTTCTTATTCTTGTCGAATGAATTTTTTGTAGCTACATTTACACCGATGAACACGCAGAAGCAATTGCTAAATGTTAAGTACAATACATTGAGCCAAAATAAGCAAAATAAAGACACCTATATCTTTTTAAAACCTTCAAAAAAAATAAAATAAGTAAATAGCTATTTTTCTTATTCTTGTCGAATGAATTTTTTTTAGCTACATTTACACCGATGAACACGCTGGAGCAATTGCCTAATGTTAGATACAGTACAATGAGCCAAAATAAGCAAAATTAAGACACCTATATCTTTATAAACCTTTAAAAAAAATAAAATAAGTAATTAGCTATTTTTCGTAATCTTGCCGTATGAATTTTTTTAAGCTTCATTTACACCGATGAACACGCAGGAGCAATTGCTCAATGTTAAGTACAATAAACTGAGCCAAAATAAGCAAAATAAAGACACCTATATCTTTTTAAAACCTTAAAAAAAAAAAAAATAAGTAAATAGCTATTTTTCTTATTCTTGTCGAATGAATTTTTTTTAGCCACATTTACACCGATGAACACGCAGGAACAATTGCTCAATGTTAATTACAATACATTGAGCCAAAATAAGGAAAATAAAGACACCTATATCTTTTTAAAACCTTTAAAAAAAATAAAATAAGTAAATAGCTATTTTTCTTATTCTTGTCGAATGAATTTTATTTAGCTACATTCACACCGATGAACAATCCGGAGCAATTGCTCAATGTTAAGTTCAATACAATAAGCCAAAATAAGCCAAATTAAGACACCCGTGTCATATCAAGACCTTAAAAAAAAATAAAATAAGTATATAGCTATTTTTCTTATTCTTGCCGTATGAATTTTTTGTAGCTACATTTACACCGATGAACACGCAGGAGCAAGTGGCCAATGTTAAGTACAATACAGTGAGCCTAAATAAGCAAAACTAAGACACCTATATCTTTATAAGACCTTTTAAAAAAATAAAATAAGTAAATAGCTATTTTTCTTATTCTTGTCGAATGAATTTTTTTAGCTACATTTACACCGATGAACACGCAGGAACAATTTCTCAATGTTAAGTACAATACATTGAGCCAAAATAAGCAAAATTAAGACACCTATATCTTTTTAAAACCTTTAAAAAAATAAAATAAGTAAATAGCTATTTTTCTTATTCTTGTCGAATGAATTTTTTTTAGCTACATTTACACCGATGAACACGCAGGAGCAATTGTTCAATGTTAAGTACAATACAGTGAGCCAAAATAAGCAAAATTAAGACACCCTTATCATATCAAGACCTTTAAAAAAAATAAAATAAGTAAATAGCTATTTTTTTTATTCTTGTCGAATGAATTTTTTTTAGCCACATTTACACCGATGAACACGCAGGAACAATTGCTAAATGTTAAGTACAATACATTGAGCCAAAATAAGCAAAATAAAGACACCTATATCTTTTTAAAACCTTCAAAAAAAATAAAATAAGTAAATAGCTATTTTTCTTATTCTTGTCGAATGAATTTTTTTTAGCTACATTTACACCGATGAACACGCTGGAGCAATTGCCTAATGTTAGATACAGTACAATGAGCCAAAATAAGCAAAATTAAGACACCTATATCTTTATAAAACCATTAAAAAAAATAAAATAAGTAAATAGCTATTTTTCTTATTCTTGTCGAATGAATTTTTTTTAGCTACATTTACACCGATGAACACGCAGGAGCAATTGTTCAATGTTAAGTACAATACAGTGAGCCAAAATAAGCAAAATTAAGACACCCTTATCATATCAAGACCTTTAAAAAAAATAAAATAAGTAAATAGCTATTTTTTTTATTCTTGTCGAATGAATTTTTTTTAGCAACATTTAAACCGATGAACACGCAGGAGCAATTGCTCAATGTCGAGTACAATACAATGAGCCAAAATAAGCAAAATTAAGACACCTATATCTTTTTAAAACCTTTAAAAAAATAAAATAAGTAAATAGCTATTTTTCTTATTCTTGTCGAATGAATTTTTTTTAGCTACATTTACACCGATGAACACGCAGGAGCAATTGCTCAATGTTTATTACAATACAATGAGCCAAAATAAGCCAAATTAAGACACCCGTGTCATATCAAGACCTTTAAAAAAAATAAAATAAGTAAATAGCTATTTTTCGTATTCTTGTCTAATGAATTTTTTGTAGCTACATTTACACCGATGAACACGCAGGAGCAAGTGGTCAATGTTAAGTACAATACAGTGAGCCTAAATAAGCATAACTAAGACACCTATATCTTTTTAAGACCTTTAAAAAAAATAAAATAAGTAAATAGCTATTTTTCTTATTCTTGTCGAATGAATTTTTTTTAGCTACATTTACACCGATGAACACGCAGGAACAATTGCTCAATGTTAAGTACAATACAATGAGCCAAAATAAGCCAAATTAAGACACCCGTGTCATATCAAGACCTTTAAAAAAAATAAAATAAGTAAATAGCTATTTTTCTTATTCTTGTCGAATGAATTTTTTTTAGCTACATTTACACCGATGAACACGCAGGAGCAATTGTTCAATGTTAAGTACAATACAGTGAGCCAAAATAAGCAAAATTAAGACACCCTTATCATATCAAGACCTTTAAAAAAAATAAAATAAGTAAATAGCTATTTTTTTTATTCTTGTCGAATGAATTTTTTTTAGCAACATTTAAACCGATGAACACGCAGGAGCAATTGCTCAATGTCGAGTACAATACAATGAGCCAAAATAAGCAAAATTAAGACACCTATATCTTTTTAAAACCTTTAAAAAAATAAAATAAGTAAATAGCTATTTTTCTTATTCTTGTCGAATGAATTTTTTTTAGCTACATTTACACCGATGAACACGCAGGAGCAAGTGGTCAATGTTAAGTACAATACAGTGAGCCTAAATAAGCATAACTAAGACACCTATATCTTTTTAAGACCTTTAAAAAAAATAAAATAAGTAAATAGCTATTTTTCTTATTCTTGTCGAATGAATTTTTTGTAGCTACATTTACACCGATGAACACGCAGGAGCAAGTGGTCAATGTTAAGTACAATACAGTGAGCCTAAATAAGCATAACTAAGACACCTATATCTTTTTAAGACCTTTAAAAAAAATAAAATAAGTAAATAGCTATTTTTCTTATTCTTGTCGAATGAATTTTTTTTAGCTACATTTACACCGATGAACACGCAGGAACAATTGCTCAATGTTAAGTACAATACAATGAGCCAAAATAAGCCAAATTAAGACACCCGTGTCATATCAAGACCTTTAAAAAAAATAAAATAAGTATATAGCTATTTTTCGTATTCTTGTCGAATGAATTTTTTGTAGCTACATTTACACCGATGTACACGCAGGAGCAAGTGTTCAATGTTAAGTACAATACAATGAGCCTAAATAAGCAAAATTAAGACACCTATATCTTTTAAAGACCTTTAAAAAAAATAATATAAGTAAATAGCTATTTTTCTTATTCTTGTCGAATGAATTGTTTTAGCTACATTTACACCGATGAACACGCAGGAACAATTGCTCAATGTTAAGTACAATACAATGAGCCAAAATAAGCAAAATTAAGACACCTTTATCTTTTTAAAACCTTTAAAAAAAATAAAATAAGTAATTAGCTATTTTTCTTATTCTTGTCGAATGAATTTTTTTTAGCTACATTTACACCGATGAACACGCAGGAGCAATTGCTCAATGTTAAGTACAATACAATGAGGCAAAATAAGCAAAATTAAGACACCTATATCTTTTTAAAACCTTTAAAAAAATAAAATAAGTAAATAGCTATTTTTCCTATTCTTGTCGAATGAATTTTTTTTAGCTACATTTACACCGATGAACACGCACGAGCAATTGCTCAATGTCAAGTACAATACAATGAGCCTAAATAAGCAAAATTGAGACACCTATATCTTTTTAAGACCTTTAAAAAAAGTAAAATAAGTAAATAGCTATTTTTCTTATTCTTGTCGAATGAATTTTTTTTAGCTACATTTACACCGATGAACACGCAGGAACAATTGCTTAATGTTAAGTACAATACAATGAGCCAAAATAAGCAAAATTAAGACACCTTTATCTTTTTAAAACCTTTAAAAAAAATAAAATAAGTAATTAGCTATTTTTCTTATTCTTGTCGAATGAATTTTGTTTAGCTACATTTACACCGATGAACACGCAGGAGCAATTGCTAAATGTTAAGTACAATACATTGTACTTGATATTAAACAATTGCTCGTGCGTGTACATCGGTTTAAATGTTGCTAAAAAAAATTCATTCGACAAGAATAAGAAAATTAGCTAAATACTTATTTTATTTTTTTTAAAGGTCTTGATATGACACGGGTGTCTTAATTTGGCTTATTTTGGCTCATTGTATTGTAATTAACATTGAGCAATTGCTCCTGCGTGTTCATCGGTGTAAATGTAGCTAAAAAAAATTCATTCGACAAGAATAAGAAAAATAGCTATTTACTTATATTATTTTTTTTAAAGGTCTTTAAAAGATATAGGTGTCTTAATTTTGCTTATTTAGGCTCATTGTATTGTACTTAACATTGAACACTTGCTCCTGCGTGTACATCGGTGTAAATGTAGCTACAAAAAATTCATTCGACAAGAATACGAAAAATAGCTATATACTTATTTTATTTTTTTTAAAGGTCTTGATATCACACGGGTGTCTTAATTTGGCTTATTTTGGCTCATTGTATTGTACTTAACATTGAGCAATTGTTCCTGCGTGTTCATCGGTGTAAATGTAGCTAAAAAAAATGCATTCGACAAGAATAAGAAAAATAGCTATTTACTTATTTTATTTTTTTTAAAGGTCTTAAAAAGATATAGGTGTCTTAGTTATGCTTATTTAGGCTCACTGTATTGTACTTAACATTGACCACTTGCTCCTGCGTGTTCATCGGTGTAAATGTAGCTACAAAAAATTCATTAGACAAGAATACGAAAAATAGCTATTTACTTATTTTATTTTTTTTAAAGGTCTTGATATGACACGGGTGTCTTAATTTGGCTTATTTTGGCTCATTGTATTGTAATAAACATTGAGCAATTGCTCCTGCGTGTTCATCGGTGTAAATGTAGCTAAAAAAAATTCATTCGACAAGAATAAGAAAAATAGCTATTTACTTATTTTATTTTTTTAAAGGTTTTAAAAAGATATAGGTGTCTTAATTTTGCTTATTTTGGCTCAGTGTATTGTACTTAACATTGAGCAATTGCTTCTGCGTGTTCATCGGTTTAAATGTTGCTAAAAAAAATTCATTCGACAAGAATAAAAAAAATAGCTATTTACTTATTTTATTTTTTTTAAAGGTCTTGATATGATAAGGGTGTCTTAATTTTGCTTATTTTGGCTCACTGTATTGTACTTAACATTGAACAATTGCTCCTGCGTGTTCATCGGTGTAAATGTAGCAAAAAAAAATTCATTCGACAAGAATAAGAAAAATAGCTATTTACTTATTTTATTTTTTTTAATGGTTTTAAAAAGATATAGGTGTCTTAATTTTGCTTATTTTGGCTCAATGTATTGTACTAAACATTGAGAAATTGTTCCTGCGTGTTCATCGGTGTAAATGTAGCTAAAAAAATTCATTCGACAAGAATAAGAAAAATAGCTATTTACTTATTTTATTTTTTTAAAAGGTCTTATAAAGATATAGGTGTCTTAGTTTTGCTTATTTAGGCTCACTGTATTGTACTTAACATTGGCCACTTGCTCCTGCGTGTTCATCGGTGTAAATGTAGCTACAAAAAATTCATACGGCAAGAATAAGAAAAATAGCTATATACTTATTTTATTTTTTTTTAAGGTCTTGATATGACACGGGTGTCTTAATTTGGCTTATTTTGGCTTATTGTATTGAACCTAACATTGAGCAATTGCTCCGGATTGTTCATCGGTGTGAATGTAGCTAAATAAAATTCATTCGACAAGAATAAGAAAAATAGCTATTTACTTATTTTATTTTTTTTAAAGGTTTTAAAAAGATATAGGTGTCTTTATTTTCCTTATTTTGGCTCAATGTATTGTAATTAACATTGAGCAATTGTTCCTGCGTGTTCATCGGTGTAAATGTGGCTAAAAAAAATTCATTCGACAAGAATAAGAAAAATAGCTATTTACTTATTTTTTTTTTTTAAGGTTTTAAAAAGATATAGGTGTCTTTATTTTGCTTATTTTGGCTCAGTGTATTGTACTTAACATTGAGCAATTGCTCCTGCGTGTTCATCGGTGTAAATGAAGCTTAAAAAAATTCATACGGCAAGAATACGAAAAATAGCTAATTACTTATTTTATTTTTTTTAAAGGTTTATAAAGATATAGGTGTCTTAATTTTGCTTATTTTGGCTCATTGTACTGTATCTAACATTAGGCAATTGCTCCAGCGTGTTCATCGGTGTAAATGTAGCTAAAAAAAATTCATTCGACAAGAATAAGAAAAATAGCTATTTACTTATTTTATTTTTTTTTTAAAGGTTTTAAAAAGATATAGGTGTCTTAATTTTGCTTATTTTGCCTCATTGTATTGTACTTAACATTGAGCAATTGCTCCTGCGTGTTCATCGGTGTAAATGTAGCTAAAAAAAATTCATTCGACAAGAATAAGAAAAATAGCTAATTACTTATTTTATTTTTTTTAAAGGTTTTAAAAAGATAAAGGTGTCTTAATTTTGCTTATTTTGGCTCATTGTATTGTACTTAACATTGAGCAATTGTTCCTGCGTGTTCATCGGTGTAAATGTAGCTAAAACAATTCATTCGACAAGAATAAGAAAAATAGCTATTTACTTATATTATTTTTTTTAAAGGTCTTTAAAAGATATAGGTGTCTTAATTTTGCTTATTTAGGCTCATTGTATTGTACTTAACATTGAACACTTGCTCCTGCGTGTACATCGGTGTAAATGTAGCTACAAAAAATTCATTCGACAAGAATACGAAAAATAGCTATATACTTATTTTATTTTTTTTAAAGGTCTTGATATGACACGGGTGTCTTAATTTGGCTTATTTTGGCTCATTGTATTGTACTTAACATTGAGCAATTGTTCCTGCGTGTTCATCGGTGTAAATGTAGCTAAAAAAAATTCATTCGACAAGAATAAGAAAAATAGCTATTTACTTATTTTATTTTTTTTAAAGGTCTTAAAAAGATATAGGTGTCTTAGTTATGCTTATTTAGGCTCACTGTATTGTACTTAACATTGACCACTTGCTCCTGCGTGTTCATCGGTGTAAATGTAGCTACAAAAAATTCATTAGACAAGAATACGAAAAATAGCTATTTACTTATTTTATTTTTTTTAAAGGTCTTGATATGACACGGGTGTCTTAATTTGGCTTATTTTGGCTCATTGTATTGTAATAAACATTGAGCAATTGCTCCTGCGTGTTCATCGGTGTAAATGTAGCTAAAAAAAATTCATTCGACAAGAATAAGAAAAATAGCTATTTACTTATTTTATTTTTTTAAAGGTTTTAAAAAGATATAGGTGTCTTAATTTTGCTTATTTTGGCTCATTGTATTGTACTCGACATTGAGCAATTGCTCCTGCGTGTTCATCGGTTTAAATGTTGCTAAAAAAAATTCATTCGACAAGAATAAAAAAAATAGCTATTTACTTATTTTATTTTTTTTAAAGGTCTTGATATGATAAGGGTGTCTTAATTTTGCTTATTTTGGCTCACTGTATTGTACTTAACATTGAACAATTGCTCCTGCGTGTTCATCGGTGTAAATGTAGCTAAAAAAAATTCATTCGACAAGAATAAGAAAAATAGCTATTTACTTATTTTATTTTTTTTAAAGGTCTTGATATGACACGGGTGTCTTAATTTGGCTTATTTTGGCTCACTGTATTGTACTTAACATTGAGCAATTGTTCCTGCGTGTTCATCGGTGTAAATGTAGCTAAAAAAAATTCATTCGACAAGAATAAGAAAAATAGCTATTTACTTATTTTATTTTTTTTAAAGGTCTTAAAAAGATATAGGTGTCTTAGTTATGCTTATTTAGGCTCACTGTATTGTACTTAACATTGACCACTTGCTCCTGCGTGTTCATCGGTGTAAATGTAGCTACAAAAAATTCATTAGACAAGAATACGAAAAATAGCTATTTACTTATTTTATTTTTTTTAAAGGTCTTGATATGACACGGGTGTCTTAATTTGGCTTATTTTGGCTCATTGTATTGTAATAAACATTGAGCAATTGCTCCTGCGTGTTCATCGGTGTAAATGTAGCTAAAAAAAATTCATTCGACAAGAATAAGAAAAATAGCTATTTACTTATTTTATTTTTTTAAAGGTTTTAAAAAGATATAGGTGTCTTAATTTTGCTTATTTTGGCTCATTGTATTGTACTCGACATTGAGCAATTGCTCCTGCGTGTTCATCGGTTTAAATGTTGCTAAAAAAAATTCATTCGACAAGAATAAAAAAAATAGCTATTTACTTATTTTATTTTTTTTAAAGGTCTTGATATGATAAGGGTGTCTTAATTTTGCTTATTTTGGCTCACTGTATTGTACTTAACATTGAACAATTGCTCCTGCGTGTTCATCGGTGTAAATGTAGCTAAAAAAAATTCATTCGACAAGAATAAGAAAAATAGCTATTTACTTATTTTATTTTTTTTAATGGTTTTATAAAGATATAGGTGTCTTAATTTTGCTTATTTTGGCTCATTGTACTGTATCTAACATTAGGCAATTGCTCCAGCGTGTTCATCGGTGTAAATGTAGCTAAAAAAAATTCATTCGACAAGAATAAGAAAAATAGCTATTTACTTATTTTATTTTTTTTGAAGGTTTTAAAAAGATATAGGTGTCTTTATTTTGCTTATTTTGGCTCAATGTATTGTACTTAACATTTAGCAATTGTTCCTGCGTGTTCATCGGTGTAAATGTGGCTAAAAAAAATTCATTCGACAAGAATAAAAAAAATAGCTATTTACTTATTTTATTTTTTTTAAAGGTCTTGATATGATAAGGGTGTCTTAATTTTGCTTATTTTGGCTCACTGTATTGTAATTAACATTGAGCAATTGCTCCTGCGTGTTCATCGGTGTAAATGTAGCTAAAAAAAATTCATTCGACAAGAATAAGAAAATTAGCTAAATACTTATTTTATTTTTTTTAAAGGTCTTGATATGACACGGGTGTCTTAATTTGGCTTATTTTGGCTCATTGTATTGTAATTAACATTGAGCAATTGCTCCTGCGTGTTCATCGGTGTAAATGTAGCTAAAAAAAATTCATTCGACAAGAATAAGAAAAATAGTTATTTACTTATTTTATTTTTTTAAAGGTTTTAAAAAGATATAGGTGTCTTAATTTTGCTTATTTTGGCTCATTGTATCGTACTTGATATTAAACAATTGCTCCTGCGTGTACATCGGTTTAAATGTTGCTAAAAAAAATTCATTCGACAAGAATAAAAAAAATAGCTATTTACTTATTTTATTTTTTTTAAAGGTCTTGATATGATAAGGGTGTCTTAATTTTGCTTATTTTGGCTCACTGTATTGTACTTAACATTGAGCAATTGCTCCTGCGTGTTCATCGGTGTAAATGTAGCTAAAAAAAATTCATTCGACAAGAATAAGAAAAATAGCTATTTACTTATTTTATTTTTTTTAAAGGTTTTAAAAAGATATAGGTGTCTTAATTTTGCTTATTTTGGCTCAATGTATTGTACTTAACATTGAGAAATTGTTCCTGCGTGTTCATCGGTGTAAATGTAGCTAAAAAAATTCATTCGACAAGAATAAGAAAAATAGCTATTTACTTATTTTATTTTTTTAAAAGGTCTTATAAAGATAAAGGTGTCTTAGTTTTGCTTATTTAGGCTCACTGTATTGTACTTAACATTGGCCACTTGCTCCTGCGTGTTCATCGGTGTAAATGTAGCTACAAAAAATTCATTCGACAAGAATAAGAAAAATAGCTATATACTTATTTTATTTTTTTTTAAGGTCTTGATATGACACGGGTGTCTTAATTTGGCTTATTTTGGCTTATTGTATTGTAATTAACATTGAGCAATTGTTCCTGCGTGTTCATCGGTGTAAATGTGGCTAAAAAAAATTCATTCGACAAGAATAAGAAAAATAGCTATTTACTTATTTTATTTTTTTTTAAGGTTTTAAAAAGATATAGGTGTCTTTATTTTGCTTATTTTGGCTCAGTGTATTGTACTTAACATTGAGCAATTGCTCCTGCGTGTTCATCGGTGTAAATGAAGCTTAAAAAAATTCATACGGCAAGAATACGAAAAATAGCTAATTACTTATTTTATTTTTTTTAAAGGTTTATAAAGATATAGGTGTCTTAATTTTGCTTATTTTGCCTCATTGTACTGTATCTAACATTAGGCAATTGCTCCAGCGTGTTCATCGGTGTAAATGTAGCTAAAAAAAATTCATTCGACAAGAATAAGAAAAATAGCTATTTACTTATTTTATTTTTTTTGAAGGTTTTAAAAAGATATAGGTGTCTTTATTTTGCTTATTTTGGCTCAATGTATTGTACTTAACATTTAGCAATTGTTCCTGCGTGTTCATCGGTGTAAATGTGGCTAAAAAAAATTCATTCGACAAGAATAAGAAAAATAGCTATTTACTTATTTTATTTTTTTTAAAGGTTTTAAAAAGATATAGGTGTCTTTATTTTGCTTATTTTGGCTCAGTGTATTGTACTTAACATTGAGCAATTGCTTCTGCGTGTTCATCGGTGTAAATGAAGCTTAAAAAAATTCATACGGCAAGAATACGAAAAATAGCTAATTACTTATTTTATTTTTTTTAAAGGTTTTAAAAAGATATAGGTGTCTTAATTTTGCTTATTTTGGCTCAATGTATTGTACTTAACATTGAGAAATTGTTCCTGCGTGTTCATCGGTGTAAATGTAGCTAAAAAAATTCATTCGACAAGAATAAGAAAAATAGCTATTTACTTATTTTATTTTTTTAAAAGGTCTTATAAAGATAAAGGTGTCTTAGTTTTGCTTATTTAGGCTCACTGTATTGTACTTAACATTGGCCACTTGCTCCTGCGTGTTCATCGGTGTAAATGTAGCTACAAAAAATTCATTCGACAAGAATAAGAAAAATAGCTATATACTTATTTTATTTTTTTTTAAGGTCTTGATATGACACGGGTGTCTTAATTTGGCTTATTTTGGCTTATTGTATTGAACTTAACATTGAGCAATTGCTCCGGATTGTTCATCGGTGTGAATGTAGCTAAATAAAATTCATTCGACAAGAATAAGAAAAATAGCTATTTACTTATTTTATTTTTTTTAAAGGTTTTAAAAAGATATAGGTGTCTTTATTTTCCTTATTTTGGCTCAATGTATTGTAATTAACATTGAGCAATTGTTCCTGCGTGTTCATCGGTGTAAATGTGGCTAAAAAAAATTCATTCGACAAGAATAAGAAAAATAGCTATTTACTTATTTTATTTTTTTTTAAGGTTTTAAAAAGATATAGGTGTCTTTATTTTGCTTATTTTGGCTCAGTGTATTGTACTTAACATTGAGCAATTGCTCCTGCGTGTTCATCGGTGTAAATGTAGCTAAAAAAAATTCATTCGACAAGAATAAGAAAAATAGTTATTTACTTATTTTATTTTTTTAAAGGTTTTAAAAAGATATAGGTGTCTTAATTTTGCTTATTTTGGCTCATTGTATCGTACTTGATATTAAACAATTGCTCCTGCGTGTACATCGGTTTAAATGTTGCTAAAAAAAATTCATTCGACAAGAATAAAAAAAATAGCTATTTACTTATTTTATTTTTTTTAAAGGTCTTGATATGATAAGGGTGTCTTAATTTTGCTTATTTTGGCTCATTGTATTGTACTTAACATTGAGCAATTGTTCCTGCGTGTTCATCGGTGTAAATGTAGCTAAAAAAAATTCATTCGACAAGAATAAGAAAAATAGCTATTTACTTATTTTATTTTTTTTAAAGGTCTTAAAAAGATATAGGTGTCTTAGTTATGCTTATTTAGGCTCACTGTATTGTACTTAACATTGACCACTTGCTCCTGCGTGTTCATCGGTGTAAATGTAGCTACAAAAAATTCATTAGACAAGAATACGAAAAATAGCTATTTACTTATTTTTTTTTTTTTAAAGGTCTTGATATGACACGGGTGTCTTAGTTTGGCTTATTTTGGCTCATTGTATTGTAACAAACATTGAGCAATTGCTCCTGCGTGTTCATCGGTGTAAATGTAGCTAAAAAAAATTCATTCGACAAGAATAAGAAAAATAGCTATTTACTTATTTTATTTTTTTAAAGGTTTTAAAAAGATATAGGTGTCTTAATTTTGCTTATTTTGGCTCATTGTATTGTACTTGACATTGAGCAATTGCTCCTGCGTGTTCATCGGTTTAAATGTTGCTAAAAAAAATTCATTCGACAAGAATAAAAAAAATAGCTATTTACTTATATTATTTTTTTTAATGGTCTTGATATGATTTGGGTGTCTAAGTTTTGCTTATTTTGGCTCATTGTATTGTACTTAACATTGAGCAATTGCTCCTGCGTGTTCATCGGTGTAAATGTAGCTAAAAAAAATTCATTCGACAAGAATAAGAAAATTAGCTAAATACTTATTTTATTTTTTTTAAAGGTCTTGATATGACACGGGTGTCTTAATTTGGCTTATTTTGGCTCATTGTATTGTAATTAACATTGAGCAATTGCTCCTGCGTGTTCATCGGTGTAAATGTAGCTAAAAAAAATTCATTCGACAAGAATAAGAAAAATAGTTATTTACTTATTTTATTTTTTTAAAGGTTTTAAAAAGATATAGGTGTCTTAATTTTGCTTATTTTGGCTCATTGTATCGTACTTGATATTAAACAATTGCTCCTGCGTGTACATCGGTTTAAATGTTGCTAAAAAAAATTCATTCGACAAGAATAAAAAAAATAGCTATTTACTTATTTTATTTTTTTTAAAGGTCTTGATATGATAAGGGTGTCTTAATTTTGCTTATTTTGGCTCACTGTATTGTACTTAACATTGAGCAATTGCTCCTGCGTGTTCATCGGTGTAAATGTAGCTAAAAAAAATTCATTCGACAAGAATAAGAAAAATAGCTATTTACTTATTTTATTTTTTTTAAAGGTTTTAAAAAGATATAGGTGTCTTAATTTTGCTTATTTTGGCTCAATGTATTGTACTTAACATTGAGAAATTGTTCCTGCGTGTTCATCGGTGTAAATGTAGCTAAAAAAATTCATTCGACAAGAATAAGAAAAATAGCTATTTACTTATTTTATTTTTTTAAAAGGTCTTATAAAGATAAAGGTGTCTTAGTTTTGCTTATTTAGGCTCACTGTATTGTACTTAACATTGGCCACTTGCTCCTGCGTGTTCATCGGTGTAAATGTAGCTACAAAAAATTCATTCGACAAGAATAAGAAAAATAGCTATATACTTATTTTATTTTTTTTTAAGGTCTTGATATGACACGGGTGTCTTAATTTGGCTTATTTTGGCTTATTGTATTGTAATTAACATTGAGCAATTGTTCCTGCGTGTTCATCGGTGTAAATGTGGCTAAAAAAAATTCATTCGACAAGAATAAGAAAAATAGCTATTTACTTATTTTATTTTTTTTTAAGGTTTTAAAAAGATATAGGTGTCTTTATTTTGCTTATTTTGGCTCAGTGTATTGTACTTAACATTGAGCAATTGCTCCTGCGTGTTCATCGGTGTAAATGAAGCTTAAAAAAATTCATACGGCAAGAATACGAAAAATAGCTAATTACTTATTTTATTTTTTTTAAAGGTTTATAAAGATATAGGTGTCTTAATTTTGCTTATTTTGCCTCATTGTACTGTATCTAACATTAGGCAATTGCTCCAGCGTGTTCATCGGTGTAAATGTAGCTAAAAAAAATTCATTCGACAAGAATAAGAAAAATAGCTATTTACTTATTTTATTTTTTTTGAAGGTTTTAAAAAGATATAGGTGTCTTTATTTTGCTTATTTTGGCTCAATGTATTGTACTTAACATTTAGCAATTGTTCCTGCGTGTTCATCGGTGTAAATGTGGCTAAAAAAAATTCATTCGACAAGAATAAGAAAAATAGCTATTTACTTATTTTATTTTTTTTAAAGGTTTTAAAAAGATATAGGTGTCTTTATTTTGCTTATTTTGGCTCAGTGTATTGTACTTAACATTGAGCAATTGCTTCTGCGTGTTCATCGGTGTAAATGAAGCTTAAAAAAATTCATACGGCAAGAATACGAAAAATAGCTAATTACTTATTTTATTTTTTTTAAAGGTTTTAAAAAGATATAGGTGTCTTAATTTTGCTTATTTTGGCTCACTGTACTGTACCTAACATTAGGCAATTGCTCCAGCGTGTTCATCGGTGTAAATGTAGCTACAAAAAATTCATTCGACAAGAATACGAAAAATAGCTATTTACTTATTTTATTTTTTTTAAAGGTTTTAAAAAGATATAGGTGTCTTTATTTTGCTTATTTTGGCTCAGTGTATTGTACTTAACATTGAGCAATTGCTCCTGCGTGTTCATCGGTGTAAATGAAGCTTAAAAAAATTCATACGGCAAGAATACGAAAAATAGCTATTTACTTATTTTATATTTTTTAAAGGTCTTAAAAAGATAAAGGTGTCTTAATTTTGCTTATTTAGGCTCATTGTATTGTACTTAACATTGACCACTTGCTCCTGCGTGTACATCGGTGTAAATGTAGCTACAAAAAATTCATTCGACAAGAATACGAAAAATAGCTATATACTTATTTTATTTTTTTTAAAGGTCTTGATATGACGCGGGTGTCTTAATTTGGCTTATTTTGGCTCAATGTATTGTACTTAACATTGAGCAGTTGCTCCTGCGTGTTCGTCGGTGTAAATGTAGCTAAAAAAAATTCATTCGACAAGAATAGGAAAAATAGCTATTTACTTATTTTATTTTTTTAAAGGTTTTAAAAAGATATAGGTGTCTTAGTTTTGCTTATTTTGCCTCATTGTATTGTACGTAACATTGAGCAATTGCTCCTGCGTGTTCATCGGTGTAAATGTAGCTAAAAAAAATTCATTCGACAAGAATAAGAAAAATAGCTAATTACTTATTTTATTTTTTTTAAAGGTTTTAAAAAGATATAGGTGTCTTAATTTTGCTTATTTTGGCTCATTGTATTGTACTTAACATTGAGCAATTGTTCCTGCGTGTTCATCGGTGTAAATGTAGCTAAAAAAAATTCATTCGACAAGAATAAGAAAAATAGCTATTTACTTATTTTATTTTTTTTAAAGGTCTTAAAAAGATATAGGTGTCTTAATTTTGCTTATTTAGGCTCATTGTATTGTAGTTGACATTGAGCAATTGCTCGTGCGTGTTCATCGGTGTAAATGTAGCTAAAAAAAATTCATTCGACAAGAATAAGAAAAATAGCTAATTACTTATTTTATTTTTTTTAAAGGTTTTAAAAAGATATAGGTGTCTTAATTTTACTTATTTTGGCTCACTGTATTGTACTTAACATTGAGCAATTGTTCCTGCGTGTTCATCGGTGTAAATGTAGCTAAAAAAAATTCATTCGACAAGAATAAGAAAAATAGCTATTTACTTATTTTATTTTTTTTAAAGGTCTTAAAAAGATATAGGTGTCTTAATTTTGCTTATTTAGGCTCATTGTATTGTACTTGACATTGAGCAATTGCTCCTGCGTGTTCATCGGTGTAAATGTAGCTAAAAAAAATTCATTCGACAAGAATAAGAAAATTAGCTATATACTTATTTTATTTTTTTTAAAGGTCTTGATATGACACGGGTGTCTAAGTTTGGCTTATTTTGGCTCATTGTATTGTAATTAACATTGAGCAATTGCTTCTGCGTGTTCATCGTTGTAAATGTAGCTATAAAAAATTCATTCGACAAGAATAAGAAAAATAGCTATTTACTTATTTTATTTTTTTAAAGGTTTCTAAAAGATGTAGGTGTCTTAATTTTGCTTATTTTGGCTCATTGTATCGTACTTGATATTAAACAATTGCTCCTGCGTGTACATCGGTTTAAATGTTGCTAAAAAAAATTCATTCGACAAGAATAAAAAAAATAGCTATTTACTTATTTTATTTTTTTTAAAGGTCTTAAAAAGATATAGGTGTCTTAATTTTGCTTATTTAGGCTCATTGTATTGTACTTAACATTGAACACTTGCTCCTGCGTGTACATCGGTGTAAATGTAGCTACAAAAAATTCATTCGACAAGAATACGAAAAATAGCTATATACTTATTTTATTTTTTTTAAAGGTCTTGATATGACACGGGTGTCTTAATTTGGCTTATTTTGGCTTACTGTATTGTACTTAACATTGAGCAATTGCTCCTGCGTGTTCATCGGTGTAAATGTAGCTAAAAAAAATTCATTCGACAAGAATAAGAAAAATAGCTATTTACTTATTTTATTTTTTTTAAAGGTTTTAAAAAGATATAGGTGTCTTAATTTTGCTTATTTTGGCTCAATGTATTGTACTTAACATTGAGAAATTGTTCCTGCGTGTTCATCGGTGTAAATGTAGCTAAAAAAATTCATTCGACAAGAATAAGAAAAATAGCTATTTACTTATTTTATTTTTTTAAAAGGTCTTATAAAGATAAAGGTGTCTTAGTTTTGCTTATTTAGGCTCACTGTATTGTACTTAACATTGGCCACTTGCTCCTGCGTGTTCATCGGTGTAAATGTAGCTACAAAAAATTCATTCGACAAGAATAAGAAAAATAGCTATATACTTATTTTATTTTTTTTTAAGGTCTTGATATGACACGGGTGTCTTAATTTGGCTTATTTTGGCTTATTGTATTGAACTTAACATTGAGCAATTGCTCCGGATTGTTCATCGGTGTGAATGTAGCTAAATAAAATTCATTCGACAAGAATAAGAAAAATAGCTATTTACTTATTTTATTTTTTTTAAAGGTTTTAAAAAGATATAGGTGTCTTTATTTTCCTTATTTTGGCTCAATGTATTGTAATTAACATTGAGCAATTGTTCCTGCGTGTTCATCGGTGTAAATGTGGCTAAAAAAAATTCATTCGACAAGAATAAGAAAAATAGCTATTTACTTATTTTATTTTTTTTTAAGGTTTTAAAAAGATATAGGTGTCTTTGTTTTGCTTATTTTGGCTCAGTGTATTGTACTTAACATTGAGCAATTGCTCCTGCGTGTTCATCGGTGTAAATGTAGCTAAAAAAAATTCATTCGACAAGAATAAGAAAAATAGTTATTTACTTATTTTATTTTTTTAAAGGTTTTAAAAAGATATAGGTGTCTTAATTTTGCTTATTTTGGCTCATTGTATCGTACTTGATATTAAACAATTGCTCCTGCGTGTACATCGGTTTAAATGTTGCTAAAAAAAATTCATTCGACAAGAATAAAAAAAATAGCTATTTACTTATTTTATTTTTTTTAAAGGTCTTGATATGATAAGGGTGTCTTAATTTTGCTTATTTTGGCTCATTGTATTGTACTTAACATTGAACAATTGCTCCTGCGTGTTCATCGGTGTAAATGTAGCAAAAAAAAATTCATTCGACAAGAATAAGATAATAGCTATTTACTTATTTTATTTTTTTTAAAGGTTTTAAAAAGATATAGGTGTCTTAATTTTGCTTATTTTGGCTCAATATATTGTACTTAACATTGAGAAATTGTTCCTGCGTGTTCATCGGTGTAAATGTAGCTAAAACAATTCATTCGACAAGAATAAGAAAAATAGCTATTTACTTATATTATTTTTTTTAAAGGTCTCCAAAAGATATAGGTGTCTTAATTTTGCCTATTTAGGCTCACTGTATTGTACTTAACATTGAGCACTTGCTCCTGCGTGTACATCGGTGTAAATGTAGCTACAAAAAATTCATTCGACAAGAATACGAAAAATAGCCATATACTTATTTTATTTTTTTTAAAGGTCTTGATATGACACGGGTGTCTTAGTTTGGCTTATTTTGGCTCATTGTATTGTAACAAACATTGAGCAATTGCTCCTGCGTGTTCATCGGTGTAAATGTAGCTAAAAAAAATTCATTCGACAAGAATAAGAAAAATAGCTATTTACTTATTTTATTTTTTTAAAGGTTTTAAAAAGATATAGGTGTCTTAATTTTGCTTATTTTGGCTCATTGTATTGTACTTGACATTGAGCAATTGCTCCTGCGTGTTCATCGGTTTAAATGTTGCTAAAAAAAATTCATTCGACAAGAATAAAAAAAATAGCTATTTACTTATATTATTTTTTTTAATGGTCTTGATATGATTTGGGTGTCTAAGTT
>CAXART010000025.1:0-54994 GCA_963971405.1 Psococerastis gibbosa | reverse complement strand
CAACCTATCCTAACCCAATGTAACCTAATCTAACCTATCCTAATTCAATGTAACCTAACTTAACATCATATTTATTTGATATAATAATATTTTTGTTAAAAAAATGATGAATTGAATCTAGGTAAACAGCTAACCTAACCCAATGTAACCTAATCTGGCCTATCCTAATCCAATGTAACCTAATCTAACCTATCCTAATTCAATGTAACCTAACTTAAGATCATATTTATTTGATATAATAATATTTTTGTTAAAAAAAATGATGAATTTAATCTAGGTAAACAGCTAACCTAACCCAATGTAACCTAATCTGGCCTATCCTAATCCAATGTAACCTAATCTAACCTATCCTAATTCAATGTAACCTAACTTAACATCATATTTATTTGATATAAAAAATATTTTTGTTAAAAAAAAATGATGAATTTAATCTAGGTAAACAGCTAACCTAACCCAATGTAACCTAATCTGGCCTATCCTAATCCAATGTAACCTACCCTAACTTGATATAAAAATTTAACCTAGCCTAATATTATAACTTAACCTGTCCTAGCCCAATGTAACTAAATCTAATATAGAAAACACGACTGCCTGGTATATTGCACACCTATTGTGAGAAACTGAGACTTAGTTGGGATTATTGAAAATTCATTTTTATAAACACGGCTGGTGGGTATATTGAACACCTATTGTGGGATTAATACATTTCTTTTAAGATGCTGAGTGCACTTATTATATCGGCGTACCTGAATTAATAGCGATGTGTCATAATCTTAATGCGAGGGGGACTAAAATGGCCACCAACCTTATGCACTCCAATATATAAAGGGTTGTCTGCATGGCAAATAAAGGGACTGTCTACTCATCAGCGACTGCTTATATGAATATGTACCTTTAACTGGTATTGTACATCAACTATTGTAAATGAATGTAAACCATTTTATGATATACAAATTTTATAATACACATATTTTAAAAGAAATCAATGTCTTTACATACAATCACTTAAAACAAACTTTTAAACCTAAGACATATCTATAATGCGATAATGACCCGGGAAACGTTCGGGGATGCTTCATCCTGCATGTAGTATTGTTTCCGGAAATTGAGAAAATGTTCATACAATACAGCAACAACCTTTTTGTTGAAGTTCGCCTGTAGCGGATGGTATGGATAGCATTCTGAGCCGAGGAATAGTTGCATTTGTCGTACAGCACATTGATCGAAGGCAGTAGCGTCTTTCAAATATCATCTGCTCGTGCTGCTTGGAAGCCAATAATATCAAACCGTGGTTTTTCACTTGAAGAAATCATTCGCACAGGGTTTCGCACATGATCAACAGTTATTCCATTGAGTTCATAGCATATTTCGGAGAATAAGTGTGCCATAGCATTAGCGCTAAGCCAGTCTTCACCTTGATAAGCAATTGTTGTCACACCTTTTTCCAGCACACCTTCAATATGCAGTCGGCTTTCACATGGTAGAGTAATAAGTATATCTTGTTGATGGATTGGTATGCGAATTTCATCATTTATCACCATACTTTTGTTTTACAAAGTTATAATGAAATTCGTACTTAACTACCTTGGATAGCTCGAGAACGGTTAGACCAATAAGTATTGGTTTGTTTAGCAAAATATTATTATTATTATTTTTTTTTTTTTTGATCGGACTGCTATTAAATCGTTTGAAAAAATCCTAAAATCTTTAAATGCAGGGGATGAGATAAGTTTGCTAGCTCGTTTGCCAGTGTTAACTAACTATAATTTTGCGTGATTTCTAACATTCTCCATTGTCTTCCCATACATACTATTAATTTTCAATTTATAAAAATCCTTCTCGAAATCATTATACAAGCTAATTAAAATCGATAAAGGGTCGCATCCAAGCGCTTTGCTTAAAAGCTAAAATTTTATGTATACATTTTAATTTTAATGCCAATTCTAAACATTGCTTCAAATTTCGATAATGTATTATATAGTTATGTTTATCGTTTAAGTTGGGAATAAGCATTGAGATGGTGGATGTTAAAGATATATTATTTTCAGCGAGAAATTCCTTGCAATATGGAGAAATCATGTCTGAAGTTACAACACAATGTTCAGCTGCTAGTGGGTATTCATTATGTAAATCATGTAATTTTTGTGGATATTCCAAGTCCACATGTAATATGAAGCCATCATCGTCCTCATTAGGTGCGAGCATTACATTAAAATTTTTTGATTTCTTCCTCCTCCATCCAGCGAAACCCACTAATATTTTCAGACAGCTCTGAAGAGCTAGCCCTGGTGCAGTGTACATGTGACAAATTTCGAGGTTATCGTTTTCAAAACATTAGGCTCTAAAGGCTTCAAAAACATTGCAAAAGAGAAGGGTGTTGTTTAATACATTCAAGTCTTGGTATTCTTCTAAATTCTTTATATCAAAAGCATTCCACACCTTTTGAGCATGTTCATATTTTTCTTGTGAAATCCACTCTTGAGTTAATTGACTAAAAAAAGAAAAAAAAAAAAAATGCAATGATTGTAGGTAAGTGTTCCTCATTAAATTGTGACTCGTGCGTTATATATTCATAGGGTAAGACACCCTTCCTCAACATCAAGTCTAATTTTTCATCCACAAAACATGTTTTCATAATTTTAAATTTATTTTTATCCGCATCAACAAGATTTTTAACTACTGAATCTAATGAGGAGGCCATAAATTGGTAAGTGTCTTAAAAGCATAACTCTCCAATACTGAAGGCTATATATTCTTCCATAGTTTTAGCTATACTGGACTTGGTGTTGGTCGCAATCTTCAGATACCCAATCATAACACTACCCTTTTCACACATTCTCACATTTACCTATCAGTTCCATTATATAACAGCCTTCCTGAGTTCATAAAAAAAAATCTACAACAAAAAAAAAATTCATTAGTAAAATTAGCTTTCATCTGTCCCAAAATCAACTAAGAAATCTTCCAGCAATAGTGCGTTAGCATAACAACCCCGGATTCAACAGAGTGATAAACCATCTTAGTATATGATCTTACTTATTTCCTTACTTAGTGATGTTACTTAGAGTCTACATAAAATTAATTATTATCGATAAAGTTTTAGCTTAGTTATTATAGTATTAATGGGGTCCCCAGCACGGGAGAAATCCTTTGGGCCACCCCTACCTCATTATATTGGTGTGCATGTATATGTATTATTGAAGGAACGAAATACATTATTCTATTCTTCTATTCTATTCTATCTCAGTTTAATACTCCATAATAATTGCAACCTTAATCCATGCACATGTCAGATAATCGCAAAAGCAAATACTATTAAATATTTAGGCGTTACCATTGATAATCATCTCAAGTGGTATGAACAAATCCTCCTAACATCAAAACGAATTAGAAGAACCTATAACAAATTAAGGATGCTAAGGTGTACACTTAACGTTGACACTCTGTAAGGTAAGTTTATCATGCTTTAGTCCAATCAATTTTCCAATATAGCATATTAGCCTGGGGTGGTGCTCACTCTTCCCATACATGCTCCCTAGAAACTGATGTAAGAATAGCCATCAGGGTAGCTATAGGGAAGCCTCGCCGCTACCCTTCAAATCTTCTTTTTCAGGAATTCAATGCCCTCCCATTGCCATTGCTATGTGCAAAACAACTTCTACTTTTTCGATTTAAAAAGGGCAAAAACCATTCTTGGGCAAGGTGATTTCGTCCATCATAACATTAATACCAGACTTGGTACCGGACGCAACCTAAAAACTTTGAAACCGAATACGGAACACTTTATGCATTCGCATATTATGTATAAGTCTATTCCATTGTACAATTCCCTACCGGACAACATAAAGGACTCCGTCAGCATAACAAGTTTCAAGACACATAAAATACCTAATTTCTTCCAACCCCAATAACATCACGTCCCTACTTAGCAACTAGACTTAATGAAAATTGGGATACATACTGTAAAGTGGATGTTCTCTCAGTGTCGATTGTCAACAAATATTTTATTATTAGCCTACATTACTTCAGTTATCTGCCTGCACAATTGTTTTTCTATTAACGTTTAATTTTTTTTTTTTTTTTACTTAATTCGTACATTTTTTCTTTACTTGTATTTGCAATTGTAATGCTCACTTTTGCTTTTAAAGGGCCCCCCCCCCCTACCATTTTTAATATTGTAAATGTTGTTTGTTTATTTGTTGATATTTTATTGTGGAGTCATCAGTGAGGAGAAGTTGTTCGTTTTTAGCACGAAACCATGCTTCAGTATAGTTTTTATCATTGCCGGGTGCAACTGATGCAAAAACAAAAATCACTTAGCTTACAATGGACCCCCTGGTGTGATGGGTGTACTGAGTGCACCTGGTGATTCTCAACAGGTTTGAATCTGCACACGGTTATCTGTTTACTAAATCAATACTTCCCTTAAACCTGTGCGTTGGATAGATTTATTAATTGCCCAGCACGGGACTTGTCCTTTATACCATTTAATCACTTTAAAAAGTTTTATGTTTTCAGTTGTAATTGAATCAACCTCGCCTTCCATATTATGTAAATATACAACGCGATCATGACGTATGGTTATGTTTTTATAATTGTATTATTTTACAACACCATCTAGAGCTATAGATGTTTTGCATACAAAGTTCCCCTCGTTAGATAGTGCTCCTCCGCTCATAATTGTGCAATTATTCTTATGATCAGTAAAATCTTCCCTCATAAACAATGTCTTTACATACAATCACTTAAAACAAACTTTTAAACCTAAGACATATCTATAATGCGATAATGACTATGCTTCAACCTAAGTGTTGGATAGATTTACGAAAACAAAAATCACTTTAGCTTACAATGGACTGTCAGCGAGGGGTAGATTTATTAATGGCTTGTTTGTGGCTAACTCAACCTATCCTTACCCAATGTAACCTAATCTAACCTATCCTAATTCAATGTAACCTAACTTAACATCATATTTATTTGATATAAAAATATTTTTGTTAAAAAAAATGATGAATTTAATCTAGGTAAACAGCTAACCTAACCCAATGTAACCTAATCTGGCCTATCCTAATCCAATGTAACCTACCCTAACTTGATATAAAAATTTAACCTAGCCTAATATTATAACTTAACCTGTCCTAGCCCAATGTAACTAAATCTAACATAGAAAACACGACTGCCTGGTATATTGCACACCCATTGTTAGAAACTGAGACTTAGTTGGGATTATTGAAAATTCATTTTTATAAACATGGTTGGTGGGTATATTGAACACCTATTGTGGGATTAATACATTTCTTTTAAGATACTGAGTGCAACGCCGAGTCCCACCCTTACCGTCTATCATTCGTGGGTAGTCCACTGTTTCAAATTAGGTAATTAATATGTGCATTATTCAATGGCGCTCACCCTCACTGGTCTATCTATCCCTGTCTCCCATTAGCTCAAGCGTGTTCATCGATGTAAATGTAGCTGATAAAAAATTAATAAGAAAAAACTTATATTAATTTATTTTAAGGTTTTTAAATACTATGGGTGTCTATATTTAGCTTATCTTCACTCAATGTAGTGTACTTAACATTATGCATTAGCTCAAGCGTGGTCATCGATGTAAATTTAGCTGATAATAAATAATTAAGAAAAAACTTATATTAATTTATTTTACGGTCTTTAAATACTATGGGTGTCTATATTTAGCTTATGTTTACTCAATGTAGTGTACTAAACATTATGCATTAGCTCAAGCGTGTTCATCGATGTAAATATTGCTGATAAAAATTAATAAGAAAAAAACTTATATTAATTTATTTAACGGTCTTCAAATACTATGGGTGTCTATATTTAGCTTATGTTTACTTAATGTAGTGTACTTAACATTATTAATTAGCACAATCGTGTTCACCGATGTAAATTTATCTGATAATAAATAATTAAGAAAAAAACTTATATTAATTTATTTTACGGTCTTTAAATACTATGGGTGTCTATATTTAGCTTATGTTTACTTATTGTAGTGTACTTAACATTATGCATTAGCTCAAGCGTGGTCATCGATGTAAATTTAGCTGATAATAAATAATTAAGAAAAAACTTATATTAATTTATTTTACGGTCTTTAAATACTATGGGTGTCTATTTTTAATACTCATCATCATCTAACTGTAAGCTTAAAACTAGTTATGAAATTAATAAAACAAGAACAAAATATATATAGAAATTATTCATATATTTACATTATTTCTGTAGTTTACAATAATAATACATCATGAAATATTCATTCTATGATCTGTAGGTTGACACTATTTTTTCCCCGATGGCTTGAAACGATAAGATACATCTCAGCTCCTGGAGTAACTTCACTTTGTTGAAAGGCTGGCAGATATTGTTGAGGCACAAAACATTCCACGACTTCTTTTTCCAATCCTCGCAATATGACTTTTACAGCTGGTCCATATTCTGTTTTTTCGATTTGCACTATTTTCAATATTAGGTATTTAACTCCAATCACTAGTTTTCGCATTGATATGGTAGGCCCGGCTACTTGGTTGATGGCATTAACTTTATTGAATAGAGATGTCATGTTGTAAGATTATACAATTTTACTTATAAAGTGGTATTACTTGAGTCTTGAATGAAGGTTTGGCTTCAACTAAGCTCCTCAACCCAAGGCGATGCCTTTTGTAACGACACATTTGGAACATTCTAGATGTACGCTGTACTACGGGGAGGGGGGGGGGGGGGTGCGTCATAGACCACCCACCTGGTACAGAGATAGATAGACAACGGGATAAGCACGGCGGGGTACAAAGACCACCCACGAAGAAGAAAGAAGAAGAAGAAAGAAATGTTTTAATTCAATTAACACCATAAAAAAAAAAAAAAAAAAAAAAAAAATTAATTAAAAAATTATTAATAATATTAATTAATATAAATTATAATATAATTAATAATAATATAATAATAATTATAATTATAATATAAATTAATAATAATTAATTAATAAAAAAAAATTAGACCACCCACGAGGGGTAGCATGACGGGGGGGGTGGAAAAAAAAAAAAAAAAAAAAAAAAAAAAAATCAGACCACCCACGAGGGGTAGCACGACGGGGGGTGGGGTAGCTCGACGGGGGGTGGGGTAAGCGCCAGAAACCCCCTTTCTATACTACTGATGTATTAAGCAGAATATATTTTTGATGGAACTAAAAAGTACATAAATTATTTTTTATTTGTTACTGTACGCAGTTGTGGCAATTGGTATGATTAACGTAAAAGGGTAGCAACTGCTGTATTTACTTTTTTAGTTCGATGCATATTTTTCCTGACGCTCTTCCCACTTTGCTACAGATAGTGTATGTGGTGAATAATAATTAAATAGATAACTGATATATTAAAAATAAATAATGACTTTTGTTCTATTACGAAGCCAACCTATTGGAGTTAGGGCTTTAAAACCCTCTCTTACCCTCAACTAGGAAGACCCGGCACCGCCTTCTTTACATCTCCTCCAAATCATGACCAGAAAATGTAGCGTCTGTGGGACTCCAACCAACATTCTTTCGGGCAAAAGTCAGTGCCCGTTCTGACATCTAGGTTGTTTTGTAAATTTCAAGAATGAAGATACTGCAAACCTGAAACTTCCCCTTCTAAAAGTCAAGGGTTTAGTGGAACCACCTATATTTGTATTGTACTTTTAATTACGGCATTATATTCTAAACTTTTATTATTAATTATGGGTTTCTTAAAAGATTGGGCCCAAAATTCGCACAAAAAAAAAAAATACAAAAATAAAGACGATTTTCTTTCTATCTTTATTTCTTTCATTTCTAAAGAGGTCACTAAGTTCACACACTGTATAGCAGGTCAGCTAGCCAGAAAAAATAATTTTATTTCGCTGAAAATCACATTGAATTTTAAATGGGTACCAATGAGGAATCAATCAAGTCCATGGTCCCTAGTGCCAACCCCTAGACAGAGTTTGTAGATGTTTTAAAAGACTGTATAATAAATTTGTTACTTGTTAGCCTACATCCAATGAACAAGGGTTTTACAAGGTTTAACACACCCCAAGGAAATAAAGGGAGAAGTTGTACAATATCTTAAACTGAAACAGGGATAGAAAGGGTTTAGTACCCGCACTCTGTTAGACAATTTAAACAATGGGTGGCTAGATAAGAACTGATAGGTGGAATAGACATAGCGTGGGAGGGGATGGTAACAAGGTGTCGAAGGGCTGCGTGGCGCCCCGAGCCGCTGTCAGGGGGCGGGTTGCAGCCAAGATGAATGGAGCCCAGGGTGAGATACCAAGTAATTGAAATTGACCCTGGAATATTAAACATGTACCTTTGTCTAGGCACACGCCATAAACGCAACTCTCAAAACTAACCTCAACATATTTTCAGTTTATTAATAACTAATTGGTTGTATTTTTGAAACAGCATGTTATCGATGTCAACCTGCACAGCGTCTGGTAGCGACAATAAATAAGCAGAGACGTATTATTGACATATAGCAACAAACAGGTATGATGAACCATTTTCCGGCAACTGTAACTACCAACAAAGCCCCAATTAAAATTAATAATTTTCTTCTATGCATTGAATTATAATATTAAACTTTGTTTGTTGTATACAGTTGTCAGTTCAAACGAGGCATTAGAATAAGCTTCTTGGGCAGCACCATTCTTTCTTTTAATATGCAGTACTTATGCAAAAGAACATTAGACCAAAAGTCATCAAATTTTTAATAGACTCCCTTTAATATACCTACCATGTTGACTTTATAAATGCTTATGACTATACTGTCACACCATGACCATAAGAAAAACGGTTGCAAATATGAAAAATGATTATTAACGCTTGCAGCAGCCATCTTGTCTTATAAATAGGTCAGTGGGCAGTACTTTAAACAAAGGTAATAAAGGGTTGCAGTTGTGCAGTTATACCGCTCGAACAGTGCAGTTTGTTTTCTGAGGTCATGGCTTAAAATGGAACTGGGGCCCGTCTGAAAAAAGCACTGCACCAAGCCAAGCCTAGGTCAGGAGCTATCTTGCATTAAATGGCCCATGCAATGAGTAAGACGTGAGCCCCAAGGCAGCATTTATGACCGTTACTGCCATTTTTATTGTTTGAACGGACCCAGTCTAGACGTCCAACCCATGACCCCTTTTCTTCGGTGTAACTGAATTAAAAAAATATTTCTTTCATCTATTTTTAATCTACCTGGCTTTTCAATTCAGTTAGGAGGAACACTTCTTTAAGCCGTTAGATACTTAACATACTGCAGAAACGATTTATTCTCAGTGCCAATAAAAGTTGAACCTATGCCATTTTTCAATCTATAGCCTATCGTATCAACAAGCATGAGTTTATCGAGAATGTAAATATGAGGACCAAAATTACTGTACCATAAAAATCATCACTGCATTAAATGTATAGGTATTTAGATGTTAGGTACCGGTGCGGCACTGCGGTGGTAATTATAACCTATATATCTTTAACTTACAATTTTATTTTAAGCCTATGGTTAAACTCAATTTTGGGCGGGACAAACAAAAATTCAGGTGATACCACCCTATCCTTTAGCCGGCCGCCATACCAAGTTGAATCCAGCGGACCAGAGCAGGCTCAAAGCTGCAGATAAATTGGTCGTGTGCACAGTGCCGGTAGGGAAACATGGTAGGACTTGTCCTGGTCACCTCCGAACTAATCGTGTGACTTCACTGTGTTTCCCAAGTGGTTCGGAATCCACTATAATCAGGAGGTCCACTGGAGTCCTATGGGCCCACACCGTGGCCTGGGACTGTGTCAAACCATACTACTACTACTACCCTATCCAACGCCATCGTTAGCAAGCATATTATGTCATTATGGTGGTAAAAATAACGATTTCTGCGGTAAAAATGTAAGCAAAATAATTTTAGAATGCAAAGTGCTACTCAAAAT
The DNA here is from genome assembly GCA_963971405.1 of Psococerastis gibbosa. Classification (NCBI taxonomy): domain Eukaryota; kingdom Metazoa; phylum Arthropoda; class Insecta; order Psocodea; family Psocidae; genus Psococerastis; species Psococerastis gibbosa. The sequence goes on along the minus strand of CAXART010000025.1, from coordinate 45,051 downwards.
TGTTTTGTTTACATTTCGGACCCCAGAATAAGTTATATAAAAACATAATAGGCGCCATATTATGGAGGCCCACCATTCCATTTAAAGAATAGCGTTAATGCGTTAAAAATATAAACATATAATAATTTTAGAATGGGAAATGCTACTCCAAAATTGTTTTGTTTAAATTTTTAACCCCAATTTCAGTTATTATTAAACGGCCCACTGCTGATGTGGCCTTACCGAGCCGATTAAAGATTAACTCTTTTGGGGGTTAAAATGTAAACATGACAATAATTGTAGAGTGCAAACGGCTACTTTAAAATTGTTCTGTTTGCATATTTAACCCCAGGTTAAGTTATTATTGATAGTCACGGTAGCACGGTAGCACGCAGACGTACTATGGCGTTTCAAGAATTCCTAATTCTGGGGTTATAAAAATCGACAAAACAATTTTGAGCACCATAGCAATTTTCTAAAATTATTGTTTCCATTTTTAGCCCCAGAATACGTATATCTTTAAAAGCCTGCTACTCGTGCAAAGTGTTATGAAGGAAAATGCAGGAAGCCATCATAAAAGGTGTTGTGTACAGTATACTTAGGTACATTAACTGGTTCATTCGCAGTTTCTTAAGCCATAAAAGGTTTCCCAGAACAGTTGAATGTACCATATTAGTTTCGCTAAGGTGCCATTCCACCGACCGGCTAGGGCTATTTACAAAAACGGTGACGTGGTAGCAGACATTCAAGACTTAGGTGGCGTTTCCACCGACCTCGCATTGCAGAATGCAAATGACATTGACGGAAATTAGAATTTTTCTTTTTATAGAAATCTATTAAAATATTTGTACTTAACATATCCCATGACGCCATTTTTTAATTTTAGTTTGTTTGTTTGTGATTTTACTGTATGATCATTGATCAATTTTAACTATGGCATAGAGGAAAATAAACATTTCCGTCAATTCTGCAATGCGAGGTCGGTGGAAACCCCGCCTAAGTCTTGAATGTCTGCTACCACGTCACTGTTTTTGTAAATAGCCCTAGCCGGTCGGTGGAATGGGCGCCTAAGTGAAATTGGTTAGTCGTGTGCCTCCAATGTAGATAGTAATGACTTGTCCTCATCAGTACCCGCATGAAGCTTAGGAGACCATCATCTCCCCAGGAACCATTTGCAGGTGCGTTTCCCAAACATGTGGGTTATAAAAAGTTGCAGTTGACACAAAACTAATTCAGCCGTTGAGTTATATGAGTTGGTTCCAGTTTGAGTTTTTTTTCAGTTTTTCAGTAGGTTTCCTATACTTTCTATTTTTGCTCACCTATGAACGCCCTAGATAACACCAAACAGTGGTCATGAGACCTTTATGGATAGTGACTTTATGGGAAGACCAATGTTGCTAAGATATGGCTGTGACCTCTAGCAATCAATTGCCCGAAAAAGTTGAATTCTATCTAATTCTAACTATAATAATAATAAATATAATAACAATTTTTTTTTTCCAGCCGGTACCCCCAGCACTGGGAGCATTTAATAGAAATAAAACAATACAACATTAAAGAAAATAATAGTTTTTACCGGAATACTGCATGTAAGCCCCATAAGGGAGGCTTGTGGCAGGATTCGCCAAAAGACTAAAAACAGTTATTATGGGGAGTACGAACTACATTATTACAAGTGTAAATAAAATAATAATAATACAGTTATATAGTTAGTTAATGTTAAATAAGTTAAAGTTACCCTACATTATCCTGTATAAAATAAAATTAAAATAAATCAAAAGAATTAATTAATCGCCATCATTTAAACAATTTATCAGCCAGTCCCCTAGATTTCGCTTAACAGCATTGTAGCTATCCAACTCTAGAAGACTGACGGGAATCAAATTAAATACTCGGGGAATTGCCACCTTAAGTTCATGATAGCCATACATATTATTATGAGGCAGCTCAATATAATGTTTGTAGGTTGTTCCAGCTCTGCGACTGTACCTAGAAGGATTTATGGTCTTATATTTTGAGTTAAAATAATTCAACAATAAAATGGCTTGAGTATGTAATAAAGTTATAGGCAATACACGATATTTCTTAAAGAAAAAATTGCTGTTTGTTTCCTTGTGTAGATTATTGTCAATTGTTTTTAAGAGAGAGACCTGCAGGTTCCTAATTCTCTTGGTATAACATTCGGCTGCCGAGCCCCAAGCTACTATTCCGTACCTCAAAATTGACTGAACTAGAGCTCGGTAAGCGAACAGCTGAATTTTTTTGTTGGTGCCTCTAAGACACGACACAGCAAAAACACAAGATCGCACTTTTCTATATATAAATTCAACATGGTGAGACCACCTAAAGCGATCATCAATAACAATCCCTAAGTATGTCTGTACATTAACTTGGTTCAACGTCGTTACACATGCACAAGTTATGGAATCAAACGATTTCTTTTGATTTAGATGCAGACACCTCTGGTCATGAAATTTAATTTTTATATTCACATAATCAACTTTCGGTGGACGAATCACCATTACATTGGTTTTCTTTTCATTTAATATTAGGCCATGATCATGCGCCCACTGAAGAAAACAATAAAATTCAGCATTTAATACTTTTAACCCTTCATCAATATCTTTGCATTGCGTCATAATGACGGTGTCGTCAGCAAATTGAAGAATTTTACAATGTTTAAATATATTCGCCATAGACCGCACGAAGATTAAATAGAGAAGTGGACCTAAAATTGAACCCTGGGGCACACCTGATTGCTGTTTAGCTGCTGTACTCAAAAAATTCTTTAATTTTACAACCAATTTTCTGTCTTTAAAATAATTTTTAAACCAGTTTGTCAGTTTAGAACTGACTCCGATGTTGAATAGTTCCGTTATAATGCCGTTGAAGTTCAGTGTGTCAAATGCTTTTTTAAAATCCACATAAATTACTAATACAAAGAAATTTCTGTTCAGGTTACCGTTGACATAGTTTGCAAATTCTTGCAAAAGGTGATTTGTAGACAACCCTTTCCTGAAACCGAATTGCTCACGAGGGATGATATTGTTTGACTCGAGGTAAATTGTTAATCTTGAAGCTATTACTTTTTCAAGTAGTTTTTCCAAACAACACAAAATAGAAATAGGTCGATAGTTTGAGTAGTTATTTCGGGCACCACTTTTAAAAATTGGCTTTACAATTGCAGTTTTAAGTGTGTCCGGGATAATACCAGTATTTAGACTGGCATTAACAAATTTCGTAATAACAGGTAAGAGAATATTAATATTTCTTAATATATCGCTAAGGCAAATACCATCTATCCCGGCGCTCTGATTTTTTTTCATGTTGTTCAAAATTTTTTTAATTTCGTCTTTGCTTATATGATCTACAATTTCAAACCTTGAGGAAAGTATATTTGCAACTAAATCGGATTCAGGAAGGGTATCAACATGACATTCATGAATTATACCGTTAACACCACTAGAAAATGTTTCGCAGAAATGATTGGCGATTTGACTGAGAGACGTATCATCCCTCAAAAATTTTTTTTCAATAAAGGTATCTGTGTCTTGTCTAGGGTTTTTTCCTCTTATTTTATTAATTTCAGCCCAAGTATCCTTGATGCTATTTTTCACCGAAGTAAATTTTTCTTTATAAAAGGCAGCCTTAGCCTTCCTAATTTCCTTTGTTACTTGGTTTCTAAATTTGTTATGCAATTCTCTCTGATGGGGTTCAGATAAATTTAATTTAGCCATAACATCTCTTTCCTGCAATTTATCTAATAATTCTTTAGTCATCCAATCTTTCCTAGGCGTGTACCTTCTCCTTTTAAAGGTAACAGATTTTTGCGATGCTTGTTTACACTTAGAAAGAATAGAATGTAGTTGGTCATAAATATATAAGCAGTCATTAGAGAGTAATAACGATCCAAGATCTTGTTTACTAGCCTTTAGAATATCATCAAATTTTTGTCTATCAAATATGGTACAAGAGGCCTGGTCATTCTGGCTAGAAGTACAATGTAGAGGAAACTTTAGAGTGGCCCCAACCGTGAAGTGATCAGCCACCATATTTCGGATAACATATGAGTAGATATAAAAGGGGGTTCCTGGGACACTTTTAGGCCACTCTTGCTTTTTACCTCCGGGCATGGGGGTTCCTGGGACACTTTTAGGCCACTCTTGCTTTTTACCTCCGGGCATCATTATTGTTCTAATTGTACATTGTCAGCCTCCGGCTATCACTTATTTTATACTACTTCTATGCTAACCTTGTAGCCTATAAAACCACAACCGGGCGCCTTAAGGAAATAGGTCTTCAGATCTGAGGATCGCAGATGTGCCGTAAATACGGTAAACATGATCAGTTACCTACCACAACTTGCCCAGGTACTTTCAATTTATGGAACCATCTACAATACCTAGCATTGATCAAAAACACTAGCATCTTCCTTAACATCATCTGTGCGTGCTGCTTGGAAGCCAATAATAGCAAACCGTGGTTTTTCACTTGAAGAAATCATTCGCACAGGCCAATTAATTGATGATGTTGATGAGGGAATGTTGGGATATTCATACAGATTCAAAGCATCAGCATTCGAAGTATACATCATAGTTGGTGATAAGGATCATGAAATTATATTCAATATGATCGAATGGCAGTCATGGTGTGCAACATTACAATCCTTTCGTGTGTCTCATTATCTCTCTTTAATGACCATAATTAACCGGGTTGTATATGTAACATGTGTGAAATAGCATCAGTTGCAATTGAAAATGAAGGGTGTCTTGACCACATATTATCCACTTCGTGATGGACTAAGCATTATTGTTGGTTTGCAATTCAAAGCATCAGCATTCGAAGTATACATCATAGTTGGTGATAAGGATCATGAAATTATATTCAATATGATCGAATGGCAGTCATGGTGTGCAACATTACAATCCTTTCGTTTATATCTACATAAGAAAACAATGTGTGGAAATATGATATGGACTCCTAATTTCATCAAATCAAACCTGACGATGATGTTAACGAATGATAATGAATTGGAAATGAAGTCCTCATCATCACATATTAAACTATCTAAAATAAATATTGAGAACATACAAGCGTTGAAAGCAATTCTTCATATTGTTTGCCATGAGTTGGAAAAGAAGAAGAGGTTGGCTAATTTCCATCTAAAAAATATTATGGAAGAGATATTTATAGAGTTGGAAACAGATGATGTTTCAATGGAAGCTCTTTTACAGTTTGCCCAATCTCCAGCTCCAATAGTAGCTACTATCGAGGATGTTCGCAGTAAACTATTGTGGAAGAATTGTTGTTTCGACATGTTGTTTATGACTTCACGCACTATACCTTTTTTGGACGTCAGCCTCGTAAAACAGCAGCATCCGTAATTTTTGCACGGTTCCCATAAAATCACCTCCTCAACAGAGGCTCTAATTTTTGTAAACTCGCCATAAAACTTATCCAATGCTTTAAAACCCTACTCCATATTTAGCTCGCGTCTTTTACTGACATCTTACGTTTTAAACAGGCTAATTCTTGACAGCTCCCTTTTCATCTCCCCCCTTATTATCAGACTTGAAAATTCAAATTCGGACATAAAAGAAAATCCTTTGCAGAGTAGAGATATCTTCATTTACTGCCGCCTCATCCCTGGGTTAAGACTCGTTGATAAGCTTATGAGAGTGACTTCGAACTCATAAAATTTTGATAAATGTATGTACAGTACGGCGGCAGCATTTTTTTTTATTTTTGAAAGGGGAATTCTTTTTATTTGAACGTCTTCGAGCTCTGAGGAGTGGAATACGTGCTTATTGTCTTGTTTTCTTGAGTTCTTGTCTACAATATAACATGGAATAGTGCCTTGGTTTCTTTGTCACTATAGCATTTTTGATAAATGTAGTACGGCGGTCAGGACATGTAGCGTAATGGTACCGACTCTGACTTTCACCCAAAAGGTTGTTGGTTCTAGTCCCGCACTAGCTACATTTTCTGGCCATGCTTCGGAGGGCATGTAAAGCCGGCGGTCCCGGGCCTTCCTAGTTGAGTGTAAGAGAAGGCTTTATAGCCCTAATTCCCCTAGGTTGGCTTAGCAAAAGAAACAATAAAAAGCCCTTATTTATTTATTTATTTATTTTACGGCGGCGGCAGCTTTTAATTTTTCAATATTTTTTATGTGAACGTCTTAGAACTCCAAGGCAGCAGCAGCAGCAGCAGCAGCAGCAGCAAGCGCTACACGGTAGGCTTGTTGCCTTGTCTACACAATATACATGGCTTAGTACCTTGGTGTCTTTGTCAATACCGACAAGGGTTTATTTGAACTTAATTACAGATATGACTAGCTCGGCAGAGGCGTAAAATTTTAGAATGTTGGCGGGTGCAAAACAAAGTAGACATTATGACGTCATCAGGCAGGATAAGGAAAAATTTAAAATATAAGTGCAAAATAGTAGGGGTTTACGCATAGGTCTTGAATGTCTGCTACCACGTCAACGTAAGTGCATTCTGCAATGAGAGGTCGGTGGAAACCCCACCTTAGAAAATACGACTAAGCCCAATAAATTGCACATTATCAAGCCTCTATGAGCGGCGGTTTAGCCAAGTTTTTTTACCACTTTAAAAAATGGTACTTTGAGGCACAGATTTTAAAATAGTTTATTGACAATACATGGACGTGTAGTTTTGACGAAATTGATTAATTTCACGATCTACGGCCGTAAACATATGAAAGTGGTCGGATGAAAAATTCATAAAAATTCAAGCTTTCTAAAAAAGTCCATTTGAGGACTGATTTACAACTATTCGGTTGAATGTACTTTATCGGTGTTTTCGGAACTAATAATATTTCCATTGTGAAACTGTAATTTCCTTAAAAAGCTTGCATTTGTGATGAATTTTTCGCTGACCACTTTCAGAACTCAGCCGCTGTGGAACGAGAAAATAATTAATTTCGTACAAAATCTGTGAACATTTCTTGTTAACAAAATGTTTTGAAATCTCTCCCTTAAGATGTACTGCAGCCTCTACAATAAACCTATCATACATGCTAAGATAAAATAATATTTCTAATGTATCATATTAATTATTACCTACGGCAGATAATATACAAGGGTTTTATTCTATTTCTTCCTGCCCGAATCGAGACACGACAGCCTCATATTCAAGTCTTACGTCTGATCTTACCACAAGCTAATAGAAACACTTCACAATTTATATGCTAACAATAATTAGTGGCCCAATTAAAACAATATAGTAAATTGGCAACTCCATATTTGAAAGCTTTAAAAGTTGCGTTGTATTCATTCAATGGCCAGTTGTATTGCGCAATACTACACTGATAGAATTCCAATATCATGATTAAAATAACTACGCAATAAATATTAAAAGTAAGTGTAGCTCTACATAAAACAAAACAAATCATGCATTCTTGGATTGAAGGACAGTCATGAAGAAACTGTCTAGGAACAAGCTATTCTATTATTGAATTAAGAAAACCAAAATTCATGTGCACAATAATATAAATTATTTGAGGATATTAAAACGGGGCAAATGTCACGAATAACCCGTTTAAAAGATACCTACAATAGTTATTACCTCAATTAGGGTATTCACTGCGTTTGGTTTTCCCAAAGGGAAAGTAGGAATAGAACTAATGGAATAATAGAAATAATGTCTTGGAAACGTATATCTCTACGTTTCCGACTTTACCCGACCTAACCTAACTTACTTCCAAAGTTTCTTTGCCTTCGGCTATTAACTTATGAACATCTGCTGTAGTCTACTTCTTGCCATATGTTTCCTTTTGTCAAGTTTAAATTAATACATTCAGCCGCCGCCTGAAGCTGTGACAGTCGGATCCACATTAAGAGACAATCGGAGAAGGAAAGCCTTATAAGTGTAAAAATCAAATATCTCCTAAAATAGGTAGTAGTTACACTATTCTGAGTTTAGACCAAACCCTCATTCAAATAATACTAGGCCTACTTTACAAGTGAATTTGTGAAATCTTAGAACATGGCATGTCTATGTGATAAAGTTAGGGTGAGGTATTTTAAAAGAAATCAATGTCATTATAATCACTTAGTTAGATTATTTGTGTTTGTTCTGCTGGTAATTAGCTCCAGGGTTGCGATACAATTAGAGTGAAATGCGATAATGACCGTGAGCTAAACTATCAATTCCATTACGACACACATACCGTTTATCATCATAAGGGCTGAGAGTGAGTTTTTGTTGTTTAATTGTAAAAAGTTTATGATCAATACTTTGAATACGGTACATTGGTTTACACGAGTCTTTTACACTGTAGGACTTAAATAGGGTATTGTAATAGTCTTGATGGGAAATATGATGTTTGAGTGTTGAGCGAACTATACCTTTGCCCACTTTCTTTTCTTTTCCCTCCTCAAACAAGGAATACAATTTGGGGCAAGTCTCCAAAGCTATCGAAGTATATAACTTGGTTTCTAATCTTGCGGTAAGCAACCCAATGTGTGCCGGGTCCCATAGCATATACTCTCATGATTGTTTACGTAAATGAAGACGTAAAGTAATAGTTTCCCCTCGGAAATCGACCGTGTTGTTGTCTTGATCGACAATGTCTAATGTTAGACTTGTAAGTATATTTGTATTTATAGCATGGTAGACGATTGTATGTGAATTTATCTTTACCCACATCAACAAGATTTTTTACTAAAGAGTCTAATGAGGTGGCCATAAATTGGTATGTATCTAAAAAGCGTAACTCCCCAATACTGAAGGCTATATATTCCTCCATAGTTTTAGCTATACATGTAATTTTTATATTTTTTAGCTTCCCAACCCCTTGCATGATAAGATGTCCATCATAATGTCTCAAGTTATGCATAAAAACGGGGATATGTTTTGGAGTTCGAAAATTGCTCATATTACAGACATTATGTAATGCTTGTCTATATTTCCCCGTTATATGGCAGTGGTCTATTACTCGATCAGCTCCTAGTGGCTTTTGACAAACATTACAAATGATAGAGTTTTTAAAATTTTCTCTATCCTCATCAGTCATAATTACCGGTTTAATATTTTTATAAATTTCTAAAATTTCATCCTTAACATTTAATAGGGATTTCAAAAATACATCAACAGCATCGGTTCCCCTGTAAACTACCGGTTCTTTAAACTTATTCCCATTGATATCCACAACAACGTAGGAAAACCCTGATGGTATATGCATTGATAATTTTTCAGTGTTACAACTGGTCCCTTCAATGGGACTGAGAATGCTCTCGAAATCGGCATATATTCTATATGCTACAGGGATCATATATTGTGGCTTATCGAATTTCATAATACTTTTCTCCTTAGTTGGAAATGTGGTTTTTTGCGGATCATGTGTTGAGCAGACAGAACTCGCAAACTTTACTATAGATATGGACTCTTAAATAAAATTACGCTGTTATCCCTAAGTTAATTTAATCTTTTCTTTAAAACTTTTAGATCAAAAAATTCAATAATTTATGATGCCCGGAGGTAGAAAGCAAGAGTGGCCTAAAAGTGTCCCAGAAACCCCCTGTGATATGATGTGTTGTGGTTTTATAGGCTACAAGGTTAGCATATAAGTAGTATAAAATAATTGATAGCCGGAGGCTGACAACGTACAATAAGAACATAAATGATGCCCGGAGGTAAAAAGCAAGAGTGGCCTAAAAGTGTCCCAGAAACCCCCTGTGATATGATGTGTTGTGGTTTTATAGGCTACAAGGTTAGCATAGAAGTAGTATAAAATAAGTGATAGCCGGAGGCTGACAATGTACAATTAGAACAATAATGATGCCCGGAGGTAAAAAGCAAGAGTGGCCTAAAAGTGTCCCAGGAACCCCCATGCCCGGAGGTAAAAAGCAAGAGTGGCCTAAAAGTGTCCCAGGAACCCCCTTTTATATCTACTATTAAACTACTGTTATTTAGCGAAAAACCGTTGAAATCTGAATACAAGTTGTGTAATGCTAACACAACTTGGATAGAATCCACGCGAGGGTCGTGTAAAATTTACAGCGGGTGACACCTGCAAACCTGAAATACCGTTATACCCGCGATGCCTGAGCCCTGATGCTTCCCTCTTCCCAGTCATTGAATGTCTATTAGCAAGTGCGGTAGCCGGTTGTCAAACTTTTGGACTTTATTTTCCTTCAGGTGTTTTTAGTTTCAGTGCAATTCAGTCAATGTTCGAAAAAATGGAGGGAGTAGTGCGATTAGATGGCGAGAAGTCAGGTTCGTTTGCCATGAAAAGAGGGGTAAAACAAGGGGACAGTTTAAGCCCACTATTATTCCTGATTTTTATGGATGAAGTAATGAAGACGTGCAAGGCAAGAACTGATCGATCGTTGGTCGGTTTGTGGCGACTTAGGCACGTGTACGTGTAAGCCCTTGCCTATGCAGATGACGTAGTCCCAATAGCAGACTCTCCAGCAAAACTACAATTATCTGGGTACAGCAGTGAACCAGACAGGCCAACACCAGACCGAAACCGAGTCCAAAAGACAACAGCAAGGAGAACTCGAACGGAAGACAAAGACCAGAGTCCAACAAGCCATCTTGGAGCCGATTCTCCTCTATGGGAGCGAAAGCTGGACACCTACAACAAGTGACCTAAGTAAAATAAACGGGAGTCAGATGAAGTGTCTAAGACGGATTGCTGATCGAACAAGATGGGAACGAATCCGATCAAACCTGACGATGATGTTAACGAATGATAATGAATTGGAAATGAAGTCCTCCAACCTACCTCACATTGCGCCCCACTATAGCCAACAGGACAAATACAGCGGAAGCCATTCACTAAGTCGTCACACTCTCCTCCGTTTCTGCAGGGAGCAGAGGCGCAGTCGTCAACGTCGGTGGCGCAGTTCGTTCGTGTAAGCGTTCAGCACTACTGAAGGGACCAGTTGTAACACTGAAAAATTATCAATGCATATACCATCAGGGTTTTCCTACGTTGACCTATATTAGGGTCGTGGTATATGGAAGAGTTGCAGAAAACCAAGCACACAGATGTATATTTGGTGGAGAAAGTGTTGAAAAAGTCTAAGGATAAATTGTATGTGAAGTGGCTTGGTTTCCCGAAACCTGACGTGGTAGCAGACATTCAAGACATAGGCGCGGTTTCCACCGACCTCGCTTTGCAGAATGCAAATGACATTGACGGAAATTAGAATATGGAAGAGTTGCAGAAAACCAAGCACACAGATGTATATTTGGTGGAGAAAGTGTTGAAAAAGTCTAAGGATAAATTGTATGTGAAGTGGCTTGGTTTCCCGAAACCTACATGGATTAATAAAACGGAAATTTTATAAACATAACTTTATTTTAATCAACATTATCATCAATTAAACAATTGACATCTTGAAACCATTTCTGTAGTTTCCTCAAATTGATCATTGCACAGTTTCCTGTATGAATACATTTCTTAGCTTCTAGATGAGGTAACTTCTCAAAACTCCTCAGAAGCACAGAGTCCAAGTCATACACAACACATTCTAGTATTCCTGCAAGCCAAACTTGTTTCTCCTTTCCTTTAGTAGCAATTCTAACATATTGGTTAGCAAACTCTAGTAAAATATTCTTTAAATGAATGTAGTCCACGTTCCCCTCTTCCCAACGAAGCTTATGGAGATTATTTGTGCACCATGTGTTGTTGCTTTTTACTTGATTTGTAAGATTGGTGAATGGAAAGGGTGGACGGAAAAACCAATGTTCATACTGGTTCTTGCATGCAGGGCCCATAGCCAATTCTTTGATGATGAAATTATTTTCATTATCTTTGAAACCTTGAAACTCAATTATCCCCAGCGGTTCCATCGTGTTCAACAGTCTGATTGATAATGACTTTAGCTCGCTCCAACCAGCGCTTAAGTATCTCATAGCACAACTCATTTTCATAGATGGTTATAATTTCTAAATACATACGATTTGATTGATTTTGATGCTTCTTCCACAATAGTTTACTGCGAACATCCTCGATAGTAGCTACTATTGGAGCTGGAGATTGGGCAAACTGTAAAAGAGCTTCCATTGAAACATCATCTGTTTCCAACTCTATAAATATCTCTTCCATAATATTTTTTAGATGGAAATTAGCCAACCTCTTCTTCTTTTCCAACTCATGGCAAACAATATGAAGAATTGCTTTCAACGCTTGTATGTTCTCAATATTTATTTTAGATAGTTTAATATGTGATGATGAGGACTTCATTTCCAATTCATTATCATTCGTTAACATCATCGTCAGGTTTGATTTGATGAAATTAGGAGTCCATATCATATTTCCACACATTGTTTTCTTATGTAGATATAAACGAAAGGATTGTAATGTTGCACACCATGACTGCCATTCGATCATATTGAATATAATTTCATGATCCTTATCACCAACTATGATGTATACTTCGAATGCTGATGCTTTGAATTGCAAACCAACAATAATGCTTAGTCCATCACGAAGTGGATAATATGTGGTCAAGACACCCTTCATTTTCAATTGCAACTGATGCTATTTCACACATGTTACATATACAACCCGGTTAATTATGGTCATTAAAGAGAGATAATGAGACACAATCGATTTAGAACTAGGTGGGGTACCATAAATGTAGTGCCTTAGGTACAGAAGGACAAATCAGTCATTTGATTTAAGGTTGTAAGCTGCCTATAATACACCGATGTGTATGAGAGATCAACATTAAGAAACGATTCCTACATTAACAAATATGGTGCAATGGAGAAATTACTTAACTATCCCCCTCCGGCTGTGGCCCTCACAACATGATTTTACCTGATATACACCCTCATCTCAGTTGAGGGGCTTAGTTGAGACCAAACCTTCATTCAAGTAATACTACGCCAACTTTACAAGTGAATTTGTGTAATCTTAGAACATGGCATCTCTATGTGATAAAGTTAATGCCATCAACCAAGAAGCCGGGCCCACCATGTCAATGCGAAAACTGGTGATTGGAGCTAAGTACCAAATACTGAAAATAGTGCAGATAGACAAAACAGAATATGGGCCAGCTGTGAAAGTGATACTGCGAGGACCGGAAAAAGAAGTTGTGGAGTGTTTTATACCTCAACTATACCTGTCAGCCTTTCAAGGAAGCAAAGTCACTCCAGGAGCTGAGATGTATCTCATCGTTCCAAGCCATAGGGGAAAAAATAGTGTCAACATACAGATCCTAGAATGAAGATTTCATTATGTACTGAAGTATTATGTTAACTACACCAATAATATGAAATGTAAATATATGAATAATTTCTTTAAATATTTCTGTTTTTGTTTTATTAATTACATAACTAGTTTTAAGCTTATAATTAGATAATGATTATTAAAAACCAATGGTTGAAAGAAACATACTATTGCTTCAATAATAATGGTGAAGGTGAAAGATTATCTTAATCATAGACTATGAAATGATGTAAATCAAATAAATAATCATTGCGGAGGCGAAATCGCCCGAAATATGGTATGTAGGCTACGTGAAGAAGAAGAAACAATGAGAATGGACATGTAGAGTGGTGGTACGGACTCCAACTTTCACCCGAAAGGTTGTTGGTTCGAGTCCTACACTTGCTACATTTTCTGGTCATGCTTCGGAGGGCATGTAAAGCAGGCGGTCCCGGGCCTTCCTAGTTGAGTGTAAGAGAGGGCTTTATAGCCCTAACTCCGCTAGGTTGGCTTAGTAATAGAACAAAAAGTCCTTATTTATTTATTTATTTAAACAATGAGAATGATGTCCGATAACAGGAGGGGGCGACCCTGAAGAAGAAGAAGAAACAATGAGAATGGACATGTAGAGTGGTGGTACGGACTCCAACTTTCACCCGAAAGGTTGTTGGTTCGAGTCCTACACTTGCTACATTTTCTGGTCATGCTTCGGAGGGCATGTAAAGCAGGCGGTCCCGGGTCTTCCTAGTTGAGTGTAAGAGAGGGCTTTATAGCCCTAACTCCGCTAGGTTGGCTTAGTAATAGAACAAAAAGTCCTTATTTATTTATTTATTTAAACGATGAGAATGATGTCCGATAACAGGAGGGGGCGACCCCCTTACACTGTGTGAAGAAGAAGAAGAAGAAGAAGAGAAGGGAAGAAGAAGAAAGGCTACAAGGTTAGCATATAAGTATAGTATAAAATAAGTGGTAGCCGGAGGCTGACAACGTAGAATAAGAACAATAATGATGCCCGGAGGTAGAAAGCAAGAGTGGCCTAAAAGTGTCCCAGAAACCCCCTGTGATATGATGTGTTGTGGTTTTATAGGCTACAAGGTTAGCATATAAGTAGTATAAAATAATTGATAGCCGGAGGCTGACAACGTACAATAAGAACATAAATGATGCCCGGAGGTAAAAAGCAAGAGTGGCCTAAAAGTGTCCCAGAAACCCCCTGTGATATGATGTGTTGTGGTTTTATAGGCTACAAGGTTAGCATAGAAGTAGTATAAAATAAGTGATAGCCGGAGGCTGACAATGTACAATTAGAACAATAATGATGCCCGGAGGTAAAAAGCAAGAGTGGCCTAAAAGTGTCCCAGGAACCCCCATGCCCGGAGGTAAAAAGCAAGAGTGGCCTAAAAGTGTCCCAGGAACCCCCTTTTATATCTACTCATATGTATCGGCTCGGGACTTTTGGTGAATAAACCTGATAAACACATGGTCCAGACAGGATTTCACCCAATGGTCCACAAGAAATGCCTCACGTGTAAAATTACTACTTATTCCCATCAGGAAGCCCTTTAGTGAAAGTATGTCACAGTATTCTTCAGTCACACTCTTACCATCTTTAAGATCGATGTTTATATCCCCACATAAAAGTGCATTTCCATACGGCAATTTACTCAAAAACGTATCTAGCTCTGTAATAAAACTAGATTTAGATTTTTCAGGAGGCCGGTAAATCGCTAAAACATGTAAGCTAAAGTTTGCCATTTTTACTTCAAGAGTTACGTTTTCAAAACTATCTGTAAGACATTGCAGTACGTGACACGGATAAATATCCCTAAGATAAACACATATACCACCTCCATTTCTGTCGCGAAGCCAGAAATACTTATTGTATCCAACCAAATTAAACATTTCCAATATCTCCTTTCTCTCGTCTACCTCTACAAAAACAATGCAGTCAATAAGAAATAAAAAATTATTGAAATACAATTTAAATCTATCCCAGTTTGTACGGATTTTTCGTATATTAATGGACAGTATTGAAAAGGTGTTTGTGTCTCGTTTCGAGACATGTAGGCCCATTCCAGATCTGGCAATGTGCGGCTTGGCGAGTAAATTTCCTGCTTGCCGGTGAAAACATTCTGGAACAGTATCGTACACTTCTTCCTTTATCAGGTCTGATTCTGGATCAGTAATAAAGTAAAAATTCTTATCCATAAAAATTGGCATATCATATTAAGTTCACAACACTCACACAAAAGTAGGCTACAGAACTCGCGCTTCTGCATCCTATTGGAGTGAAATTATTGTAATTTGTATATATCCTCCAAGGATCGAATTCTCTTGGGGACACTTTTTTCGTCTTTTTTTGTGAAGACCCTTCCATTTTTAAACCAAACAAATTTGTAGTTAAGTTGCTTAGCCTTCTTCCTCGCTTCCCAGAATATCATCTTGTAGAATTTGGTCATATGTTCATACACGAAGATCGCTTTAGGGTTTGGGCGAGTTTTACTTTTTAGCAAAAGCTCATTTCTAAGGTTAGGGTCATTCACACGGACTTTGATTGGAGCGGTGGTATTATTCTTTGTCGCAATTCGAGACACAGAGAGTAAGTCGTTTTTCGACACGCTAACCCCTACTTCTCCAGTTATTTTAGATATAACTTTGCTGAATAATTCATTGTTAGTCTCTCCTTTAACCGGATCAATGCCATGGATTTCTATAAAATCATTTAAGCAAGACTGCTTCAATTCTTGAATTTCGACATCATGCAATGATAAAGCCTTATCAACTGCCTTAAATTTCTGGTCATGCTGGCTGACCTTTTCCTGCAATTCATCATATTTCTTTCCAAGGAACTCGATTGAATGAAGCACTGAGTCCATTTTTTTGTTGAGGAAGGAAAAAATTAGTTTCAGATCTGGGTTTGACAAACCTTTAATGATTTTATCGAAGTCCTCTTCCTGCTTGTCTTGCTGCTGTGGAGCCCTACAAAACTGCTTACACCTCCATTTCTCCCTAGAATCTTGGGCTTTTCTGCGTTGGGTGGACTCTGCTACTCCCGCGCACTCAAAATGATAACTATTTCCACAACCGAAACATTTTACACCATCCTCATATTTCGATTTACATGAGGGGTCACCACAACTTTTCGACATAGTATTTAAAGATGAATAATATGAATTTAAATGAATAAATAGGCTACTGAATAACTGTTAATAAAACTGAATACTAGTTGTAACTTGTAAGAGCACGTCAAGCACGTCCGTCCGCATCCACGGTTGAGCGACGAATGAATAATAATAATAATAATAATAATAATAATAATAATAATCACTTTTCACTTTTTTCCTTGACCGGTAACCCCGGACAAGGTGCATATATTGAGAACAACAATTTGTTATTAATCAGCATTATCACGCTCAAGCTTCCGCTTATCGAGCGATCATAGTGCAGTGGCTCTGCAAGATATAAATATAATTAATAATAATAAAGCATTATATAGTACTCACTCTAGCTTTCTGCAATGAGTGAGATCCTTCTGAACTCTGAAGGATGTATTTATATATATTTATTATTTATACTATTATATATTATTATATATTGATATATATATAATAATAATAATAATAATAAACATAATAATAATAACAATAAACATCTCTCCCAGCAAAGCACCAAATCATATGAGACATCTTCTGAGTTTAATTGACAGGCAGATAGTACGAGCGGCGAGCCACCCTAACTAGGTCAAAAGGCACTATATAGCCTAAGCCCATAAAGTTAAAATTACAGCATAGAAGTTAACTCTTAAGTCTTAACGAATTCCCTGGCACGGTTTTTATGTGCTTGTATCATATGCATGAGTTCAAGGGACAGATTAGGGTATTATATCCATAATAATATTATGAAACGTAGGCTACACACAGTACTATAGCACATGAAAATATAAAAACGTCTCATCGTTTCATCTTACCTTCACTGAATTCAATTGAGATGTATACATTTTAGGTCATGGCAAAGAAGATATCCTACTTATAGCCATTTTAACCCTTTACACGTTTGCCATTGACATCGATGACCTTGACTTCTTGTTGGGCTTGACCAGAACATTGTCAGTCCCTTTTGAAAGCCCCAGCACTCTCATAACGGAGGGCTGAAAAAAGGTGGATTCATTCAGGACAGCCATGGAAGCAATTGATCAAATTGATTTTTCTCTGCCTAAAACTTCAGCACAATATAGGGTACTTGGTATTTCGTTTCGGATCTTGGCTAAAAAACCTTCCACCTTCTACCCTCTCACAGCAAATGGCTACAAAAAGTGAATTCATTGAGAGCAGCCATGCAAACATTAAGATCTATATTCTCTGCCTAAAACATCAGCTCAATATAGCGTATTTGGTATTTCGTTTCGGATCTTGGTTATTAAACCTTCTACAATTATTTAGATATATACAAAACTTTTAAATACTCACTCTGATCTATTGGATCCATTAAATGATGGTTGTCCAACTTATACGGGTAGAAGGAAATGCCACATGCCAGCAGTTATGAACAGTATGCATCATATAGAAGTTATTTACTTTATTAGCTAGGCTACTATTTGTTTCGTTTTGGTGCGCTTGCCTTATTAAAAACCTTTTGTATTATACAATGTAATGGTGTATACTGTACTAATCAAAGAGAGCTAGAGATAGAATTGAACTGAAATACATGGAAATTCATGAATCACCGGCATTAGCACTAAATTTCTAGTAGTATTTATTAGAATTTATCTTCGATTAATGTTCAATGGTGATATACCCAGATAATCAAGTTTCCACAATTTTTTTTATTGTGTTATTAACCCATTGTAATCTGCTTTTATGGAGCTAAAGAATGAGATTACCATGACTGTACCTGGGCTGAAGATTAAGTATAGGTAGCAGCTCTCCTGATCATAACGCAGGAAGCCATTTTACCTTGAACCTTTACTTGTAATTAAATGATAAAAATCACGGAGAAACCATAATCAACCCTTCTGTTGTCGGTTAGGGTAGTTGTAAATCTTGTTTTCAACATTGAATAGCTTCCAGTATAATGGACTATAAAACAGGGTCATATTTTTAAAAGTCCAGTTTGTCAGGCATGATTTGGCTTTTACGTACCGTACCGTATGTAAATACTGTATTACTGCCTATTTTCTTGTCTTGTTAAAAGTTGAATTAGACATGAAATTTGGCAAAGTGAACCAAATTTTTTTTTCGAGGGGGGAGGGCAAGAAGAGATTGGCTCTAGGCTCTAGCTACAGCAGAGACCCGAGACGATGTTGAATTCGATCGACCAAACCACTCAACGCTCCCTATTGACTCAAAATCTATTAAATTCACAGTCCTCACCAGTCACCATAGCTCATACAATATTGAAAAATATTTCTGCTTAAGTTGCAGAATTAGCTAATTTTACTGTACATCAAGGCCGTGTTCAGGTTTTGATTTCGGGGGGGGGGGGGGGGTTCAAAATTCGTAATTTATTAATGAATGAATTCTTCAAACAATACAGGTTTACAGTAAAAAAGATATTTCGGGGGGTCCGGACCCCTTGGACCACCCCCTGGGCACATTGAAAGGAAATGACTTTATTGGCGAGCCCATTCTGCATACATTCTATTAAAATTGCGTCCAATATTTTTTAACGTTTTGTTTACTATAATCAAGTGTAATAACCTAACTCAAATTATTATTAGTATCATTTAAGAATGATTCAATCAGCAAATCCAATCCATCGAATTGTGCACGTAGAATAGGCTAAATCTAATAGGGGTTATTTACTATTATTGGGTATTAATTAACTTACATTTTTAAAGAGACGTTGTCGACTACGGTGGGCCATATTTAAATGAAAATGCGATCGCATGATTTTAGCCGCAATATATGTTGATAACTTTTGCCAGCTCTTGAGCATAGAAAATTATTTCCTTCGGGTATTTATTATAAAATGGCATGCTCTACCCATAATCACATACAGATAGATAATAATTATTATACAGGTACAGCCTACAGCTGTTTCTGAATCTATAGACTCAACACTGCAACTAGCCCTCTCTAGTGATGGATTCAGGCCCAATTTTGGTTGGAAAAGAACAGAAGACAAGACTGGACCGAAGATCAGAGAATGAACGGATCAGACTCTTTGCTCTTGGTTCTCAGTCCCAAACCGTTCATCAACCCTAGGAATAAATAATAAATAAATGTATTCAGATATAAGTTGTGCGAATCTCGATTCCGTTACTAACAGGGGTCCTAGAAACAGTGGCGGATTTACCAAGGCAGCTGAGGCAAATATTTCCGCGCGCGCAGATGAAAGATTTTTTTGTGTGCATATTTTATCATATTTTAAAGAACAATTTTTCAAATTTAGACAGGCATTTCTTTTTTAAATGAAAAGTAGTGGTTATATTAGTGAATACCCCCCCCCCCCTGGCCCCTCCTATACATACAATAATTACTAATGTCCGCGACAAGGGCAGTGTCCATATCCGCACAAAGCCAAATCCACCCCTGCTTAGAAAGTAAAATAGGTTACCGAATATTGTGTAGATAGCAGGATGAACATACATGTATCTGTCTGCCAAAGTTTAAAAAAATTTAATTGCCAGGCAGTAGCCAACGCTACGTGAGAGTTAATATTTTATATCACGCAACATCAGTATTTTATTGGGATAATATTTTAATCTATAACAGTTTAAATGAGCCTCTATATACGTATGCTACTTGAATTTTGAGATTAGACAGAGTTTCCTGGGATAAACAATAAACTATCTTGTGTGCTTGTGACTTTATGGCATTTCAGAACAAATTTCAATGGGTTTAATATTGTAAAAAAAGCAAAAACATCCAAACCCAATTCAACACTTAAAGATTGAATTCAGTCACCACCGCATATAACTCAGGTACCCATCACTTGTATCATTGTTTGCTTAGGTTCAAAGGCCATAGTTATATTATAGTTTTTACTATTAAGAACTTGCTGCAATTAAGCCCCTGACAAAACCATGGTTACATGCAGGATGATCATCTCAGGCTGGTTAGGTCTGATTTCAAGGCAGTAGGCAGAATAGCCTTGAGATGGAAATGATAGAATCACCAACGCTGATGAGGCAAAGGGAGTTGTGATTTAGATCCAGGTAGGTTGTAGTTTGGGGCTGTCTGAGATCATTATAATGAGGGTAGCTTTAACCCCTACTCTGCTTATCATTAATAACATCGTACACACTGCTGGCCATGGTACATATTAAATATTATTATTGTTCGTAAGTTAAATTTGGTTTGATCACTAATAGTACTAGAATGATTAAATTTACAGTTCAGGTTCTTAGTTTTTGATTACAGTGTTATCCCTACTCGTTAAATAAATCATAATAGTAACAATAATAATAACTAGTATTTTTCATCAAATTTAATATACAAATAACAATTTTACATTTGGAAGGGGACCCCAATGGACAAGTCTCGTGTTGGGACCCCCTTTTACAAAAGATAAAATAAAATAAATGTAGGCTACAATGTAATGTTTAAAACAATTTGATAGACAGATTCTGAAAAAATAGTAAAACAAACAAGGTAATTATAAAACAAGCGATAATATGCAAAACAACGAAAAGAGTATTGTACGTATAGTCTATATATTATATATATAGCCTATATACAAACATAAATATCAATGCAATGGGCCAAATAGACAGAACCTACCACATAAAGCTTTGACCCCGACTTAGGGATCAAAAATTTATTTACAATAACCGAGAAACATTCCTGGTACCTGGACTAACCCTGTGTACAAAATATAAATGTGCCTCTGCCAATATTTTATTGCATAATTCGGAGTCTATATAATGTACGGCAGGAACTGGACTATAGAAAAGGAATGTTGTAATGAGTTTTTATATAAATTTGACTTTGTGCACAAAACAAACAAAAGACGGAAGATGCGGGAATCCATTTGCTCTTGAAATAAGCATATAATTTTATTATTTATCTCGAGATAAATTGTTTCAACTATTGGATACATAATGAACGATATTTGAAATGATGGTTAAACTACTTAAACTTATGCAGTACAATATGGGCTTATTCACTTCTTCTTCTTCTTCAAGTTACAGCCGGCTGGCTGGTTGGCAGCAACATGTGGCATCGAAGCCTCCACTCCCCTCAATCCTGGCACGCCCTTATTCTTATTCACATTAATACTATATACTGAATCGATCGTTTCCAGTTACAAACATACTTTAATGCAGCTCCCCACCCGTGATAAAGGTTTCTATGTACATTTTCCGAAAAAAAAGACACTAAAAAGTAACCCTTTAACAAAGGGCAAATGGGTTTAATATGGATAACTGTAAAACAGTGACAGGCGCATCAGACCATCGTTTCTTTTGACGATACCCTTTCATCGCCCTTAATTAAGTCCACGTAGAATTCGATTTGTGATGAGAACCGTTAGTTTGGATTTCCTTAAATGATAACCCCTTTGTCCCTTTCCTTTAAAGGTTTCGACTAGCTATCAATACCTGCGGAGACACAGTGACGGATCCAGCCCATTTTAGGGAGGGGGGGGGGTTGTTGTGGGTCAAAATATGTAAGATCGATAAAATCAGAGCCTAATAAATTAATTCACAATAGATTTACCAAATTTTGGGGGCAGCTTCCCCCCTGCCCCAACCCCTGTATCCGTTCATGCGGAGACATCCAAGAAGCAGAAGAATATATTCTGTGTTCACTAGTTCATGGGATATAATATCGTACCCAAATTTTTAGAACGACTAAACTCTACGTGTCATGTTATATGTATGCTACTTATCACTTACTATATGTAATCGAGATAAAATATGCTTAATATTTAACATGTGCCATTAATAATAAAATTAATGTCGCAGGAAAGAATAAATGTTTGTTTCTTTGGCTTGTTGGTTATGCGAGTGGTACCTACTCATAGTATTGTATATATTGTATATGATGGCACATAATAGTATTATAGTAATAGTATTATAGTAATAGTATCTCATTTAATATTTGTTTCAGTGAAATATATTATAGGTACGTAACGGGGGGGGGGGGGGGTGGTGTAGTGTAGTGTGTTGTAGCATTGGCGCCAACTAGGGGTACCTAACAATTCTGGGGTTGCACGGATATAAGACTAATTCACATAGTAATCCAAGGTTAAAAACTGCATGGTAGAAGTTACGAGAAAACTCCCTATAAATACAAGTAGTAAAGTAGGCTATACCATAGATAATAATGAGGTGAAGCAGGTATAGGCATCGGAGGCAAGGTAGATTTAGGTATAGAAAACGTGTTTTTCGGGGGACGCGTGCCACATTCCTGTGCACTGGTCCTATTTATCCTGATTTCGCTTCTGATTGTGTATGCCGTAATTAATTAATGTCATTCACTATGCCCAAGGGCTCAATCAAAGTTCTGAAAAACTAGCCTGTCTATATTTGTAGTAACAGGACAGGTGTAAGAAGCTAGATCTTTTCAACGCATTTACGCGCCGACCAAGTCTATAAATATTAGTTGTGTAGGCTGTAAATCATTTCAAACCTACCTAATCTGCATGGTAAAGAAAGAAGGCTATAGCCTATACCTCCAAAATCCTCCAAAAAACGAGGAAACTGTTTTATTTTATACTTCATCAAGGTTCTAAAAGTTCAAAGTGCCAAAGCGGTTGTTGAATATTTTTTTTTTTTTTTTTTAGTTAAATTATTGCCTACATTATTACCCAAAAGAGCTTAGTTTCAACAGAATTCTAACCAGGTGTAATGTTCTTCACCAGAAGTGTAAAATAGATATATATTCCATGAATCAGTAAACAGCATTAGGAGGAAAGCCATAACAACATGCGTTATTATTTATTATACCAAATGTATCGTTATAATTCCACTTGTACCTATAATAGCATTGTCAAAATTGGAGTGTTTCCGTATATTATATATTATTATTATTATTATTACTAGTTATGACAAACTGGGGTTAAAGTTACTAGCGTACAATGTCTTCTTTGCTTACTGCAAATAAACAAATAGTCTTTTCATGAAAATGTAGTAAATTAGGAAGGCCCGGGACCGCCTGCCTTACATGCCCTCCGAAGCATGGCCAGAAAATGTAGCCAGTGTGAGACTCGACCCCACAACCTTTCGGTGTGAAAGTCAGAGTCCGTACCACTACGCTACATGTCCTGACAGAAGAAAAGGGAAAGAAAATAATATAGAGTGATGTGCGCAAGAGTGTCGCAAGTGGTTGGTATTCCATGCCTCTGCTTCTGGAGCAACCTAGTAATGATAATGGGCATCGCCGGACCCGTCCTGGAATGACAATCACGCTTCTCCATTGACTCCGTGGACCCTTTTTCAGCGTTAATGGCCATGTATTTTGGAAACTGGCTGAAAAGGCCAGCAGACTACCTACCATTCATCAATTGCCCGACATCACTCATTACTGCCAATTTGTTTTTTATTTTTATTTAAAAAAAAAAGTGGATTTAGAAACTTGTGCTATTTGAGTTTGCCGGTAAGATAAGACTCATTTTCCATAGCTATTGTAGGTCTGCGCAGTCATAGACGGATATAGGGGAGGGGGGGGGGGGAGGTTGGAGCTGCGAAGTAAATTACAATGAATACAGTATTTCCATGATCGCAGTGCCGGGTTTGGCCCCCTGGGCGGGAATTGTGTGGGGCTCTTTCTCGAAGAAAAAAAGTCTTATACCTTTAGACGAATATTCCACTATCATTTATAGACTCAGGATGCAAAATTGAATGGAGTAAAAGCGATTAATAATTCATGCCACGGCACGTTCCAATTTCCCGCCAAATATTTCAAGTTTATTTATTTGCTTTAGTTTGTTGTTTTAGTTTTTTCATCTAGGCCTATTGCGATTTTGTATTTTGCGGCTTTTTGTGGGGGCCCCTTTTTTGTGGGGGGCAATGGTCCCCCTGGCCCTATAGCCAATCCCGGCGCTGCATGATCATTCATATGCCGATTAATCCGAAAATATTCTTCTTTAATTGCCTCATCTATCAAAGATCATGGCGATTGGAACCTTAGAGGCTGTTTTTCTGAAAAGGGAAGTAGGAAAGTTGTGCTCTTGCCAAACCACTCTCTCAAGTTTTTCAACCAGGATGTTCTTCATCTGCCGGGAATCGTAAGTCCTTCCATCTTGGATTATTACATGCAGAAAGCGGTACTTTTCGCTCCCCACCTTCCGCCGAAGTATGTTAGTGTCCGTTTCTTATCCATTAGCAGCAACGCGGCTTCTGCAACCATTCGCACCAGGACCTCAGCATTAGGGCACCACCATGTATTGGAACATGGCAGTGGTGTCCAGTATTCCATATTACTTTTCAAGCGATCGTGGGAGGACCCCAACAACGTAAAAGGCGCAGCATACCAGTAAGTATACATCAAGCTGTTATTTGCCACGCTATAGGCCCTCTAAAGGGCCGAAACTTGAGAACGCGCGCAACCCCTGCTGATGTTGACTAAACTAAACAAACATTCAACTGCCATTTCCTTTTTTATAATTGATAAACTGAGGTACAATAGATATGCTAGTTGGCTATTTAAAGACTGCAACTACAGCATGTCACACGCTGTAGGGTCCATACACAATAAATATAAAATATAGCATAGGTAGCCTACTGGTCAACGAACCCAAAACGGCTTGTTAGGTACTTGGTATTCAAAAACAAATCGCCTTTGTAGGTATGCATACAGTATACGGTACATACTAGGAAAATTGAGAGGCTAAAGTAGTCTGCGCCTCAGAGTGGGCTACTTGAACAGTGAGTGAAGACATAATACGCGTCGGAGAATCATACTGTGAGGGTTATAAAGGTCCGAGATAGGTCAACAGGGTCTGAGACGTTTTCGGCATATCCAATACTTAAGGTCCAAGTGCCACTGGAGTCCAGAAAGTGCTAGAAGTTGGCTGCTGGCGTAAGCGCAATGTAAGGGGGAGAAGTCAAATCAACCGGCCAAATGCCATATAAATTAGGCTCATCATCGGACGCGTGGCTCTGGCCATACAGTTTTAGAAGAACCGAATAAGTCACTTTCTGAGCCATTGGTTTAATTTTAGGCTCTTCATACTTTTAATGTAAGCAAGCTGCGACGGTTTTATGATTGTTATTGTTCATTCTCTGAATATAAATACAGGTACCAGAAACACTATAGATCTGTAAAGTTTAAAATCTTAATTCATTGAAGGGTGCAATTATTACAAATTTTCTTGGTAAAATAAAGTGCTTCATATTGTAAGTATTTATATATTGCACTTACCTACCTTAGGTCAATTTTCATTTAGATAATAATTAATATATAAAATTATATTTCTCAAGCTTTGACAAGAATAAAGGGAAGTTAATGTTGCAGGCCTATAACTCAGTTGACCAGTATTATATAAACAGATCCCAGTTAAATGTTTAACCAGCTGTTATTAAAGAAATATTTCTCTCCAAGTTTTAAGCAATTAGGTAGGTATCTAACGTCATGCTTCATAGCCATAGGTGTGTGCACTTTCAGGAAACTAGGATTCTTCCGCGTTGCTTACCAAAACAGCCTGCTTTATCGTACTAATTTCGCGTACATCCCCTGAATGTACATTAAGAGTAGGCTACATTATTGTTGCCTCCATGCAAATTGTTTATACTGAATTATACCTACCGTATGGTGAGGGTGAACAGTGTTATATTTTGCAAAAAATACTGTAATCACACCTATTCGTAGTAGGGATCCAAATTTTTACAAATGTATCGATTCTTGTATCGATACCATCAGGTATTGGTATCGAATGGAATGCCAGGGGTGCATCCATGGACCCAGGGTATCAAGCGGCATTTGAAAAATTCTGGTAACTTCTTTAAATAAATAAATAAATAAATATTCTAAAATAATAATAATAATAATAATAATAATAATAGACGCATATGACTAAAAATAACTTAAATTCAATACAAAAAAACTGGGGAATTGCAAATTAGGCCTACAAATTTACAATTTATAAACAATCAGGCGCGCAAAATTACATAGCTTACGAAGGAACACTCACACAGCAAGTTGGTGACTATTTTGAAAATTAAAAATTTAAAAAAAATTGCGGGAAAAAGTTTAGTTGTGTGGTAGGTATTATTTGATTCAATACCAGCAAATAGGTATCGATACCTGCAAGTATTGAATGAAAAGTATCGGGTATCAATACCAGTGGTATCGAAAGAAATGTATCTATACTAGTACTATATCAGTAGTATCGTTAGATCCCTAATTCGTAGACATATTGATACATTGACATTTTGGAAAATCCAATACCAGCAGAATATACAGTACATATCTACCAAATAGCTATGCTGAAAAAATTTCAAACCCTTGTACGGGTAGTCCAATAATGTGCAAATACTATTGGGTTAAGTAGTTTATTTATTCAAGCGTAGACATCTTCTTGGCTGGAGTTAGACGTGTTTATACCTGTACCTTGGATGCACCTGCTCCAGCGTTATCACATCCACTATTGTAATTACCAAGAAGGTGTCTTGCCTTTTTTTCATTTTTTTATAAATTTGATGACTTTTTACTCGTTTAAAACATAGGAACTCACCACGAAAATTCAACTGGTTTTTGGGGTTATTACCCAGAACGGGTAGGTAGGTATAGACTTTTTATTTAAAATTATAGGCCGATATAAAACAGCAGAGACGTTGACTTTAAACGATTTGAGTAATGTTTTAAAAGCTTTGATTATACAAGTTTGGGGAATTCTCGTCAACATTACAGACACAGTTTTGCATAGCCAACGTTTTTGCTTTCCAATTTATACGTAGTATAAGGAAAGCTTTGTGATGGTCGAAATATTCGATTCCGAGATTTCAACGGATTTACACGTTTTGAGGTCCCAGGAACCCAAAAAAGTGGTTTTTACAAAATGTCTGTCTGTCGGTCTGTCTGTCTGTTCGTCGATTTCCGGGCAAACTACTCAGTGGATTTGAGTGAAATTTGGCATGTAGGTTCACAAAAATCATACCTCGGGACCATTTTTTTTTTTTGGGCTAACTCAATTTGGGGGGGTTTTATTTTCAAAAAACTCCAAAAAAACGTCTAAAAAAATTATTTTTCAAAAACGGCTGCAACGATTTCTTTTAAATTCTCGTAGATTGTAGTCGTTATTAATGTTGACAAAATGCGGGGGATCGCTTGCCCCTTGATAGTTTGCTTCTGGGGGTAAAAAAATAAAAATAACTAAATTTTAATGAAAAAATGACTAAAAAATGCGAAACCTTTCTATCGATGATTTCTACCTTCAAACATGTTTTAGGTGTTAAATTGAGTAACGAAACCGGATAGGTTGCTTTCCCAAAAAAAATATTTGGTTTTGCCCAAAAAATTATTTTTTGAAAAAAATGATAGAAAATTCGCGCTCAAATGCATTGCATGCCCTGCCATTATTGCTGTGTGGTAATTAATGTGTTTGTTTGACCTATCGAGAATTTACCTCACTTCCAGTGACGTCAGGTGGACTGGACAACCGCCCCCCCCCCCCCCCCCCGAGATATCGGAAATTTAACCATAGGAAAAATATTTGCTATAAAATTACTAATTTTCTCTATCTAATAATTTTGATAAATTGGAAAGCATGTTCGAGTGAACTCGGACCGGTTCTTTAGAGTAGTTTCCATAGTTTTTATTGTTGAAGACTAATTTTACATTCGATCAGATCACATCTTAATATATATTTCTTACGGTATGCTTCGATATTTAGCGCTACATAAATGTAAATGTAGCCCCTATTCCTGACTACAACCTTAATAAAATATTTTAGAAACCTCCCGTGTATTCAGAAACTTTTAATGGCAATACTTGAACTCTGTGCAAAAGTTGAGCGTTTTTAGGTAAGCCTTTGCCACTATTCAAACCGTAACAGCCAGCAGTGGCTATAAAGGATTTTCAACTGAGGCAATAGCTTAGGCGGCTATTCCACTTGTCAATTTTTCTTCAATAATTGATGAGATTTTTTCTTTACTCTATGTCATCTCATCAATTATTTATGCACAAATGATGGAATATTGACAAGTGGAATAGCCACCTAAGGGGAAATCGGAGCTCTTTCACATCAAAACGTGGGAATCCGTAGAAATCTTGATATTGAAAATTCCTTATACCGACATATTAGCTGGAGAGCAGTTACGTTTAATAGACTCTTTAATTTACTGTTTTTTGGTTTACTTATGTACATCATTTGGATTGACTAGCACATTCCAGACAGAGGATTTGTGTGGGATGAAGAGGTCTACATGTGGAGTCCCGTCGACGATTTGGACAGAAAAGCTTCTAATTAGGCTTAGGATGGACGACTGTCCGTCACATTGCCAGACGAATGATGTCAACGCAAGTCTCCTGAAAGACCGAGATAACATCTCAAGGACCTATAGGGCCAAATCCTACCCAAATTTGTTTATCAAATATCTTTTTCCATATAGCTTGAGACACAGAGTCTTCCCAATCTTGAGCCAAAGTAATACAGTAGCATTATCTAGTGAGCCTCTCTCTTATCGTTTAAAATTCAACTAAATTGTAAATCAACTGAATTTGAATTTAAATTATTATTTTTATTCATTGCATTTACAATAAATTTACGGTACATTTATTTCCGAGGCATTATTTTTGTGAACTATCATGCAAAATGTCATCAAAATTTACCGATATACGAGTAGTTTGCCCAGAAATCAAAGAGCAGACAGAACGACCGAAAACAACTTTTTTTTGGGTTCCTGGGACCTCAAAACGTGTAAATCCGTTGAAATCTCAAAATCGAATATTTCGACGATCACAAAGCTTTCCTTATAGTATTAACGTATAAATACGGTGATATTTAAATGGCTGACGTTCTTAAATTTAAACTTGATACTAAGGCCTAATTCATTCTTTAATGGTTTAATAAGACCAAGACCATCCTACATTATTTGCGAGTAGCTCGGAAGTTAGGTCATAATGAAATCTCACTAGCCACATAAATCAATCGAGACAACATAAAGCTTTGGTTTCCATCGAACCTTTTTTCATTGTTTCAAAAACTGGTAATTTAGGACGGAGTCAGAAAAACGATAATGGAACTGACGACAGTCTGGAGCAGTTCCTCTCACCAGATCGGTATCGAATGTCGTTGTCTTAAGTCAATATTGGTATTCATGGGAAAGGTTATGTTACTACCAAACAATACTGCCTTGAAGTTATACCATCACCAAGAGCATTCATTGATCATTCAAGGATCCATTAAACCATTTTAATTTACTACTGCGGTTCATGTGCTATCAGACTATTGACGTAGGTGCTACCACCCAGCAGGATTTTACGTCAGGGGGAAAGATGGAATACAAGGACTACTTTCACCAAACAGGAAAAATGCCCAGAATATGCCAAATTCTTTAAATCATGCATTCTGTGCAGCATCGTAATATAATTACAAAGACATTCACGCCACCAGCAGCCCTATTACAGCGATTTGGGATTAACGGAACACCGGGGCTTATATAATACCGGAGTTAATTTTTTAATATCGCATTGGCGCGTATTCCACCTACGTCAATAGTCAATAAAAATTGTGATATTGACGTGGTAGCAGACATTTTTAGTATGTCTTAATGTCCGCTACCAAGTCAATACCACATTTACTATTGACTATTGACGTAGGTGGAATAAGCGCCTATAGTAAAGTATCACGAGACTGTGTTAAAATATGCGCAGGAAATTCAAATTAATAAATTATTGGAATACAAGATGTTGGTTGCATTATTTTATAGTAGCCTATAACAGAAGGAGCTATTAATAAACATTAAAATGTACAGGTGGCTATTTACAATTTATTATATTTTATGTTTTAACTTGCAATTATACAGTAATTATTTGCAATTGTGACACGGTCGATCCGGCTCTGGCTGCTGAGGAACTTTGTATTGTATTTTATTGCATCTAAGGGAGAAAAAAAATTAAAAGCTCACCAAAAATATATAATATATATATTTTTTTTTGCTTAAGGGTGTACAGCCAAATCCAATCTGGCAAAAGACTGCTATCGGGATACATAATATATAATATTATATATAATATAATTTATCAATTTGAATTTCCCGCGCATTTTGCACTCATTTGTTCAAAACAATTGAATAAACCCCAAATAGGGCTGCTGAGTTGGGCAAAGGTGCAGAAGAATCAAGGTTAATTAGTGGGTTGCGGCTAGGGTTGGCAACTGCACTTTGAATCAGAGTATCGTACCCTATTTCATACAATCATGTATTCTCTTGAAACTGGAAGTCACGTAGAGTATGCAAAAATACTATTTTTCTGGAACAACGGGGTGAGAGGATAGGGCCTCTTTGCATTTAATCAGGAATGAGCTTTTTTTTTTAAATATAAATTTAAGTATATAATGTAAGAGTTAAAGTGTGAAGAGGCTTCTTCCAGTTCTCAAAAAAATAAAAATATGTTAAACACTGCGAAAACATCGAAAAAATATATTTTTTAAATTGCAATATACTGAAGAATCCTTTTTGTAATAATGTACTCTTTTTTTACCTTCCCAAAATCCAGATATACTTTATTTCCAAGAAAAAAAGTTGGCAACCCTAGTTGTGGCCGCACTATAGCCTATGAGTCAATACGTTACGGCACCCTTATTCTATTCCTTTGAATCTACAATATAACATATGGACTATGGTGTCATATACAGTAGATTCAGTGCCTATTCCACTGCTCCCCGAAGAGCAATAGTACGCAATTATCCGTTAGCAGTTGAAAATGAAATGAAAGAAATGAAATCAATCGTATTTAAAAGTGTAAACCATAAACAAACAAAAAATCTTCAATGGTACTTTTAAAATTAAATAAATCGCGTTTTCATCATTGGAAGGGACAATAATTGCCTTAAAATACAGCGCCGCTTATTAGTGACCAAGGCAACCAACTGTCTACATTGGTAACAACATGTCAGGCTATGTGTGGCATTTTATAAGAGGACATTGAAAGTCAAAATGTGTAAGAGGCAAGAGCCGATCAGGTTTAAACGTGAAAAATCCCGCATGAGATTCATTGATAATTGTTTGGTCAATACATAGAATTGTACATAATCGAATTCTTATATACTTTTTCAGCATGTTATTATTCGTGTCACGAATCGACCATCAACGCTTAAAAGACAATTTCCCATTTTGAACCAGTTCATTATTCAAGGCTCCAATTACCACTAAGAATCTGTAGTAGTTTTTTTCATCCCAGATATTTGTATCATACGCCGATTTATTTATGTATGAGGGGCCAATTCAATTTATTGTGCTTGAGGCCTTGTCAAATGTTTTCCAGGCCACCGCCTGGATATGTTACATTCATTATCACAGTCTTACAGAGCTATTGTTGTGATACTCAGAGCGTGGTGCAGTCTTACTCTTTTAGTTAGTCAAATATAAAAAAAAATAGTCAAATAGTGAAACGGATTGTCTCTTTTCATTATCTTACTGTGAGAAAAACGCGCCAAGGAAAAGACAGATCTAAGTTAGGTACTCAATTTTCGGTTCCTGTATCATTGGTAACTCAGTATTATTATATGCAGTCGTACAAAAAATTTCCTATAGGCCGGCGGAATATGCGTTTCGTTAATTCCTTCACTGGTTTTTCCATTTAACAGTAACTATATGACTCTCTCTCATCTGGTCAAACCTTCGGGGATTTCAGGCGCCTGGCATTAAACGAATGAGCTAGGTGGAGGAGTTAATAGATGTGCCAGCCGACCGCCTTACCAAGTTGAATCCAGCGGACCAGAGCAGGTTCAAAGATGCAGATAACTTGGTAGTGTGCACAGTGCCGGTAGGGAAACATGGTAGGACTTGTCCTGGTCACCTCCGAACTAATCGTGTGACTTCACTGTGTTTCCCAAGTGGTTCGGAATCCACTATAATCAGGAGGTCCCCTGTCCTATGGGCCCACACCGTGGCCTGCGACTGTGTCCAACCATACTACTGCTAATAGATGTGCCTATACCTCCTCGTCCTTCGCCGTGCTCCCGCGGGCAACGTAGGGGATACGCCGCTCCAATCACTTCAGCCTAGGGATGGCTTGTGTGCGGGGGGTTGGGGGCGTCCCTGCGGCTAACGGTGGAGGCTCAGGGCCCTAAAAAGCCCGCAAGTCCTAGGTCTAGGTAGGCTAGGGTCCTGAAGGCTACCTCCTTTCTCGACCCGAACTACTGTTGGTACTGACAATGACGACAATATAATATTAGGCTACTTTCCAGAATGCCATCTACGAAATGTTTTTCTTTTTTCTTTTTCTTTTTTTTCTTTTCTTTTTTTCTTTTCTTTTTCAACTATAAGTACTTATAATTATCTATTAATGTATATATTGTATATTAATTTATAAATAGGAAAACATATACAGGTAAACTAGTACCGCTCATTTCAGAAGAGCCAAGAGGCCGAGCGGACATAAAAATGCTTAAAATGTTTAATAAATAATAACGAAAAACGGCCAAGGTCTATATCTTGTATTGTAATTAAGGCGCGGTTATGATGTACATACCGAATTGTGTACCGACTAGCATATGGTATCTTCTAATACGTATTCTAAGCATTTCGTACTGTGATGCCTTTAGTTAGGTCAATACCTACTTGAAGGAGTTACATTGAACGCTTGAAAAGAATAGCGAGTTGGTAAACTCAGTAAACTGTGATCGCGACAATAACAATTAAAGTAGGTGTAGTGGTAGCCATTTTGTGGTTTTCTCAAGTACCGTATAATTTAATTAATCGTAAATCGTGTGTATTTCGTGTCATTTTGCCTGCAAACATGCAATCCATGGTTGCAGCTCGGCGTCGTCATAAAAACAAATTGCAAGTACATATACGTACCTAATAAATTAATAATTAACTGTTCGCGTTTTGTGCCCTAATTGTCCAAAAATAAAATACAAATACCTAACAAAACAAACAAACAACTTAATGCCTAACAACCCTAAAGAGTGGTTTGAGTCTCCATGAAACATAAAATGCACCCTTCACCTTTTGAAGTGGTAAACAACTAAACAGGGCAATACTATAAATATATTTATCAACAGAAGAAATGAAGGATTACAGTGTCGCACTGTGTTTACTGTTTACATACGGCTAATGTTCTCATATTATCGTTGGAGAGTCGCCACCCAATGGCTACAACTACTGCAACAATATTCTATGGTACAGTTTAAAGAGTACCTAGAAAGAAATACGTTACACTGGAGGTCGCAGATGCCACGCGCCTGAAGCCGCCAAGGAGTGCGGAGCGCGTGCCAGGTTCCTCGGAAATATTAATGGACGCGGGCTGGATCTGGACCTGGAATTAGAATAATTAAGTGCAGGCACCTGCCTGGGCTACAGACATGTTTTGGTGCTTAGACCACGGTCCACACAGGACATGTTCCCATATTACTTAAACCAGAGGTCCCTGCCCGCGGCCCTACACCTTATAACCATCGTTAGGCTTTTTAAAGAATGACGCGATGCTGGTACTCAAGTCAGGGGCCCAGGGCCACTAAAGTCAAACATTGGCACAATCTCTAAGAAATGACAGCGCTTATAGGGGAGTCTTGGACTGGAATAGTTCTGTCAGTGACAGCTAGGTTTTGAAATGGAAGATCGAGGTTCGAGGCTCGATATAAAAGAAAATTTCTCGCCTTACCATCATCGGTGGGGTAAAAGCGCGGCAGTTCGGCATGTTGCTAACCACAACATCCCAAATAGAGCAGTGTTCAGTCCCAAGGACGGATACAGGGGGGGGGGGGTAGGGGGGTAGCTGCCCCCTCCCAAAATTTGGTAAATCTATTGTAAATTAAGTTATTACGCTCTAATTTAGTCGATCCTACATAAGTTTTTCCTATTTTGACCCTCAGCTACCCCCCCCCCCAAAAATGGGCTGGATCCGTCCCTGTTCAGTCCTCAGGAGTCAGGACTTGACCCTCATTGGGATGTGGAACTTTATGGTTTGTGCGGTGTTTTCACTAGTACGGGAGGAGTATTAGTGGCCGTGGCCAGGTTTTTTTTTAGGGGGGGGGGTATTTTTCTTTGAGAAAACCATTGTATATACTACACTTTTACATACGTAACACATACCTGCACACCGTCATAACAAATCTGAGTTAAACTAAAATACTGCACCGTCCCAATATGCCCCTCCCCCATTTTGCTGTGGCCATGATTATTGTATACATATCCATTATTTATACAAGATTCCGGAAGAAGCTTAATTTGCCAGATCTACTAGATTGTCTGGTCAACAATGAGCGTTAAGTGTTTTGGTTGGTAGAATTCAACTTCGTATCAGGTCTCTTCCCGCGGAAAGAAGTTATTAGCTAGAGGCGATTGATCTGTTTTGCCCCCGCCCCCCCCCCAAAAAAAAATAATGGATGTGTACGCCATGGGTAAGTTCAGTTTGAGTTTTCTACGCCTTTTACGCCTTTATGATTTTTTGGTTGCACTTACCCCCAGAACCCTGAATTAGGGCCACTGTTTAGGTACTGTAATGCATCTAACGTTTTAGTAGTAATACTGTACTAGTAATTAAATTACCAGCATTAGGAAGTTCAATAACCTCAGTGCTAATGCATTGAACAAAGGGTCCAGCGAGTCCACAATGTTTAATACCCCTCATTCTTCTCTAATGAAAACAAGCGCAGTGCGCCTGTGGGTCTGGCGCATGGGGGTTTCGGCAGGGCACCTGGAGCCCATAAGACCACCTGCAGGCTGAATGGTCCGTCCCGGTCCAAGATGCCGCGGACAAGGTTCTTGACATGGCTGCAATGCGCGACATAGGGGCACATAACTTGGCGGGTATGCGGGTATCGTAGCCTTGACAACCGCTTGCGGGGGGCTGACTCCCAAATATTGGGAAAGGCTGGCCCCCTAATGATCATCTGATGGAAAACCTGACCGAAAACCGAAATGGGTTCGACTGAGTTCATGTTGTATCTCCGTTTTGAATGTTTGCAAGAGGTTAGCTTTTGATTTAGAATCTTGATTGTTTGACGCTCACAAATTTTAATATGTTGTGTTTCCTTGTTATGACGTATTAGCTGTGTGCCAAGGACTGTCTATCTGGAATCTGGATCCTCTGCCGACGGGTCACGTAACAGGCGTTGGGTTAAGTGTAGGCTAGCATTTTGTATGGTAAGACAAAAAAATCAGTGTACCCCACCCCCACTCTGAAGGTGAGGTGAGTTGCTACCCTATCCTCCTCTTGAAAAAAGAGCTATACATCATTTGGGCGGTCCCAGATAGGTATATATTTGGGACCAAACACAAAATACTCCCTACCTAATTTGGGGGCAAGTGCAATAACAATAACCCCGAAAACATAAACAAGTGATATTTCACTGCTTGAAAGGCTAACTATTATATCTGCAAAAAATCTATTTTTTTACTGTATCAAAAATTATGTTTTATTTTTCTCTTTCTTAATTTGAGCAAAGTGTTATATCTTTATTTTCAATAATATCCACTAGGGTAGAGTTGCAACTATTAGCTTTTAGCGCGAAAATATACAATGGCAGAAACTTTGGAACGCTTTCTTAAAAAGAGTAGCGTTTTGTTGATGTATTGTAACACTTAGCTTTTCAAGTGGCGATTTGTTTTCATGGTTAATGGCAGCGCCCACGGCTCTATGTCACTCAATTGTACGTGTATAAATCATATAGGTATACACAAAAGCTTGACTGTCGTGACAGCAGATTGGAGTTTGCCAAAGCCCCGTTACAGACATCTGCCGCCCCCAGATCGTATCAACACCATCTAAGCATCTACCAACTTAAAGTCAGGGCCGGTAATTAAAGAAATATTTCCCGAATTTCCGGGGGAACCGCCTATGCTTAGCCTGCTTTTCCCAACCTGGTCCTTTGTGTCGGACAAGACACAAGGTGCATCCGTACAGCTGATTTGACCGACAACCTGCCGTATGCACCTGTTAGGCACTCACAAAATTCTGGTCCTGCCAACGGGGCATTAAAGGCTTCTTCATCTTCCCCTCTCCAGCAAGTTTGACTTCTTGTGCTTCGGAAAACTAGTTATATTGATGAGATATTGAATGTTAGTGTGTAGAGCCTGCACCTGCTAGCTTCTGTCTTGATTAATAGTCAACGGTGCGGCAAATTTTTCACATACACCGTAAATGTCAAATCTAATTAATTATTCGCAGGCGGTCAACTGCACGCTTAGTTTCCTTTGGCAAAGACATAAAACTTTTAAGAAGCCGAATCACTACACTGGCGTGGTATACCTATTTTTTTGTAAACATGATTTGTTTACACTGGAATATAGCCTAATACATTTTATGGGAATAGTCATAGTATACGGTATAGGCCACCTAAAAATCAAGATTCAAAATAGTATTAAGGCGGCTATTCTATCTGTCAATAATCCGTCATTTGTGGATCAAAAATTGATGAGATGTTTGTTTTGAGGAGACTATTATGTAGATACTTAACTAACCTTGTATAAATTAAGTTATAATATGGTAGAGACTTATTATTGATGCACAAATGACGGATTATTGACAGATGGAATAGGCGCCTGATACTCGTAGCAATAATTATACGATTTTTGATAATAAAAACTTCCATTCAATCGGTATTTCATGATTTGTAAGGAAATCATTAAAACTGAACTGAGATTTACATTTAGTAAATAGTTGCTTTTCCTATGCTGATGAGCATTTCACATGAATGTATGAAACATACATAAGGCGACTATCCCACCGACGTCAATAGTGAACTATTGACGTCGGTGGAATAAGTGCATTATAAAGATATTATATACTATAATGTTCCTATTATGTGATTATGTCTTCCATGTACTGCAAGAATGTTGGAGTGACAGTGTGAGAAAATCTCTTACAATACACTGCACCAAAGAGGAGCAATTGTATTACATGCTATTTTAAATGGTTGAAGAATAAGCAATTATTAAAATTAATAAGGAATTTCTTGCGTGGTGATATGTAGACTCGTATCTGTACTTAGTTATGTCATTCTTTCGTCTATGTCATTGTGTCAATCGTAAGCTTGTCTCAGCTTGTCCATTATCGCTTGTAGCCGGTGTAGGTTGACATTGAAAACGTATACCACTTTAATTGCCAACGGTCAAAAATGTGTACTGAAACAATACAAATAATTTCCGAAATCCATGGGGTTGTTGACATTGGACAAGGGACCTATGGGCCGCCATAAGTATGCCTAGGTCCATAGAAGTTCTTCAATTACTAACTACGTTGTGATACATTTTACCCTTTACAAGCATCAAGGAAATCAATAATCAGATTTTCCAATTTGAGCCGTTGTCATAGTTAGGTATTACGCTGACCCCTGGCCAAATTCTGGGTACCCACCGCCAAGTTTTGCATTGGCCGTTGTTGCTGCTCTGCCACGCGACTCGCAGCTGCAACCGACCAGTTTTTGTGTTCTGTCATTAACAAACGGCACCTGCCAGGTCTACTCCTCTCGAGGGGGAGGGGTCCACTGGTTGGGGGTAGGCTACTTCTACGTCACAATGTCGCGCAAGGCAACTATCTTTAATTTTCTAAAATTTGAAGGATCTATTCAGAGTGCCTACTATATAGATTTTGCACCTGCTGACGTTATCAACGGTATTTTTTCATGACATTCCACCTGCTTTGCTTCCCATGCAATCTAATATAAGAAATTAATGTATCTTAAGTGTTGCCGTTGGCTATTGGCTAAATCATCCTCTAAATCATTGTCCACGGGGATAAATGAAAAATACTACCATGCCATAAAACATATGGAATTCCCCATAAAACAAAAACTCTTCCATTTATCCTGACCCTCACTGACATGCAAGGCCGTAGCCATCAGGATTTTTTTTTGGAGGAGGGGGGGCTTAGAAATTTCCTTGGGTATTACATAGTGGTTTTTATTTT
The DNA here is from genome assembly GCA_963971405.1 of Psococerastis gibbosa. Lineage (NCBI taxonomy): Eukaryota > Metazoa > Arthropoda > Insecta > Psocodea > Psocidae > Psococerastis > Psococerastis gibbosa. The sequence continues at coordinate 6,924 of CAXART010000025.1, read as the reverse complement.
TCCTCTCAAAATCCGTATCTATCTAGTATCAAGCCATTTCATTTCGGGGGGGGGGGGGGGGGGGTTGAACCCCCATGAACCCCCTGGCTACGGCCTTGCTAGCGGGCATGTTGCTGACTGTAACTAGAGAAGTGGTCAAAAAAGAGGATAACCGAAATATGAGGATCTAAAAAAATTTGGACTACTCCTTGCCAGGGCATGACATACTATACAATAAGTTGGATTATTTAGCAAACTCTGAAAATGCGGGCTTGTGGTCTAGCAGTTACGACAATGCCCCGGCAATTGTGGGTTCAAAGTTTTCATATAGTTTTCTAGATCTTCTAATTCCGGTTATAACGAGGAGGTTGCTTCTTCAACCTATAACCTGCTTTAATGTCAGTATGTCATATAATGCTACAATACATTGCAATGCATTAAAGTTAGCTCACATACCTATTGGTTCAGTTGGATAGCAGTGTAGATGTTACAACCTGTCCAAAAATACGAACCTTGTCAAATAACATGATATATCGTACACATAAGTTATAGGATTTAGCAAACACCTATGTACTTGCGGGTTTGTGGACTAGCGGTTAAGACGATACCCCGACATGTCATAGATCGTAGGTTCGAATCTCGCCTAGTCCAGATTTTTATAGATCCTCTAATTTCAACCTTAGTTTAAAATCAGTACTATATACCATATAATGTTGTAATGTAAAAAAGAAGAACCTCAAGAATTGTACTGGTCCACAGACCTTTAAGTCATGAAATGTTTGTTGTTGTTTGTTTCTTTCAGCTTTCAGCATTTCAGCTTTTAAGCAACCCTGTCAGCCTGGCGGGGGGAGTGAGTATGTTTATTAACTTGAGGCACCCTAAGGGCAGAATCTTTCACCTCGGGGAGAAGGAGAGTTGACTGACAGGGTCATCAAATGGTTGTGGTCATTTATTATGTTTGGGAACAAATTAAAATTGCATGGGCAACTTAGAGAGGTTTTTTTTTTTAGCTTACAAGTACCTCTTTGAATTTTAAAAGAGAATACCCTGGGCTGCTGATTGCTATAGGTATAATAAGCCTAAACACAATAACACAAGCAGCTGAACGGGCGTGGCCGCCAACACAAGACCAAAATAAACTTCGGTGGCAAGATGGCAGCGTGTCTGTAGTTGTACGAGTCTCATCTACACGCCATGCGATCGGAGACGTGCCGCAACTCAACACTTACATTCATTAAATAGTTTGTATGCGATGGTTAATTTTTAAGAAAATAATAAAAATAATACATTCCATATTTGAAGCCGAGTCAAAAACCTTTTGTATTTTACCAAAAATCCCCTTCTTGAGGTAAAATCGATAGTTTTATACAATGTAACAATATTCAGTGTAGCCAAAAGTTATAGTCACTTCATTTTAGAAGTCCAACGAAAGGCTACTGGCTAGTTTACGTGATTTCACAATAAATGAGAAAAGCTACCGTTGTTAAAGATATCACAATGCACGCAAAATTCAATTTACGTTATTTAATTCGACTCGTAGCTTTAGAAAGCGGAGCACATGCTTGCATTGGCACTGGGGCTGCAGTTAATAGTAAATTTCCCCTCTTTAACTCAAGGAAAGTTGGCTTTGTAAGTAGATATAAAAGGGGGTTCCTGGGACACTTTTAGGCCACTCTAGCTTTTACCTCCGGGCATGGGGGTTCCTGGGACACTTTTAGGCCACTCTTGCTTTTTACCTCCGGGCATCATTATTGTTCTAATTGTACATTGTCAGCCTCCGGCTATCACTTATTTTATACTACTTCTATGCTAACCTTGTAGCCTATAAAACCACAACACATCATATCACAGGGGGTTTCTGGGACACTTTTAGGCCACTCTTGCTTTTTACCTCCGGGCATCATTTATGTTCTTATTGTACGTTGTCAGCCTCCGGCTATCAATTATTTTATACTACTTATATGCTAACCTTGTAGCCTATAAAACCACAACACATCATATCACAGGGGGTTTCTGGGACACTTTTAGGCCACTCTTGCTTTCTACCTCCGGGCATCATTATTGTTCTTATTCTACGTTGTCAGCCTCCGGCTACCACTTATTTTATACTATACTTATATGCTAACCTTGTAGCCTTTCTTCTTCTTCCCTTCTCTTCTTCTTCTTCTTCTTCTTCACACAGTGTAAGGGGGTCGCCCCCTCCTGTTATCGGACATCATTCTCATTGTTTAAATAAATAAATAAATAAGGACTTTTTGTTCTATTACTAAGCCAACCTAGCGGAGTTAGGGCTATAAAGCCCTCTCTTACACTCAACTAGGAAGGCCCGGGACCGCCTGCTTTACATGCCCTCCGAAGCATGACCAGAAAATGTAGCAAGTGTAGGACTCGAACCAACAACCTTTCGGGTGAAAGTTGGAGTCCGTACCACCACTCTACATGTCCATTCTCATTGTTTCTTCTTCTTCTTCACGTAGCCTACATACCGTATTTCGGGCGATTTCGCCTCCGCAATGATTATTTATTTGATTTACATCATTTCATAGTCTATGATTAAGATAATCTTTCACCTTCACCATTATTATTGAAGCAATAGTATGTTTCTTTCAACCATTGGTTTTTAATAATCATTATCTAATTATAAGCTTAAAACTAGTTATGTAATTAATAAAACAAAAACAGAAATATTTAAAGAAATTATTCATATATTTACATTTCATATTATTGGTGTAGTTAACATAATACTTCAGTACATAATGAAATCTTCATTCTAGGATCTGTATGTTGACACTATTTTTTCCCCTATGGCTTGGAACGATGAGATACATCTCAGCTCCTGGAGTGACTTTGCTTCCTTGAAAGGCTGACAGGTATAGTTGAGGTATAAAACACTCCACAACTTCTTTTTCCGGTCCTCGCAGTATCACTTTCACAGCTGGCCCATATTCTGTTTTGTCTATCTGCACTATTTTCAGTATTTGGTACTTAGCTCCAATCACCAGTTTTCGCATTGACATGGTGGGCCCGGCTTCTTGGTTGATGGCATTAACTTTATCACATAGAGATGCCATGTTCTAAGATTACACAAATTCACTTGTAAAGTTGGCGTAGTATTACTTGAATGAAGGTTTGGTCTCAACTAAGCCCCTCAACTGAGATGAGGGTGTATATCAGGTAAAATCATGTTGTGAGGGCCACAGCCGGAGGGGGATAGTTAAGTAATTTCTCCATTGCACCATATTTGTTAATGTAGGAATCGTTTCTTAATGTTGATCTCTCATACACATCGGTGTATTATAGGCAGCTTACAACCTTAAATCAAATGACTGATTTGTCCTTCTGTACCTAAGGCACTACATTTATGGTACCCCACCTAGTTCTAAATCGATTGTGTCTCATTATCTCTCTTTAATGACCATAATTAACCGGGTTGTATATGTAACATGTGTGAAATAGCATCAGTTGCAATTGAAAATGAAGGGTGTCTTGACCACATATTATCCACTTCGTGATGGACTAAGCATTATTGTTGGTTTGCAATTCAAAGCATCAGCATTCGAAGTATACATCATAGTTGGTGATAAGGATCATGAAATTATATTCAATATGATCGAATGGCAGTCATGGTGTGCAACATTACAATCCTTTCGTTTATATCTACATAAGAAAACAATGTGTGGAAATATGATATGGACTCCTAATTTCATCAAATCAAACCTGACGATGATGTTAACGAATGATAATGAATTGGAAATGAAGTCCTCATCATCACATATTAAACTATCTAAAATAAATATTGAGAACATACAAGCGTTGAAAGCAATTCTTCATATTGTTTGCCATGAGTTGGAAAAGAAGAAGAGGTTGGCTAATTTCCATCTAAAAAATATTATGGAAGAGATATTTATAGAGTTGGAAACAGATGATGTTTCAATGGAAGCTCTTTTACAGTTTGCCCAATCTCCAGCTCCAATAGTAGCTACTATCGAGGATGTTCGCAGTAAACTATTGTGGAAGAAGCATCAAAATCAATCAAATCGTATGTATTTAGAAATTATAACCATCTATGAAAATGAGTTGTGCTATGAGATACTTAAGCGCTGGTTGGAGCGAGCTAAAGTCATTATCAATCAGACTGTTGAACACGATGGAACCGCTGGGGATAATTGAGTTTCAAGGTTTCAAAGATAATGAAAATAATTTCATCATCAAAGAATTGGCTATGGGCCCTGCATGCAAGAACCAGTATGAACATTGGTTTTTCCGTCCACCCTTTCCATTCACCAATCTTACAAATCAAGTAAAAAGCAACAACACATGGTGCACAAATAATCTCCATAAGCTTCGTTGGGAAGAGGGGAACGTGGACTACATTCATTTAAAGAATATTTTACTAGAGTTTGCTAACCAATATGTTAGAATTGCTACTAAAGGAAAGGAGAAACAAGTTTGGCTTGCAGGAATACTAGAATGTGTTGTGTATGACTTGGACTCTGTGCTTCTGAGGAGTTTTGAGAAGTTACCTCATCTAGAAGCTAAGAAATGTATTCATACAGGAAACTGTGCAATGATCAATTTGAGGAAACTACAGAAATGGTTTCAAGATGTCAATTGTTTAATTGATGATGATGTTGATTAAAATAAAGTTATGTTTATAAAATTTCCGTTTTATTAATCCATGTAGGTTTCTTGCAGAATAAGTACACATTTTTTAATCACTCATATAATGAAGCTTGTACCACAAAGACATAAGTTCAGTGTGATTCTAAGTCAAGAAGATGAAAATGTACGGAGTAATAGAAAGAATGGGCCTTTACTTCCTGCATCGATTCGTGGTACAATCTGCGGTCCATCAGGTTGTGGTAAAACAAGCCTACTATGCAGCATGATATATCATCCGTTTGGTCTACGATTTGAAAATGTGTACTTATTCTGCAAGACATTGTTTCAACATAAATACCAGCAGCTTGAGAAAAATATCAATTCTATTCGTGGGATGACTTTTACAGGGTCAGGCGATTCGGTTACACCACTCTCTGACATCAAACCTAACTCTGTGCTAATATTCGATGATGTTTCATGTGAATCTCAAGGGGAAATTCGAAATGTCTACTCTATGGGTCGTCATAAAGGGGTTGATTGCTTCTATCTCACTCAGACCTATACCTCCATTCCGAAACATTTGCTGCGAGATAATTTGAATTTTATCGTATTATTCAAACAGGATTTGCTTAATATAAAGAATGTGTATAGAGACCATGTTGCGGGAGATATGAATTTAGCGACATTCATGAAACTCTGTGCGGAAGCATGGAAAGAGTCACATACATTCCTAGTTATTGCAAAAGATTTTGGATTAAATGATGGACGATATCGGCAGGGATTCGATCACTATTTCAAAGATATAAATAACTCTGCTTAACACGTAACTCATCATTATTCATTCGACTATAACACGGTGTAGTAGATATGGATACCAAAGTTATCAAGAATATTATCAACATACGCAAAGCTCTGCAACAAAAGTACCTTAATCTTAAACGTGATCTACACAATGAGGCTTCTCAGCAAGAGCGGAAGTTAAAACCTGTCTTGAAACCTCTACAAGAATTAATTGAGCTGAACAAACAAACAGCGATAGCAAGAGCAATTCATAAACCTGGAGTTAGCAAATATTTAGACTTATTAATGCCTAATCAATATAATAGGAAAACCATTGATACATACTATGGAGTAACACGAAGTAATGAAGGTGTATTTATGCTGGGTTCATACCCTGTACATTTTAATGCTGATGATGATTCGATCACAATCGAAGATAAAACATGGCAAGGCACATTGGGTTTGTATCAATTATTAACATTGAACAAACCTGAAAACTATACTTTGGAAGATTTACAAGCCTATAAAGATATATTGGAAAGAACTGGAGCTCATTTAACCACTAGTGGTCGTCTTAGGAGCAGTCAACGTTATAAATATAAAAATATTGTTAAACAGCTTTTTGGAATAAAATCTGGTGGTGAATATCAATATTGGAATGATCCAAATGAATTAGTTGAACGATTACGCTTACTTAATGCATCACATGCCGCAGGACATAATACAAGCCATCAAAACGAAATCATTAATATTATCACGAATTGCGAGAAGCAAATATTATTATTCAATGGAAACAAGCTTTGGTTGATGAAATTCATCGACCTGCTCGACGGAATTATCCCCGACGCCATGTGACTGTTAAAGGAATGCATGATTTATGGCAAGCAGATCTGGTGGAAATGATTCCATATTCAAAGATTAATAAAGGATATAAATATATTCTAACAGTGATAAATGCATTCACAAAGTTTCGGCTATGCAGAAGCAGTTAAAACTAAATCTATGAAGGATGTAACTGAAGCTTTTGTAAAAATTCTCGATAGAGCTCCTCAAGCTCCTGCCCACCTTCAGACAGATATGGGACTGGAATTTTTCAATATACAAATGAAATGTATTCTAAAACAATATAACATTAATCATTATGCTACTTATTCTACACTGAAAGCTTCAATTATTGAACGTTGGAATCGCACTCTGAAAAATCGAATGTGGAAGGAATTCAGCTTGCAGGGTGGTTATAAGTGGTTACATTTAGTACCTCGCTTAGTGCAACAATACAACACTACGAAGCATAGGACCATTAAGATGTGTCCTGCCGATGTGGGAGAAGAACATGAAGCAAAATTATTATCTATGTATAGAGCTGTTGATGAGAAAGGTAGTACCAAACAGAAATTTCGAGAGGGTGATCCCGTCAGAATCAGCAAGCAGAAAGCCTTATTTGAGAAGGGTTACCAACCGAACTGGTCTACAGAAGTATTTCGTGTGCGTCTTGTACAACCTACTCGACCTACTACCTATCTCCTTGAGGCTATGGATGGTGAACCTATATTAGGGTCGTGG
>CAXART010000024.1:0-16185 GCA_963971405.1 Psococerastis gibbosa | reverse complement strand
CGAAAATTGCTTCAAATTGGGGAACACGACACCGCGATGGGACGTCTGTTATGTTTTTCCAGCGTAGGGCAGAGCGGCGATAGCAGCGCCAAGCGACTGACGCCGGAAAATATCGAAGTCGCGAGACGGTTACCCTGCCGCCCGAACAGAGGGGGGACCGTGTCAGAGGGTTAAGGGTGAGTGCAGCACAGTGTACGGCATCCGTACAACCTATCAACATTTCGGAATTTTCCGAGAGGCCTGGATTCACTTTTGTGAGAAACTCCCCTTGTGCGGCGAGGTTTCCAGCTTCACTAACGGATTTAATTTTCATTTACAATTTTGTTCGACTTCATTTACCATTTGAGAAGCAATATTTCCCTGTTGTACATTTTCCGCACCGTATATTATAGGCGTCAGTTCCAGTGGTTATTACTTGGAATTTGCCGAGAGGGTTGAATTCACTTTGTGATGCGACTCATAATGAATGAGATTCATTTACTGGTTTCATTTTCAATTACGTATCTATATTGGTTTGGGTTAAGTTACTATTTGAATATTTATCAGTTTTTTAAGTACCGTACCCTGAACCGTGAACATTCTGAAACATCACGTTTGAAATCTTTAGTAGATACCACTCGGCATTCTTTAAGAGTGCTCAGTTCACTTTCAAAAAAACTTCCTATGTGGCAAAAGTTCTCCCGAGTCCGTAATGATATTGATACGGATTCAGTTTTCCAATTTTGTTACGGTTTTGGTTCCTTTAATATTTGAGAAATATTGCTTTACATAAAAGTTTTCAAAATGAAAGAACCTGTTTTAAGATTGTTTTATTATTAGCTTATATAGGTAAATAATCTCTAAAACACTGGCTATAAGAAACATCTTCCGATTCCCAAGCGCTTTGACAGCCGACTATTTTTTTTTTTTCAAATATTCCAATTCCATTTCTTGTCTTGTATATTAGCAGGACTCATTAATAGCGATTTTAGACATCCAAACATTTGCTATCTTGCAAATATACCAGTAAACACGGCAGTATTGCAGTAGTTCACTTTCGAAAAAAATCCTAGTTTTCTCATTTTAGTGTCAAAAAATGTGGAGATAGTCTTTAGATGTAAAATCCCAATGTGCAAGGATAAATACGGTATTTTCATGATCAAAAGTTGGAACATTACCTTATTCGTAATGTCATTATAGCCTAAATTCATTTATGACAACGTATATTTGCCAAACGAAATCAGGCAGAGCAGTTGGTGAATATGGATTAGGATAGTAAGTTTTCTTAGTATTTTGTTACTTGATATATACATCTTTCAAAGGCGCCCATTCCATATACGTCAATCGTCAATGAAAAATTGAAAAATGACGTCAAAATGACGTAAATTGACGTGGTAGCAGAATTTTTAGTATATCTTTAATGTCTGCTAAAACGTCATTTTTCAATTTTTCATTGGCGATTGACGTATGTGGAATGGGCGCCTAACACAGATTGACCATAATTATTGATTTTGATTTCTACAAAAAACGATTGGTGTGGTAGGCCCGAGGAAGGAGTTCAAGAACTGTGGCCAATTGGTGTTAGTGAAGGCCGTAGGTCACATATCGAAATGTGGAGGAGCATTTCCTCTGATTTAACGGCTATTTTTGACGGTTCTACGATCGATATTTCCTGTGGAAACAGACTTTGTACAAAAAACGAGTAGTTTCCGATATGTTCTCAAGGTATAGATTTCAAAATATTTTGAAAACAAAGAATGAGTCAGTCATTCTATCGAAAATAATTCATTCCCCCTTCCACAGACCACAGCCACAAATTAATCTTCCGCCATTTTTCTCGGTATTTGTTAGCTGTCGTTAACACTCTGGATTAGCCAAAGTGACCATAGTTTACAGATAAATACTGAAAGAGGAATAAACAAGGAAAGTCAGTGAGTAAACCATATTACAGGAAAATAGGGGAAAAGAAGAAAAGAGGTCAATCAACAGGCGTCTTTCTCTTTATTCGAGATAAAACCTGTTAGAGGACTCGCGTGCGGGGCTACTTTGACTCAAGCACATAGGCCTACTATTTTGTTCATTTTGTTGGTATATTGAGACCTTCTTGTCAGAAAATATTTACTTTTATTGCACAATATTAAATTAAGCTCCAGAAATACCTAGTTCACAAAAATAGAAGAAAAAATACGGGTACTTACTGGGCATAATTTTTTTTTAGTATATTACATTCGAAATAGTTTTATAATTAAATGTTTGCAGCATCAAAATGTCTTATTGTATGTTTATGGGGTGGGATATGAATGGAAGAAGGGCTGCAAAATGTGAATGAAAGCATCAGCGAGTTGATCCATCTGGTGGTCGGTTTTTAAACTTCTTCTGTTTGCTGATTGTCCTGTAGATGACTTTAGCGTTATTATTTGACGGTGAGTTTTGTTAGAGGGAATGTTATGAAAATATAAAACATTTTCGGAAGGATGCTTATTTAAAAAATAAGTTCTAGTAAAAGGTAAGTAAATTTTAAGCCAACTACTGTGGGGGATTGCAAGCAGGACTTGTATTATGTGATATATTGCAGTAGTAGTATGGTTTGACACAGTCCCAGGCCACGGTGTCGGCCCATAGGACTCCAGTGGACCTCCTGATTATAGTGGATTCCGAACCACTTGGGAAACACAGTGAAGTCACACGATTAGTTCGGAGGTGACCAGGACAAGTCCTACCATGTTTCCCTACCGGCACTGTGCACACGACCAATTTAACTGCAGCTTTGAACCTGCTCTGGTCCGCTGGATTCAACTTGGTATGGCGGCCGTCTGTGATATATTGTAATATGATGATATAATTACTTATTACTGTAATTGTTAAGGTACCAAATAATGTGCCTAAAAGTTTTGAAACTAATGACAATTATTTTCCATGGAACTACTTATATTGTCTATCTCGGTACCTACCTATACTAATTGATAAAAATAGAAAAGCATGTATGGGTTCATTCGTACCTACTGGTTCTTTTATATGAATATACTCCTGCTTTTCTCTGTTTAAACATTTCAAAAATAACATTTTGATGGTGCGGCCTTAGGGGGTGGTGAACAGGGCAATCGCTCGGGGCCTCGCTCTTGCAGGGGCCTCGCTCAACAACCCAAGCTAATTTAAAAAGATACAGATTTTTCAACTAAATTTTTTATTAAAAGCTTTTGATTTTGATTCATAATTATTATGCTTTAATTAAAGAATCATAGGAAAAGCCGCAAACATCAATATTTTAAAATTTATTATCTCTATAGGCTATTTGTTAATTTAGTAAATCTTTCAATGTAAAATATTTTAAATTAACAAATAGGCCTACTTAAAAAAAAAAAAACAACCAGCAGACATACTTTCGCATCGCATGCTTTTCACAAAGGGCAAAGACCTGCCACCCGGAGCCTCGCAATGACCTGTCACCCGGAGACTCGCAATGACCTGCCACCCGGAGACTCGCAATGACCTGCCACCCTGAGCCTCGCAATGGGTAAGGCCGCTACGGTTTGTTGTTTGTATAATAAATACGTCGAAGTCCGATTGTAAATTGTGATGAGTGAAGAAAGTATATGGCCTGCCTTCTGCATACAAATTTTTGAAAAACTTACCAGTTTGTGTGCTGATGTCAAAGAATGTACTGGATGTTTCGACTTCCATCGTGGCAAATGTGCCGTCAGTGATTTGGGCGCAAGAGTCGCGTCGGCCGCGCGACCGTTGATTAAATTCGTCTGATTGGGATGATTGTCTTCGAAAATTTCGGCACCTAAAAATTTAGACAAAGTCTGATTTTGTAAAAATATTGACAACCAGCATAGCAGAAGAGGGAATGCTTATAAGCTAGCCCTAGTGTAGGGTGTAGGTACTTATATTCTTGAAGCCATCACAAAATATAAAATAAACGAAACGTGTTATTCGCGAATGCAAACTAACCCCACTGAGGTAATAATGCTTCAATTGCTGCTGTAGATATCGTTATGATGGTCTTTACTAACCAGATGGCGTCGAGAAAATAACGAAAGTTGTTATCTTTATTGCAGGACTAATAACATTCTAGGATATAGACTCTGCACATACCAATAACAGCGAATGTCATTCAGAATATAACAGAGTCATATAATTATCTGACTCTCTGCAAATGCGTCAAATGCACATGCATAATCGAATCTAGAAGTAAACGAAGACACCGGACATGCGAATGCATGAGGTTGGACAATGCAAGGCTTGGAGTGAGAATTTTTGGAAATTTGGAGAATTAAAAAAGAAAGTGGGAAAATTGTCTTTATTTTATTTTATTTATGACACAGTCTTAATAAACTACGATACATAGTCTATTAGATAGAGGAACGTTTAACATTTTAATTATCCGAGTGCTGCCCTCTCATCATGAACGTCATTCCGTACCGGTTGCATCAACCCTTCCACCAAAAAGTGGATCCACTTTTCAACCTACGATATAAAAAGCCTGGCAGTATAGGCTAGTGTTTTCCCTGAAATAGGTAGGTACAGTGCGATAAAATTCTGACCCAAGACCATTCAAAACGCTTAATTCTTTAACGTCATCGTTCGTAACTAAACCTTATGTCATCATTTAGGTACTCGTAGCCCAAGCATGCATGCCAATACTAATTGGGTCTGACATACCTAATCATTTCCTCGGTGGTTGATTGTCTGCGAAAGCCACGGGCTATGAGAATCTCTTCTGTGGTGCTCTGCCGTCGGATGGCCGGCGCCCGGGTGGGGGGCCGCGCACAGGGCGACGGGTCCCTGGAGGAGCAGGTGCTCGAACTATCGGGTGACCTGGGGGTGGGAGTGGCCGAACCGGAGGCTCTGTAGCCGCCCTGGATGGAGGTTGATTGTCGGCGCAGACGCCCTGAAAACACAACAATGTTCAAAATATTAGTCTGTAACGCATAATTTATAATTTATCATTTGAGAAAAGTAAGCTAAAAATTTGTGTTGCTCTAGGGCTAAGTTATAGTGTACCTCTGAAAATTTTAAAATCGGCGCGCGAACAAATAAATTGGAATTCCGGCACTTGGTTTACACATTGTTATTTTTTTTTCTAACGGTAAATCGCATACAATCAAATTTATGAATGTATCCCATCTTCAGTCGCCTCTGTGGGTTAGCACCCGTGCTTAGTAACGACACGTACCCATTCGCAGAGACTCGCACAAGTACAAGCACGCTACCACCCTGCCACCGAAGCCGAAGTAGCATAGAGATTGCGGAATAGCAATCATTTAAGCGGCTCTGACCGCATGCTTCAAAATCATACACCGTCAGTAATTTCACATGATTTCCAATGCATTGGAATAGGGTGAAACGGGGCAGCAGAAAAATTTGTCTTACTAGCAATATGGAGTCACCAGCTGAATTAGATAACTCAAGAATGCCACACTGGCGAAATCAAATGGGCACTGGTAATTTCAACAGACAGAGGAACCGTCATCTAAAAATGTTTGCATAAGTAATGCTAACTCACCTCGCCGGCGACCAACAGGCGAAACGTCTCGCTCAGCAGCACTGCGGTCTGGTGACAACCGTGACCTGGACTCCCTGCGACTTTTCCCGGAGCGACCTGCCGAGTCAGGCGACAGACTGTCTCTGCGCGCCTTGTGACCCGAGCCGTCCTCTGGCTGCAGCGACGGCTGCGACCCGCGACGCCCCGAAGGCGGCGGAAGTGACTCGTCTATGGCGGTGCTCTGACGCTGCAGACGCGGCGACCGCGAGTCTCGCCGGCAAATCACCTTTAAAGACATAGACTGCTGGCGTTTAGATTTCTTGTACTTTAAATGGAATCCTATTATTAAGATCGACCGACAGACGGTAAACAAACAGACATTTGGTAAAACAAAAAACACTTTTTTGGGTTCCTGGGACCTCAAAACGGGTAAATGCACTAAAATCGCGATATCAAACATTTTGACCATCACAAAATGCTTTCCTTATACTATTATTTATATTTATATACAGTGGCGGAGAAAAACTTAAGACACCAAATTTTTTCTTGTAATTTTCATATTTGCCCTATATAATGAGATCTGTATGGCATGGTAGTTGGATAGTTGATTGCCCTCTAAGAGCTGTATAGATCGATATTATTTTGGTTCTTGATCAATTCACCTCTTTGCTGATATTAATGTTTTTCAAAAGTGCAAGGGGAGAAAAACATAAGGACGCGAGCATTTAAGGTTCATTTTCTTCTGGATAGAGAGTTTTATTGTGAAAATAACACTATAATTCAGCTAAAACATCAATACTATATCTGCTATGGCCGTTGTTTTGCCGGATTGTCTTGCACCTAGTTTGCATAGAGTCGAATAACTTGCAGCAAATTGAAATAGGTAGCGATTGCCATGTCTTCTTCGCCTCCTCTCATAGAAGGTCCTTGTTTTTATGCAGCGCCTTTGGTAGTTGATTTTTTCAGTGGCTCCGAAGATTTTCAATGTGGTTCAGGTCGGGAGACTGAGCAGGCCACGGCATGGCAAATACATTGTTCTCCGCGAACCACTGTTTTATAATCTTTGGTGAATACTTTGGGTCTTTCTACTGTTGGAACACCCATCATATTGGCATGTCGTCTTCCACAAAAGGAGCATTACATTTTCCAATCATTTTCCAATCATCTCCGCTATTTTTCTTCTAGAATGCCCTCGTTCCCGAAGTTTATGGGTCACCTTCTTCTCCTCAGCTTTGCAATTTCTCCCATTAGACATTTTTCTTCATTCAGCAACAACAGACTCCTACTTATTCAAATTAAAGATAAAGAACTAAAAATCACTGTTTTTGGTTCAAAATATTAACATAAATGCTCGTGTCCCTATGTTTTTCTCCCCTTGCATTTTCGAAAAAAATTCAAATCTACAAAGAGGTGAATTGATCAAGAACCAAAATAATATCGAGCTATACAGCTCTTAGAGGGCAATCAACTATCCAACTGCCATGCCATTCAGATCTCATTATATAGGGCCAATATGAAAATTACAAGAAAAAATTTGGTGTCCTTAAGTTTTTCTCAAATTTCGGAAATTTGAATTTTTCTTTTTATAGAAATCGATTAAAATGTTTGTACGACGCCGTTTTTTAATTTTAGTTTGTTTGTTTGTGATTTTACTCTATGATCATTGATCAATTTTAACTATGGCATAGAGTAAAAGAAAAATTTCCGTCAATGTCATTTGCATTCTGCAATGAGAGGTCGGTAGAAACGCCGCCTAAGCCTTGAATGTCTGCTACCACGTCACCGTTTTTGTAAATAGGCCTAGCCGGTCGGTGGAATAGGCGACTAAGATCCGGGGAAAGTAGATCTACGTGAGATAGCCCACAAGGATAGTACTTTACTGGCGTAATAACGTACGGTACTGTTATGCGACAACTAAAACGCTATGTACAACCGTATAGAAACGATCCTATTAAAAATATAGGTATAAAAATGGTTGATGTTCACCGTAGCAGCAGCGTAGCCAGATTTTTGGGGGGTCCAGTTTTCATGCAACATCAATACATAAAGTTTGCCCGCTTACGATAGGTATTCGACCGGGTGGTGTTTCATTCGGCGCTCCCCCCCCCATATTTTCGTAAAATAGTAGAAAAAGAAGAAACTTTGATTGATTGAGGAAATTTGATTTTGTATACGATAACTTTATTATTAATAAAACTGGAAACAGGGGGACCGGAGTCTCACCGAGGAATTTTTAAAATAAATATCTGAAAAATTTGCTGTTTTGCTCAAATTTTGGGGGGGGGGGTCCGGACCCAGCTGACCTCCCCCCCCCCCATCTTAGCTACGCCACCGCAGGCAAGTAGGCAAGTGAATTGTGTTAAAAACGTACCTACAGTACCTAGGTCATTCTATTGGTTCATGAAGTTTTAAACATACAATACAATAGGATTAGGCTGCGCTATTTCAACTATTAGGTGGGGATTCCACCGACCTCCCATTGCAGAATGCAAATGACATTGACGGAAATGTTTGTTTTCCTCTATGCCATAGTTAAAACTGATCAATGATCATACAGTAAAATCACAAACAAACTAAAATTAAAAAATGGCGTCATGGGATATGTTAAGTACAAACATTTTAATAGATTTCTATAAAAAGAAAAATGCAAATTTCCGTCAATGTCATTTGCATTCTGCAATGCGAGGTCGGTGAAAACCCCGCCTAAGTCTTGAATGTCTGCTACCACGTCACCGTTTTTGTATTTAGCCCTAGCCGGTCGGTGGAATCCCCGCCATACTAGATTACAATGCACAATGTTTGCGCCAATACCGTACGGTAGGTTGTAGTAAAACTATGCTGAGTTGAGCCATAAAATTAAAACACAGTAGAAAAGGCAGTTGACTTCAGTACGCCTCAGTCAACTTATCGTGATTTTTTTGCTCTGACGTTTAGCTCAACTTAGCGTTGTTTTACAATACGTATTTTGGGACAAACAATAACATTCAGCTGAAACATACTCGAATATTATTAGTATGTAAAGTGTGACGGTGGCGAGGGGAGTAGACCAATATTTCGGGCTGAGATATTTTGCAATCTTTATTAGTCTAGATTATTTTCGCTGACGCATATATTTGGCTAAAAGATAGCCGAGGTTTTAAAAATCGAATACATTCTTCTGTTATACCTGTGTCGTCGAGTCGCGTCTTGTTGATATGAGCGGAGTGGGCGTGGTCCCTCGAACGGGAGAGGTAGACTCCAACACCGGCACTTGGACCTGAATAGGTCTTTCGTTGGGGGAGGTCGCGGGGGGCGACACCGCGGAGCTCATGATGATGGTGGGAGGCTGCATCGTCTGCAGACTAGAGTCCGCCGTCGTCACTTGCTGCGGCAGCGCAGAGTCGCTTGCCGTGGACGACGTGCTGGGCCGCTTAGCATCAGACTGCCGGCGACGATGGTGGTGACACGTATGCTGCCTCTGGAACTGAAAGCAAATTAGTAAGGACATTTACATTGATCGAACAAGTCAACTATACAAGGAGATGAGTTATTGAGCAATAAATAGTCGTCAAACTGAGTTTGACAGTTCTTGATAACCAAGGGATGAAGGGGAACAACTCGACACCAAAACGAAGGATTTTTAATGATTTCAGTTACTCGTATGTTGATGACTATTTAAGACTATTTAAGACTATTTGTTCAATCACTTGCTATTAATCAAGATGTGCCACTAGGAGTGCGAAAAGTTCCTGGACACTACAACCCTTAAATTTGTTGGGTTGCTGTGCCCTTGATGAGCCACTAAGGGTTTACACATGAGGACTAGAGAATCAGAAAATGCTCATTCTCTATCTGGGCATTGGGACGTTGTCTGCAGCTGCAACAGTCGAGTTGCTGCTAAGAAACGGAAACTAGCATACTTCGGCCAAGTAATGAGGAGCGAAAAGTATCGCCTTCTGCATGTTATAATTCAAGGGAAGAAGGACAGAGGGCTCCCGGCAGAAGAACATTGAAAAGCCTGAGGCAGTGGTTTGGCAAGGGCGCGACAACCTTTTCAAAGTAGCAGTCCCCAAGGTACAAATTGCCATGATGATCGTCAATCTTCGTTAGAAGAGGCATTTAAAGAAGAAGTGAGTAATTTACCTAACATGCCCGACAGCCTCGTGAAGGTATAAGGTTAGAAAAAGAAGAGTTATTTCAATAAAATCAGTTTAAATATTTATTTGTTATTTTTGTATTAATGGCATAGACAAACAGTGCGCAGCCTTCTAGTTCATACCGACAAAGGAACTTATTGTAAACAGAAACATCGAATTCAAACATGGACATCTCCCTAGAGATTTTATCAATATTTCGACGCAAAAATAGGGAATACCTTCACGATAAGTAGGCCTAGACTAACCAGACTTAAGGAAGTGAAGTAAGACCATGTTCTTCATTGAGTTGCGAAGTCTTCAGGTACCCAGATGCTACGCTGGACGAGAAATAAATTCGATACCAGTGACAGGAGTAGTATAGAAAGGGGGTTTCTGGCGCTTACCCCACCCCCCGTCGAGCTACCCCACC
The DNA here is from genome assembly GCA_963971405.1 of Psococerastis gibbosa. Classification (NCBI taxonomy): domain Eukaryota; kingdom Metazoa; phylum Arthropoda; class Insecta; order Psocodea; family Psocidae; genus Psococerastis; species Psococerastis gibbosa. The sequence goes on along the minus strand of CAXART010000024.1, from coordinate 6,173 downwards.
CCCCGTCGTGCTACCCCTCGTGGGTGGTCTGATTTTTTTTTTTTTTTTTTTTTTTTTTTTCCACCCCCCGTCATGCTACCCCTCGTGGGTGGTCTAATTTTTTTTTATTAATTAATTATTATTAATTTATATTATAATTATAATTATTATTATATTATTATTAATTATATTATAATTTATATTAATTAATATTATTAATAATTTTTTAATTTTTTTTTTTTTTTTTTTTTTTTTTTTTTTTTTTTTTTTTTTTTTTTTTTTTTTTATGGTGTTAATTGAATTAAAACATTTCTTTCTTCTTCTTCTTTCTTCTTCGTGGGTGGTCTTTGTACCCCGCCGTGCTTATCCCGTTGTCTATCTATCTCTGTACCAGGTGGGTGGTCTATGACGCACCCCCCCCCCCCCCCCCTCCCCGTAGTACAGCGTACATCTAGAATGTTCCAAATGTGTCGTTACAAAAGGCATCGCCTTGGGTTGAGGAGCTTAGTTGAAGCCAAACCTTCATTCAAGACTCAAGTAATACCACTTTATAAGTAAAATTGTATAATCTTACAACATGACATCTCTATTCAATAAAGTTAATGCCATCAACCAAGTAGCCGGGCCTACCATATCAATGCGAAAACTAGTGATTGGAGTTAAATACCTAATATTGAAAATAGTGCAAATCGAAAAAACAGAATATGGACCAGCTGTAAAAGTCATATTGCGAGGATTGGAAAAAGAAGTCGTGGAATGTTTTGTGCCTCAACAATATCTGCCAGCCTTTCAACAAAGTGAAGTTACTCCAGGAGCTGAGATGTATCTTATCGTTTCAAGCCATCGGGGAAAAAATAGTGTCAACCTACAGATCATAGAATGAATATTTCATGATGTATTATTATTGTAAACTACAGAAATAATGTAAATATATGAATAATTTCTATATATATTTTGTTCTTGTTTTATTAATTTCATAACTAGTTTTAAGCTTACAGTTAGATGATGATGAGTATTAAAAACTAATGTTTGAAAGAAACAAGCTATTGCTTCAGTCATAATCGAGTACTTGAACGGTGAAGGGTTATCATAATCATAGACTATGAAATGATGTAAATCAAATAATTAAACGAGTACATTAGCTAATTTTAATAAATCTATCCGAAGCATAGGTTTATGGGAAGTATTGATTTGGTAAATAGTTAACCGTGTGCAGGTTCAAACCTGTTGTGAATCACCAGGTGCATATAACTCTGTACAGCCGTCTAATGGTTCAGACAAACAACACATTAATAAATCTACCCCTCGCGGACAGTCCATTGTAAGCTAATGTGATTTTTGTTTTCGTAAATCTATCCAACACTTATATTGAAGGGAAGTATTGATTTGGTAAACAGAGTGCAGGTTCAAACCTGTTGTGAATCACCAGGTGCATATAACTCTGTACAGCCGTCTAATGGTTCAAACAAACAAGCCATTAATAAATCTACCCCTCGCTGACAGTCCATTGTAAGCTAAAGTGATTTTTGTTTTCGTAAATCTATCCAACACTTAGGTTGAAGGGAAGTATTGATTTGGTAAACAAATAACAGGGTGCAGGTTCAAACCTGTTGTGAATCACCAGGTGCATATACTCTGTACAGCCATCTAATGGTTCAAACAAACAAGCCATTAATAAATCTACCCCTCGCTGACAGTCCATTGTAAGCTAAAGTGATTTTTGTTTTCGTAGATCTATCCAACACTTAGGTTGAAGGGAAGTATTGATTTGGTAAACAGAGTGCAGGTTCAAACCTGTTGTGAATCACCAGGTGCATATAACTCTGTACAGCCGTCTAATGGTTCAAACAAACAAGCCATTAATAAATCTACCCCTCGCGGACAGTCCATTGTAAGCTAAAGTGATTTTTGTTTTCGTAAATCTATCCAACACTTAGGTTGAAGGGAAGTATTGATTTGGTAAACAAATAACAGGGTGCAGGTTCAAACCTGTTGTGAATCACCAGGTGCATATAACTCTGTACAGCCGTCTTATGGCTCAAACAAACAAGCCATTGATAAGTCTACCCCTCGCTGACAGTCCATTGTAAGCTAAAGTGATTTTTGTTTTTGCATTAGTTGCAATCGATCGTTAGAAAATGAATGGTGTCTTAACAACATATTATCCGCTTCGTGATGGACAATCTATCCCTGTACCCTTACCATCTATCCTTAGTGGGTGGTCGTCGCTACAAAAGGCATCGCCTTGGGTTGAGGAGCTTAGTTGAAACCGAACCTTCATTCGCGTAGTACCACTTCATTGTAGTGAATTTGTGTAATCGTACAGCATGGAATCGAAGAAAAGGAAACTGAACGCGAGGGAATATGTGTGTAGAATATGTGCTGTGAGTTTCACACTAAATTGTCATTTGAAAAGGCATGCTATAAACAAACATGGAGTTAGTATTATACCGTGCAAAAAATGTAAAGCTACATTCACATGCAGAGAGGACCTATCTCATCATATATTGCAGCGGCATACATCAGCTAATCGCGGGAAGGAAACTGAACAAATCACCCCAAAACTGACATCTGCTGGGAATGGAGAGGACTGCAAGGCATGCGGGGGCAAAATCAACAACTCCAGTCCACTTACAGTTCTGTGTAAAGAATGTTCATCTATCTTTTCGTGTAAGTATGAGAATCCTGTATCTGTTAAAACCCTTGAGTGTAAATATATTTGTGAATTCTGTTCGGTCCCTTTTGCTCGGAAGTATAGTTTGAAAGTCCACATATTAAGCATACATATTATTAATTGTTTGAATTGCAAGAAATTGTTTATGAGGGAAGATTTTACTAATCATAAGAATAATTGCACAATTATGAGCGGGGGAGCACTATCCAACGAGGAGAACTTTTTATGCAAAACATCTATAGCTCTAGATGGTGTAGTAAAACAATACAATTATAAAAACATAACCATACATGATCCCGTTGTATATTTAAATAATATGGAAGGTGAGGTTGATTCTATTACAACTGAAAACATTAAACTTTTTAATGCAATTAAATGGTATGTAGCCTTACACATTAAATTTGAACGCGGACCCGACAATAATAAAAACTATACTGAAGCATGGTTTCATGCTAAAAACGAACAACTTTTCCTCACTGATGACTCCACAATAAAATATCAACAAATGATTGAACAAATTTTAGTAAAAATAGATAAATTTCAAGCAATGGGAAGCGGGTGGGTGTTGAAATCTTTAAAACGTTTTGTTATTTTTATTGCTGAATATAATCCATGCAGTGGTAGTAGTTACATCCCTTTACCCAAAAAAATCTATAACACTAAAGCAGTAATCAATATTAAAAATGACGATCTCAAATGTTTTATATGGTCAATTTTAGCATACTTACATCCAGTAAGTCGGGATGCTCAGCGGGTTTATAATTATAAAAAGTATGAAAAAGAGTTAGATATGAGTGGTATAACTTACCCAGTATCTTTGCAAGTCATTTCAAAATTTGAAAAAAATAATAATATTGGAGTAAATGTGTTTGGTTATGATCACAGACTGTACCCATTATATTTATCACAAAGTCACCATTATAATAAGCAGGTGGATCTGCTTTACATAACGGAAGACGAAAATTCACATTATTGTCTTATTAAAAATTTCAACAAACTTAATTTCTCAATCACTAAACATAAGGAACAAAAGTTTTATTGTCGTTGGTGCATACACGCCTTTAGTAGTGCTGAACGCTTACATGAACATAAGCCACTCTGCTCAAGACATGATCCTCAAAAAACCACATTTCCAATTAAGGAGAAAAGCACTATGAAATTTGATAAGGCACAATATATGATCCCTGTAGCATATAGAATATATGCCGATTTCGAGAGCATTCTCAGTCCCGTTGAAGGGACTATTTGTAACACTGAAAAATTATCTGCACATATACCATCAGGGTTTTGTTATGTTGTTGTAGATATCAATGGGAATAAGTTTAAAGAACCGGTAGTTTACAGGGGAGCCAATGCTGTTGATGTGTTTTTGAAATCGTTATTAAATGTTAAGGATGAAATTTTAAACATTTATAAAAATATTAAAGCAGTAATTATGACTGATAAGGATAGAGAAAATTTTAAAAACTCTGTCATTTGTAATGTTTGTCAAAAACCACTAGGAAATGATCGTGTAATAGACCACTGTCATATAACGGGAAAATATAGACAAGCATTACATAATGTTTGTAATATGAGCAATTTTCGAACTCCAAAACATATCCCCGTTTTTATGCATAACTTAAAACGTTATGATGGTCATCTTATCATGGAAGGGGTTGGGAAACTAAAAAATATGAAAATTACTTGTATAGCTAAAACTATGGAGGAATATATAGCCTTTAGTATTGGAGAGTTACGCTTTTTAGACACTTATCAATTTATGGCCTCCTCTTTAGATTCATTAGTTAAAAATCTTGTTGATGCGGATAAAAATAAATTTAAAATTATGAAAACATGTTTTGTGGGTGAAAAATTAGACTTGATGTTGAGGAAGGGTGTCTTCCCCTATGAATATATAACGCACGAATCAAAATTTAATGAGGAACACTTACCTCCAATTGATGCATTTTTTAGTCAATTAACTCAAGAGGGGATTTCACAAGAAAAATATGAACATGCTCAAAAGGTGTGGAATGCTTTTAGTATAAAGAATTTAGGAGAATACCAAGACTTGTATGTATTAACAGACACCCTTCTCCTTTGCGATGTTTTTGAAGCCTTTAGAGCCTTATGTTTTGAAAACGATAACCTCGAAATTTGTCACATGTACACAGCACCAGGGCTAGCTCTTCAGAGCTGTCTGAAAATGACAGGAGTAGAACTTGAGCTATTGAGCGAACCTGATATGTATTTGTTTTGTGAGGCTGGGATTCGCGGGGGTATAAGTATGATTTCAAAAAGATTTGCGGAAAGCAACAATAAATACTTAAAAAAATTTGACTCAAATAAGCCATCCAAATTTATAGTATATTGGGATTGCACTAACTTATACGGACATGCGATGCGTCAATTTTTACCTATTAGTGGGTTTCGCTGGATGGAGGAGGAAGAAATCAAAAACTTTAATGTAATGCTCGCACCTGATGAGGGCGATGATGGGTTCATATTACAGGTGGACATGGAATATCCACAAAAATTACATGATTTACATAATGAATACCCACTAGCAGCTGAACATTGTGTTGTAACATCAGACATGATTTCCCCCTATTGTAAGGAATTTCTCGCTGAAAATGATATATCTTTAACATCCAACATCTCAAAGCTTATTCCCAACTTAAACGATAAACACAACTATATAATACATTATCGAAATTTGAAGCAATGTTTAGAATTGGGATTAAAATTAAAATGTATACATAAAATTTTAGCTTTTAAGCAAAGCGCTTGGATGCGACCCTTTATCGATTTTAACACAGAAAAACGGAAATTAGCTTGTAATGATTTCGAGAAGGATTTTTATAAATTGAAAATTAATAGTATGTATGGGAAGACAATGGAGAATGTTAGAAATCACGCAAAATTAGAGTTAGTTAACACTGCCAAACGAGCTCGTAAACTTATCTCATCCCCTGCATTTAAAGATTTTAAGATTTTTTCAAACGATTTAATAGCAGTCCGGTCAAAAAAAACTAATATTTTGCTAAACAAGCCAATATTTATTGGCCTAACCGTTCTCGAACTATCCAAGGTAGTTATGTATGAATTTCATTATAACTTTGTAAAACAAATGTATGGTGATAAAGCTGCACTGATTTTAACAGATACAGATTCGCTCGTTTATGAGGTTGAGAGTGATGATTTGTACACTGATTTAAAACCATATCCCCATTTATTTGATAACTCAGTATATCCTCCGAACCATCTCTTATACAATATTGAAAATAAAAAGAAAGTGGGAACGTTCAAAGATGAAAATGCTCAATCTCACATTTTACAATGTGTTGCTTTACGCCCAAAATTGTATTCCCTTTTAGAGGAGGGAAAGGAGAAGAAAGTGGGCAAAGGTATAGTTCGTTCAACCCTTAAACATCATATTAACCATCAAGACTATTACAATACCTTATTTAAGCCTTGCATAGCAAAAGACTCACGTAAACCAATGTTCCGTATTCAAAGTAGAGATCATAAGCTTTTT
>CAXART010000023.1:0-14119 GCA_963971405.1 Psococerastis gibbosa | reverse complement strand
GAATTTCCGTGTTGTCGTAAATAATCATCCATTGTTTTAGTTTACGATCGAGAATTGGATTCTCGATTTAAAACGGTTCAGCATGCTAAATACCGGATATATGTATATATATATGTATATAAGGAAGGAGCTAGTAGTAGTATGGTTGGACACAGTCCCAGGCCACGGTGTGGGCCCATAGGACAGGGGACCTCCTGATTATAGTGGATTCCGAACCACTTGGGAAACACAGTGAAGTCACACGATTAGTTCGGAGGTGACCAGGACAAGTCCTACCATGTTTCCCTACCGGAACTGTGCACACTACCAAGTTATCTGCATCTTTGAACCTGCTCTGGTCCGCTGGATTCAACTTGGTAAGGCGGCCGGCTAGGAAGGAGCTAACGCAACGATTGAAGATAACATGTGAAGTTTAATATCAGCCTGCATGCAGGTTTATTGAAAAGATATGAAATATGCTACGTCCATTCATCATGTATGCATTTATTAATCAAATTTCGTATGTAGGCTAGTAACGGTATTCAACGTAGGTCGTAGACCTATACATCTAATCGTAATAACATTTAAGACTGTACAGAGCGAATGGAAATGTTGAACATTTACATACCTGGTTCTACAGCAACAGGCGTAATAGCTCGCTGCTGTTTTTCAATGTGTTCAACAGAGTGTACTGAAATATCTTTAAAAATAGACAAGGGCTTTTCTCTTTCCATTGCCTTCTGAGGCCTAGCAATGGTAAGCTTTGACATCATTGTACCACTTAACGTAGAGCTCCCAGCCTCCAGCTCCGACACTGTCTTCGTTCTTCCAAATGTAACTGGAACATTAGCAGCTTGAGGGGCACTGCCTGCTTTAGCAAAGAAATCTGCCACAATTTTTGGAGTGCCGTCAATTTCACAAGGACTTTGTATTTTTTGTGAAATTTGATTGCCCTCCTTTGAGATGGAATAGGCTTCTTGGGCTTTTGTCAGCATTTGAAATATATCAACACCATCACCACCTTTTGGGGCTATAACTCGAGGATTACTAGGGTGCGTTGACTTAGCCATGAGTTTACTTATAAGTTTGGAAAGTCGAATACACTCACTTTTATCAAAAAACCAAATGCCCAAAATGGCTCCTTTGCTGTTTCTGTACAGCAAGAAAGGTACTTGCAGCTCTATATCCACCTGGGGAGTTATCGATTCGACAAGATTGTCTTTGTTTAGACGATTTAAAACAACAATGTTATAGAATGGTTCACCAGACCGCGAATACACAAATAGAGATCCCTCAATATTCGTTTTCTTCCAAGAGTTTTCTTCAAAATCATAAAGGGCTACATACTTCGCAACGTCTAAGATTTTGTTAACATATGGATCAAGCCTTTTTATTGCTCCTTCATTTAAAGAGGCTTGAATAGGTGCTTCTGCCATTTTATTTATTTTTTTTTTAAATCAACGATGTATCTTTTTGTTGTTGTGATGTTGTCATTTTTATTTCTGCTGCCACGAGAATTTAATTTTCCCACTAAAATTCAAAAACAATGGAAAATGGGGTATACAGGCATTTTTTTTGCCGTATTTAGAATGAAACTAGATTTTATTTTACATATAAATTGATATAAATTTCTTTTAAATTTATTCTTACTTGGGAGTAAAATTCATTTATAAATTTTGCTTTTAAGGCAGGGGCGGCCATATTTGAACGTCACCGTTCCCACCACCATAGTAAACAAAAACGGAAAACATAATATAATCGTGTTTCTTTTTACTTGGTTTTCCTAATTTTACATGGCAACTGCGAAAACTAATTATAAGTACTGTGCTGTGCCTAACTGTACAAATACGACATTCAGTACGCCACAAAAACTGTTTTTGCATATGCCTAATGATGGAAAAAGGCGAAGAGCATGGATCCAAGCCGCAAGACGCGATGAGGCTGTCAGTCCGAAGTCAACTCTGTTTTTTTGTGAAGACCATTTCGAGGTAGGTTTGCGTTGATTTCTACTCTTTTTTCCAATGAAATTAGTATTCAGCCGTAATTTGCAGGCAGGTAATTTCTCCGACTGATGTGGGGTCTATGATGCATGACTACATAAACAATATACGTATTATGGTAGGGCTATTCTGTGGAGGAGACTTCATATTGACTTATTGATTATTGCTAGGTTATGAAATTTAAATGTTGCGGCCTTACAAGATTCAATCACTTTCTTCTGTCACTCTTAGCATAAGCGTAGATTTCTTTCGCTCACTAAATAGTGTAGCTCCCTAGCTCCTTCGATTTTTGCCGATACTGACACAGTTACAGTATATAACTGCGCAGCTCATTGTTGATTTGGACTTTATATTTTTAGTCGGTTACTGGCCAATCAGTGCTCGGTTCATTTACAGCATTTATATGGACCAGAGACCCACCGACCGCTTTCAACAAGCTGTCATTAATTATTAAAGTAGTAAAGTGGTTGTACTTCATTTTATATTAGATTGAACTTACTGACGTGTTTTTTTCTGTACCAGTTGGAAGAATGCATTGAAAATTTAACTTATGTTAAATTAATGCACGGGCGAATGACTATAAAAAAAAACAGCGATGCCAACTAAATTTGAATGCCAGGGCAGGCGCATCAACAAGTTTTTGGAGCCGACAAGACTTTTACTAGTGAAGAGGCGAAGGAAAGAACTTATAGCTTCGGCCGTAAATGCGCAAGTAGAAGCTCAAGCAGGGCCAAGTAATGACAATCAAAGCTGCGAAGATAGTTTGCCTATTATTGAAGACCATGATAGCAATCGTAAGTAGAGTTTTCTATCATGTTGTTATGTTGCCTTCGCCTGGCAATCAGCATCTTCGCTGTCGATGATCATGCGGTAAACTTCCCGAGATATGTGCAATTTAATTGTAGGGCATTTCTCCACTAACACATGAGGTTTAACACAGTCGACACAGTCATCGCCGTCCGCATCTTTTTTTCTTGCGGGAGGCAGACTGGGTGAGCCGAAATCTCTAAAATTCCATCAAGGCTCTTTACTATCATCATCATCATATCAATATTATAAAATTGCGCGCAGGAGGCTTCCCCTGGGGAAAAAGTATGTGAAATGCGGCACGCCAGAATTAGTAGCGTTCACGAATTTTGATAGCAGTCGAGATTTTACAGTCTAATACTTATTTATAAAACTCCAAGCTCCGCCAGACAGCGACATGTTGCTCTCGTTCTAGGCGGGGGGCAGCTGGTCTCCCCTGCCCTCTCCTGTGGACGCCCATGGACATAATGTGTATTTAAACTGCGTTTATTTTTTACATTTTCCTGGTTTATGGTGACCCCATGTAAACACAGGAATTACGGAGTATTAATGTAGTTTATGTAAAAATACCAATGTGCGACACATGACGGTTTCTCTAAAAATAATAAAAATCTATATCTGAAAATATTGTATAGTAGACGTTCCGTGTAATGTGTGAGCCACTGTGAATCTTATATTGTGTTTTAAAATTTACTGTATACCTGTACATGGTTTTTTTTTGTTTCAGTTTTTTCAAATGACAAGTGCACGCAAACTATGCAGGCAGCTGCCGTAACTAGCCGAGCTGTGCAAGTGACGCCACAGTACACGACTGTCAGTTGCTCGCCAATTAAATCTGCAACTACCAGTCGCGGTACTACAAAAACCCCGGAGAAACTGGAGAGGGGGTCCGGCCGCAAATTTTCGGCCTGTAGTTTTCTAAATTCAAGCAGTGAAGATAGTGATGACAGCGATTTCGCAATTGACGATGTCGTCGAGCTGAAGGAGCTGTCTGCTCGCAGGATGAAGTTAATAATTCAGGCTAGGCCAAAGAAATATTTAGGCATTCCTGCGAGCTGCATTTTCGTGTTTGAAATGCTGACAAAAGATGCCCCCTGCCGCAATGTGGCGATAGTCTTGCAGCGAATAAAACTCTGCAGGACCTTCGATGAAATAGGGGACGACTTCGGAATTACCCAACAGCACGCCAGTACTGTTTTTAAGCAGACATTGCCTTACGTCCATTCAAACCTGAAGTCGCTTATACATTGGCCCCCTAAACCTACAATACTTGCCAACTTACCAATTGCATTTAGGGCCAATTACCGGGAAGTAGTGTGCATATTGGACGCATTCGAAATTGAAATCCAAAAGCCAAGCAATCCCATCCTGCAGTCAGCCACTTGGTCGCAATATAAAAAATGCAATACAATTAAGTACATAGTGGGTGTTACTCCCGATGGACTAGTCTCATGGTGTTCGAAGGGATATGGAGGTCGGACTGAAGACACGCACATAGTGACCGAGTCTGATTTTCTACATCACCTTCCGATGGACAGTTTAGTCATGACTGATCGTGGGTTCAAAACACTTGAACCATTCCTTTTGAGAAAAAATTGTCGGCTTGTGCGACCGCCAAGTGTTTTTCTTACAAGTGGTACAGTCATGACTAAGAAAGAAGTCATAGAGACGAAGCAAATAGCTGCCCTCCGTATACACGTTGAGCGAGTTATAGAGCGCATTCGCGAGGAGAAGTTGTTGTCTATGCATTCGTGTGTGAATTTAAAATTTTTGCCTATGCTGGATATGGCAGTGGAATGTGCATTAGGGCTTGTAAATTTACAGGGAAAATTAATTAAGTAACATTACGACTTTGATTTGATTATCACAAGATTTACTAAATTCTGTGTTAAGGCCGGAAGAACCGGCACACACGAAACACTCTTGTGTTCCAAAAAATGGCGACTATGAACTTTTACTTATTAAATTATTTTTACTTTGACTGGACATCATCATGAAATCGTTGATTTGCCGTAAAAAGTGTAGATTACCATTATCGTATATAATAATACAGGCTTTCAGTGATATTTTAATTCATTCCTCTGCGACCAATATTAACTGAGATATGAATTACATAAGGTTTCAATCGGCCGCTATCTTGTAACTAAATAGTGGATTTAGCTGGTTAAAGAACTCGATCAAGACATTTTTGAAGTTCATCAAAATCGGATAATATTTACGGAAGTTGGAGTGTTTCCTAAAATCGATATACATACATAAACACATACTGTACATACGTATATACAGTATATATGTATAAAGCTGGCCATTGACAAGGCCTCCAAACGGACTCGCGCCAAGCCAAATGGCGTGTCCTGTTCCATTTGGCGTTAGCGCCATTTAGAGGGGTCATTCACGACTACGCTGAACCAGTCGCTTTAAATCTTTCAAATTGTACAGTGTAAAAGTACCTCTTCCATATCGTAACACTATACAATTTGAAATATTTGGAGCTACTGGTTCAGCGTAGTCATGAATGACCCCTCTAAATGGCGCTAACGCAAAATGGAACATGACGCGCCATTTGGCTTGCGCGATTCCATTTGGAGCCCTCGTGTATGGCCAGCTTAACATTTTGAAAAGAGGGTGGTTTTAGGCTCAGGGGGTCATGAAATGAAAAGTCGTGAAGAAATTTTCCGAGAGTCGAACATTGGTAGATGGTAGATCTCAATAGGTACATGAATCTGCCTTTAAGCTGAAAATATAAAGGTGTTTTGTTCAGCTGCTATTTATCCGCCCCTGGGTCCAGTGCAATTTGTTTTGAATTATGGCGGTTGGCTGTTGCTGTGCAGGAGAATCCGGGCTAATAGGCCGTGGTCGATTTGAAAGTATGCTTCCAAACGTTTCGTCAACAACAACAGTGGCACTATGTACTACACTTCTAAGATTGTATCGTGGGGGTACCGTAGGAACTGACTGACAGACTGGTGCAGGTATGGATCGGCGCGCAAGCGCTCTCGTGTCTGCTTGGCTAGTTGGCGTCATTCTCTGTTTTGTTGTTTTATTTACTTTTAACCTACCCCCGACTACATAGGAAAGCCATAGAAATCTATAAACATCCGCAAAACTTTAATAGAACGGAAGAAGGATTAAAACACTACCGAGTCAATCAGACACGAGAGCGCCTGCGCACCAATTCAGACCTGCTCGGTGGGCCCTCTAACTGTAGCCTACGTCTTCAATTCCTTAGGGACACCTGAAAACTATGACACTACCTATAGAAGTATTGTTATACAGGGTGCCCCAGACCATCCGTCCACCTACTTTTTCTCGAAAACGAATGACGTCAGAGGTCTGATTTTTTTTTAAATCATTACAAAATGGGGGTTGATGCATTTCTGGAAATTAGTTTGGAATTTTTTGGGGACCTGGAAGGGGGGTTTGGGGGGTCCGTATGCTGTTCCTCGAAATAATGAGAACAATTTTTTGTTTGTCATTGTTAAGTTGAAGTCATGAGCTTTCATTTGAGATGTCACTTGCCATGCTTCGGGTGACCTATTCCCAACCTCCCCCCCTCCCCATTGAGGCGCAGGTTCAGGCACTAACATTTGTGTATCATTGTCAAGCTGAAGTCATGAGCTTTTATTTGAGGTGTCACTTGCCATGCTTTAGGTGACCCATTCCCACCCTTCGCCCCTCTCCCCGTTCAAGCGCAGGTTCAGGTACGATTTGTATAGTTAACTTGACATTTCTTGTAATAAGCTTTCATTTAAGGTACAACATGCCATATGATATTTTAGAGAAATTTAATCTCAAACTTTAGCTGTTTACTGTACCTGAACTGAAAAACTCAGGTACACCAAGGTAAGATTATCAAGTACTCCTATTTTTTCTTTACCAGAAAATTTGATTTAGACTTTTAGCATTCAGCACACTAATAGCCCACAGGTACCCAATGTTTGACTTTTAAAGACCTCCTGTACCTGAACCTGTAGGGATACAATCAAAATTTTTGCAAATTATGAATGAACACTTTATAAGCCTTCAACTGATGTACAATTTGACATACCTTTACATTTGATTATTCCGAGGAACAGCATACGGACCCCCCAAACCCCCCCTTCCAGGTCCCCAAAAAATTCCAAACTAATTTCCAGAAATGCATCAACCCCCACTTTGTAATGATAAAAAAAAATTCAGACCTCTGACGTCATTTGTTTTCGAGAAAAAGTAGGTGGTCGGATGGTCTGGGGCACCCTGTATATGCAGCCTCACCGTATTTTCTTACGGAACATTGCCTATAAAATTAGTTTATATTGTAGCTTATAACAAGAATGGTTTTTTCCATTTATTGCATATTTACTGTGATATACTGTACCCCTGAATAAAAAACTACTTCTAGTACTAAGTGGTCTCCATTTTTTGCTTGATATGCAATTCCTCATGAAATATCTAACTTGCAACAATAAACGAAGCGTCATAAAGCAGAAACAATGTTCCTCTTCATTCTGATATGTAGTATGTGACCATGATTCACACCAATTGGCCACAGTTTTGAAACTCCTTCAACGTGACGCCCCCAGAGACCATTATTTTTTTTACAAATGAAGTTTCAAAACTGTGGCCGATCTGTGTCAGTGACGGCAGCATATTGTGCATCAAAGCGTGGAGAATTATTTCCTCCAGTTAATGACACTTTATTTCTTTGTTCTCATTGAACAGGTGTTGTAAAACTGGTTCCGCAAGCACCGGTTAGCAAGGCACATGCCCAGACTCTGGCCAATGGCAATCACAAACCCGGCCCTAGCGTGGACAATCCCATAGGCGGGGTTTCCACATACGTCAATGTTAAATATGGTGGTAGCAGACATTTTTAGTATGTCTTTAATGTCTGCTAAAACGTCAATACCACATTTACCATTGACATGTGGAAACCCCGCCATATAATGTGCTCCACAGTTTCCAGCTGATCGCACGATATATATTAGAATAGATCGATTGACTTATGGGAGAGAGCACTGGCTGAGTGAATTTGTGTAGGTGGCAGTAGACAAAAAAAATGGCGGCCCAGTTATAAGGATTTGAAAACCACGTCAAAACAATGTAAATAAATAAACAAAACAACTATTGGGATCACAAAGCATTTAACCATTATCAATCGAAGGTACAATCGCTGATTCCCCTCCGAAGCAAACTACAATCTGGGCCTAATGAACGATTCCCAAAACTGATGCGCTTGATGCAGAAGTTGACGCACGTAGGGCTCGTCATAGTCCACGATTATGAGGATTGCTTTTTGTGACTTTTCGAAATCCGGCGAAGCGCAACAAAATAATCCTCTTCGCCGTTTGGTCACTAGCATCTGCAGCTGCATTTGGGCTTTCAACTTCTCTGTTAATTCTGAGTGAGAATTGACGTAATGACTGATATTTTTGTATTTGGTGGGACACTTCACTTCAATCACATAATCTTCGCTCACACCATCTGGTGACGCAGCCAGCCAAGGGTGGGATGGCAAAAAGAACAGTCCCGTCTTACGCCACTTCAAATTGAATGTCTTTGCCAACAATCGGATAACTGGCTCCTCCAAGATGCGGCCCCTTTCCATAGCTTTTGTGTCCCTGACTTTGAGAACCCCAATTATTGAATTGACGAGCGATCCGTCGGGTGTTCTACAGTGGGCGGCTTCATGGATTTTCGAGGCGGTGATCCTACCGTACCTATAATAAAAATTGTCAAATTTACTGATTTGCAACAAATTAAATCTCAATTAAAGGATTGCAGAGCAATCCGGATATAAATGGCAGGCATATATCCATGACTTAAATTATGAAATGAAAAATCGTCTTTACTTCAGGCGAGCTTTAGCCCCGAAAGGCTACTCTTCCAGCGAACCTGCAACTTGTAACAAATTCATCCCCAAATTTGTGAGTCGTATGAACTATGGTCAAAACGTGAAACGCACCAATACATTGGCTGTCGCATAATGACGTTTCCATTTAGAACACAGTGCAATGTTCTTAATTTCTTCCCTCAACTGTCACCATTACTATGACATTTCAAATAGTCTACTGTTAACTTACTTGCGACCAATTACAGGAAAGCTGTCATTTGCCTTGAGTCATGGACCAAAGCTTGTAAGTTTTTGTTGGGCACTCAGAAACTCAGTGAAAACCCGGTTGCGCATTCATTTTTGTTTGTTTGTAAATTAATGACAGTGGCGCGACCCCAATGAATTTAACAAATTGATGTTTCCATTTCTAAACTTTTTTTATTTAACTTGCAACATTTCTTAACCCATTTACATGCTTTCATGTAACATATGAAGATGTAACTAACCTTAGCTCATGCCAAAGAGGATTGTCAGCCTGGCCTCTTGTGGCGACTTCTGCTTCCTCGCAAACTGAAGCCGTCATAACCCTCTGCACTAAACTCTCAAAATCTTCTGAATTATTTATCAGATAGTGCAGACTGAGCTGCTCCACGGTCGGTCTTTCCAGGAACTGTCTGTGGATCATGCTACTGTTATATGATCCACCAGACAGAACTTGTGCACGAAAGTCCACGTTGTCCGGCAACGGTATAGGTACCCTCCCAAAGTCAGCTAATGTGACGTGCGTGCCTCCTCTTCCAACAGAAGACAACGCAGGCTTCTTCCAGTAGCAAACAGTGGAAGTAGGAGATGGTTCTTCTGTCCTCCGCTGCAGCCACAGAAGAAATGCAACCGAATGCTTACAGCCACCTAAAATGAAAATAAAAAAGTTTAGATAAATGTTGTTGTTGATAGTAGCATATTATGCTAATGCTTGCCAATAGGTCTGTTCATCGATCACAGTTAAGTCAATTTAGTGGCACCACAAACACCTTTAAGTAGTACGCAATGGAAATGCGTTAGGAATGGCCATGGGCCGATGATACTCTTCAAACTTTCACATTGACATAATACAGTAGGTAAATAAATGACAAATAAATTCTGTTAAGTTCTTGACTGCATTGTACATTATGTTAACATTTATTATTTACGCTATTTTATTGAAAATCGGTGCAATATAGACTTTCTATTCTATCCCTAGTCAATTGATATCATCTTACCTAGAGCGGCTTGGCACCCAGTGCACTGTGCATCCAATATTTCTTCAGCCTGCTCATTCAAATGCACCACTACTTCATACGGTGTACTTGTCACTCGGTGTTCAGGACACACTCTGCCTTTCACCCAACATTCTTCGTTGCAACGAAGGACTCCCACTTTTCCCACAGCGTTATCACCGTAGGTCTGTCTTCCTGATCTGTAAAAAATTGTTTGGCTATTATGCATGTTAAAAAGCTAACGTACATGCAAATAGGCAATAGCCCCCGAACAAAGTTATGAGGCTGCTAAAATTGGTGCCCTCATATCACTGACACTACAAATGTTTAGTTGGTAGGTGAATTAGTTTTTAATAAAGTAAATACTTTCAATGCAGGGTACCTACTGGTGTAATGGACAAAGTAGAAGTACACAATCCGCTATAGTATAGCAGATTGTGTACTGAACTGTATTGCAGCTATACCCTACGCAAACAAATGTATTGCACATAACCACTGACAAACAAAAAGTGCCGACAACAAATAGTATAAAAACGAGAAGTCATTTTAAAAAATATCCTACATTGTTAGGGGCAAGGAAGACACCAAATTATTAGCTAGACCTAAGCGTAAAAAGCAAAGAGCTGCATTACTATCTTTAGCGATTCTTACCTGCTTTCTTTGACGCCTCGCAATTCCGGTGCTGTATATACAGATTTGCCACTTAAATAGGCCAAAACCATGTCGACGTCTACATGTGGCAGATTAGTAGAATTTGCTTGCACATACCGATCCATTTTTCTAACTATATTTCAAGTTTTCCACCAAATAAAATATTAAAACAAAGATTTATTAAACTCGTCCACTGTAAAATGTAAACAAATATGCGTTTCTAACTTAAACCCGAACTTTCCCGAAGCTGGCGAGCACACGTGTGAATGTCTACGTCACGACGTCCGAATGTTTCCGAGTGGAAATTACGAACTTAAAATTAAAATAAAACTTAACTTACACTAAAAATGAGATAACTGGGCTCACAAAAACTTTAGTTTACAACTAATCTACAGCATTTCAACTCTAAAACGATTATTCCTCCCGCACCTGTATACCCCATTATACATATTTAACTTCATGGTTGATACCTGAAAAGAAGAAGACAATGGCAAAGATACTAACTTCTAAAATTTTGGATGGCAGAAGTAGTAGTGCTCAAGATGTTATTTAAATTACTATCAGTACAATGTGTCTCTAATTAATTGGCCGGCAGATACAGTAGTGCAAGTGCATTGTTTTAACCTTCCCACTGATTTATATTGATTAATAAAAGGGGGTGTCCACGTCACGATAGCGTCTATGCTGGTATTAAATTAGTAGATACTAAAGTAGTAAAAACAAATTTCACATAATACGCAAATTAATTTGCAGGTTTTCTGTAAGTTATACTGGAAAAAAAATCTGCCTGTCTTTTCCTGCTGTAACCATACCATTGGTCATGGCTTCATGGACATGGCAAAATCAAACCACATGAGAATTTTTCTCTGAATAATCCAAATTGTGGCTACATTCAGAAGCCCGTATTCTCTAACATGATGCTTTACAGGGGCTATGTAATCCTGTCCCACTGCAGCAATGGAGATAGTACTGGACTTCCCACCCCTCCATGTTGCAGTGGAAACTTCAGCAGAAATGGCATTACTAGGAGTGGAAGGGCAATTAAGAGAGACTCAGCCTCTCTGACTACGTCTGACCACTGCCTGGATATGCCAAGCGATAGAATCCATCCAAAATACTGTTTTAGGAGGGAATTCGAAACTATATTAGGGACAATGAAAGAATGCTGCGAATCAGCAGGAATTCTCAATAGTCACACAATCAAGTGGTATACTGATGGCTCTAGGCTAGGATGTACCAAACCAAGAACAGGCCTTGGCGTCTTTGGTCCTGGGGTTAAATATCTGGATCAGGTAACACCTGTACCCCAATTTATATAAAATAAAAAAATAAAATTAAACTTCTGCTCTGGCGTAACTAGAGATGTCAAGGATGTGTTAATTCAGCAAGAAGCTAAGCCTTGAGCCAACCCCACATTAAATTTAGGATTAAGGCCAAAACGAAAATCCAATAGATATACATACGGGAAATATGATGAGTTTTAAATTTATTGCTAAAGATTCATTAATGGCAATGGTGTTATAATATTTAACAAAGGGTTAGTTGGACTTACGTTGTCTCTAACGACTGTTAACACAGCGGGCAATGTAAGTTCGACCAACAATTTGTTTAATAGTTGGAAATGCCCGTCATGAACTTGTTATAGGCCTAACTGCCTCAATATAACGTGCTTATTAGATGCAAATAGGCTACAAAAAACGATACGTCAAAACTGATTTTACCACCTAGTTCCAACCAACAAGTCACCTGCCTTGCAACAAACTATGAGGGGCTCCACCATCCGACTGACAATCAAAGTAATCCAATGCTTTGGAATAGAGTAAAGCGTGGCTGCAGCGAAACAGTCCTCCGGACTTCATTGCCAGACCTAACCGGACGGTTGGTTGGAGCCGCCCCGGAAGGATGGGAATGTGATGAAATTCTGTAATCTCGGGACAAAGCAAATAACTTCTACATTAGGCGATTATTCCACCGACCGGCTAGGGCTAAATACAAATACGGTGACGTGGTAACAGACATTCAAGACTTAGGCGGGGTTTCCACCGACGTCGCATTGCAGAATGCAAATGACATTGACGGAAATGTTTGTTTTACTCTATGCCATTGTTAAAATTGATCAATGATCATAGAGTAAAATCACAAAACAAACTAAAATTAAAAAATGGCGTCATGGGATATGTTAAGTACAAACATTTTAATAGATTTCTATAAAAAGAAAAACAAACATTTCCGTCAATGTCATTTGCATTCTGCAATGCGACGTCGGTGGAAACCCCGCCTAAGTCTTGAATGTCTGTTACCACGTCACCGTATTTGTATTTAGCCCTAGCCGGTCGGTGGAATATGCGCCTTACCAATGCGATGCCACGTTGATACAATGGCGTGAAGCATACACGATCCTATTGAAAACAATAACATAAACGGTCTGTACAATATATCTAATTCATTTTAATTTTTAAATAAATCATAAGTGTTTATTGGACGACATACAACTCAATTTGTTTTCGTAATAATAATAATAACTCCAACGCTTGTCATTGAATTGTAAGCGGTTACATTGCCAAGCAAACCGAAATGACTGCGAAACGAACGACACAAAACGGAATGTTTTGTATTGTATCAACCTAAATCTTTATGTCAACTTCAGTCAGCATTAAAAATATGAGCGATTTCGTTGACGCAATTGCAAAACGCCTGTTTTACATAAGAAAAATAAACGCATAGTTGTAGTAACGATTTCTTCAAATTATTTAATGGGACTCAACGGAGCATGGAGCTGGAAATCACTTAGCTTCTAATGGAACAATGCCGATGAAAATTAATTTTTACATTTTGTTTTAAAGCGCAGCAATAGTATAGGGCGTTTAATTTACAGATTATGCTTATGCAATTTATTGAATTTTGTCAGCTCATGCTCCATTATAGTAGCTTTGCTTTGACCTGTTAGCATTGCAAATTAAGACGAGAAAAGGGCACCGTCCCAATCAACAAAACACACATTTCATTACAGATAAATATTGTTCGAAAAGTATTTCTGGTAGAGTCAAAGCACTATCCTCACTCGTCATACATGACGTTGTTAACAACGTTCAATTTGATAATAAATATTTTATAAGTTGATTAATCAATCATTAAACGATTGAGCCGACTCCGATAAGAAAAGCTGTAGTACGTGAATCGTAAGAACCTTTTTTTTTAAGGATTGAGAGTTGACTTAGCGAAGAAGGTTGAAGTAAATAGCTGCAGCCATGCACATGCAGTTCGTTTCGTCGACAGTAGTCACTCACTCCTTAACTTGTTTCTGCAGGCTGCGCTAATCATCCGCCTGCAAAATAGAGGTCATTGTATCAACGATGGACAATCTCCAGTAAAAAATGAAGTTCATTTGTGACGTCATTTTCTAGATGTTGCAATGATATCAAAGCGTTGATTTTTCCATAAGCCTCAATAATATTTTAAAATTATTTTATTTATGTATTATTTTAAAGTGATATTTTTCTATAAATCATGGAGAATATATATATCAAATTATATGCAGCGGAATAAGGTCCAGGCATAGTAAAAATATAATAAAAAATATAAAAAGAATTAATTAGATGGTAAGAGCTTAGTTT